>OZ025259.1:28551663-29030253 GCA_964019135.1 Arenicola marina
ATCAGAGTGACAACGGGCTGGGGGTGGGTCGTTGGATCAGAGTGACAACGGGCTGGGAGTGGGTCGTTGGATCAGAGTGACAACGGGCTGGGGGTGGGTCGTTGGATCAGAGTGACAACGGGCTGGAGTGGGTCGTTGGATCAGAGTGACAACTGGCGTGGTGAGGGCGGTGGCTTTTTTTATTTGCTCTTGGCCAGGAGACACTTAGATTGGTTTCCTGCTTACTTCACCACCTCCCCCCCCCCCCTCCGACCTACCCCTACCCCTGAGAAGACCTTTGAGTGTTATTCATCTGGATGGGGGCTGAGTAGACAACCGACAGGTCGGGGGCTCGAGCCTGACACGTGACCCTGGGGCACGTGTCATCTCACTGTCCCGGGAGGTGTCTTGACCCAATTAATTCTCCCTGTACCCAAATATGGCGTCAACCCGAAGGAATGTTTCCATGTTTCCACTCTGTGAATACCTTTCGAAGCATATACACATTTCATATGCGACAGCTGCCCCCGATGTCATCCTCTCTTATTGATTCTCTGTCGTACAGCTTTACATCCGTGCAGTGACTGGGTCGACAAGTAGGAATTTGTGACAACTTATTCGCATTCTATGTATTCTATCTACTCTGCAATAATGATGACCCACCGGCATCGCAAACGTGTCATCCGCGCGCCTTTTGTGGTTGTCTGACTGGAATGATGGTCGCTGTAAATAATTACGCAGTTCCAGTTCGCGCGACGCTAGAGGGCGGGTCAATCGCTTGCAGTGTTTGTGGGTCGCGTTCCGGGGGGTCACCTTCTCTAGTCATTAACGATCAGTCACAAATAATTCAAAAGATAATAAGGCAGGCTTGGACACCGCATAGTCCACACCGACCCATTGTTTCCCTGTTATTATTGTTAATACTAAGCAATAAAAATTTAATAATAATGAAATTATATAGTAATTATTCAAATCATAATATTATAAAAAGAATCCTAATAATATTATAAAAATCATAGTAATATTATTAAAATCATAGTAATATTATTAAAATCATGGTAATATTATTAAAATCATGGTAATATTATGAAAATAATAAAAATATTATAAAAAATTATCATAATATCATAATATTTATTACTATAATAATATTAATAATAATAGAAGTAGTGAATTAAAATGAATTCTAATTTTATGATTAAATTTGTGATAATAATTTCCTATTTAAAATGTAGTAATAATGTTTCGGGAACTAATATCATGTTAACCGGTCGTCCGCGCTAGGCACTTCTCATTTCCTCTCCTCATCACCATTAATTAAACATTCATGTCGGGGCGCAACATTTCTACCTATATACGAATCACATGTTAACACGCACCACTCTGGCATACCCGCCACCCTCACCCCCACCCGCCACCCCTCCCTGCACGCCCTTGCGAATATGTGCCCCTTCCCCGTCTTTCCAAACTACTCGCCGTCATCACCCCCTTCCTTTTCTACCTATTGCGTTGTCCCCCTCCCCTCCCCCTCCCCCCACCCTCTCCCCCCCCCCTCCCTCCCCTTCCTCTCCTCCAATCCCTCCCAAGTGAGTTGCTTCCCTTGCCTTTTCATTTGCATGTTTTGCCGCTGTGACTGAAGAGCGTTACGCGACATTCGTTGCGGCTCGTGTGCACGCGTGCAGCGTAACTCTCTTGGCTCGGGGTGATGGTGTATGGACGGTGGCTTCACCACCCCACTACTGCCAGGGACATTGGCTCGGGTGATGGTATATGGACGGTGGCTTCACCACCCCACTACTGCCAGGGACATTGGCTCGGCTGATGGTATATGGACGGTGGCTTCACCACCCCACTACTGCCAGGGACATTGGCTGGGGATGATGGTATATGGACGGTGGCTTCACCACCCCACTACTGCCAGGGACATTGGCTGGGGATGATGGTATATGGACTGTGGCTTCACCACCCCACTACTGCCAGGGACATTGGCTGGGGATGATGGTATATGGACTGTGGCTTCACCACCCCACTACTGCCAGGGACATTGGCTGGGGATGATGGTATATGGACTGTGGCTTCACCACCCCACTACCGCTAGGGACATTGGCTGGGGCTGATGGTATATGGACGGTGGCTTCACCACCCCACTACCGCCAGGGACATTGGCTGGGGCTGATGGTATATGGACG
This sequence comes from Arenicola marina, assembly GCA_964019135.1. Lineage (NCBI taxonomy): Eukaryota > Metazoa > Annelida > Polychaeta > Arenicolidae > Arenicola > Arenicola marina. The sequence continues at coordinate 28,553,832 of OZ025259.1, forward strand.
GTGGCTTCACCACCCCACTACTGCCAGGGACATTGGCTGGGGATGATGGTATATGGACTGTGGCTTCACCACCCCACTACCGCTAGGGACATTGGCTGGGGATGATGGTATATGGACGGTGGCTTCACCACCCCACTACCGCCAGGGACATCGGCTGGGGATGATGGTATATGGACGGTGGCTTCACCACCCCACTACTGCCAGGGACATTGGCTCGGGCTGATGGTATATGGACGGTGGCTTCACCACCCCACTACCGCCAGGGACATTGGCTCAGGCTGATGATATAGGGGACGGTGGCTTCACCACCCCACTACCGCCAGGGACATTGGCTGGGGGTGATGGTATATGGTGTCTTTACCACCTGGAGTCATGGTATACCGACACCAATGCGCAGGCGTGTCGGTCTGGATACCACGCTCTGATATGTGTCCCGCACGCTTTGTCGGCTTCAAATCTGGATTAAGTCCTGAAGAGGTAGGTGTCATTGAGGGAAGTCTGGGCCAGGCTAGGCAATACCCTCCGTACTTTAGTGTCGGGGGACTGTGTCACGGTCCCAGTTCACAGCGTCCAGTCGTCAAGGACATTCACTCAAAGTCTCAATATGAGGACTTAATTAAGTGAATTAGCTCACGTTAGTGAATTCATCAAAGTAAATACATGTAATGGCAAATTATCGAGTTAATCGAGGGTTTTATTACGAAATGATCGAGTTAATCAGCACTATGAGCGAAATTATCAGCAGTTAATCAGCTCTATAATTCTTTGCTCGGTTCGTATTATAGGGTTTCGTGTGTACGTGCGTAAAAGCGAGTGGTTTACGCATGCGAGGCAACCTTTGGTCAGATATTATCGTTGTGAACAATGTTACCCTGGTGTTGGAGCTGCGTGGAACTTGCTCACTCTCCCAGGTGGCCCTCCCAATACCGTTACACGCACTAATGAACAAAGAGTTCGAGGAACGGCTTTTGCGGAGGGTTTAAAAACGAAGACGTGGCTGTGCAGCATTTCAAGATTGAGCGGGGGTATCTTGGGATTTTTATCCTGCGACCACACAGACATGGCCACAGCGGGGCGCGAACCACCGATACACGTGCCGTTAGCTACAGGGGCGCCCCCGATGTAGTGGGTATTGGCTGGCAAGGACTGCCGAGTGTTGCATTTACGATGGGCGATAATAAGCGGTCCATCGTCTGATGACACGGGACTCGAGACTTACAAATCAACAATATCGGCGAAACGACAACGATGCGAGTCCGTGGACGGCCGCAGTGAGGGCGGAGGTGTGTGGGGTATGCATGGGGGCGGGGGCGGGGGAGGGGGTGTGCATAAGGGCTGGGGCGGGGGAGGGGCGGAGTGATCTGAGGTCACAATCGAGCGACAGTTCAATATGTTGAGACGATAATGACATTTTCAATATCTGGAATTGAGAGATTCGTTTGATATCAACATATGTCAATGATGATGCCCTTTGTTCTAAATATCAAGTCCTCCATGTAAGTCCAGAGGCAGGGTCACAGATGGCCTCTGATTTTGTACTTGTTGGCCAAATTTTAACAGTTCAACATGCCTCTTGGGATAAATTCAACGTATTCTGGCCACAGTTTAGCACTTAACCGGCCCCCTCTATCCAGCATATATGGATCTGACAATGAAACCCCCCCCCCCTCCCTATCCATATTTTCTGGATCCGCCCCTGATATACATAGCATTTGCCTTGCGTATGTTTATTACCCGTTGAAGAAGTAAATGGAGAACAATTATGAAACACGTTTTTCTTGAGATTAACGGCATTACTTAATGCTGTAACATATATATTTATATTAAGTATATTTTTTTTCTATATTTCAGCTGAGTTGGACCCCGTCAGTATACAAGAAGGTGAGATATGTTCCCCCGTTGTTCTGAGCGGCTCTTGCCGTGGGTGTGGACAGTGTCCGGGATTATCGCCCACTCGGGACGGATTGTAAGTGCCTCGGGGAAGGACGTGGCATTTCTTATTGATGTGTCCCATTATATGGCTGCTGAGTGACGCCATCATTGCATTCATCAGTGTCTTCAGCCTCTCGGTTGTTATAGGATGATTGCCTGTTGTCTCTCACACACGGTATGTAGGCCGCGTATCACTAACTGACACATTGACTGGGGGTAAGGACTGTACGACTGGGGGATAGGGGGACGGGGGCAAGGCTAGAGTGACAAGAAAGGCATGACTGACAAGGAAAGGTCTGACTGACAAGGCAAGGACTGACAAGGCAATGTCTGCCAGGCAAGACAATGTCTGACTGACAAGGCAATTTCTACCTGACAAGGCAATGTCTGCCTGGCAAGGGAATGTCTGCCTGGCAATCCAATGCCTAACTGACAAGGCAAGGACTGCCTGGCAAAGTAAAATCTGACTGGCAAGGTCATATCTGACTGGCAAGGTCATATCTGACTGGCAAGGCAATGTCTGACTGACAAGGCAATTTCTGACAGACAAGGCATTGTCTGACTGACAAGGCAATGTCGGACTGATAAAGCAATGTCTGACTGATAAAGCAATGTCTGACTGACAAGGCATTGTCTGACTGACAAGGCAATGTCTGACTGACAAGGCAGTGTCTGACTGACCAGGCAATGTCTGACTGACAAGGCATTGTCTGACTGCCAGGGCAAGGCATTGACTCGCAGGATTTGCGACGAAATGATATTGTATGTGACCAATTATCGCCCTAACGCGCATTGCCTATTAATGAGTCTATAGTTGTCGTCACGGTGTGAAGAAAGGAATAGCCCCAAATGAGCCCACATGACAATAGGGTGATTGCAATTATGAACCGATCACTCTCTCATGACAACAATATGGCCGCCGCCTAATGACGGCCGCGCGATGGCGCCACTGGCGCTCCCGTCAGATACTAAGGGACATACCCAACGTGATCACCCTGGCGTCTAATTAATAAGTTTGCCATAAATAACCAGACTGTGCCACCTTGTATCCCGGGCATTGTATCGCTGGGCCCACCTTGTATCCCGGGCATTGTATCGCTGGGCCCACCTTAGTATAACTCTGATATGGCCAACATATGTGTATAAAATATATATATACAAACGAATGTGTGACTACTGCACTGGTCACTCCCCTGACCACTCCTCTAACCACTCCAGTGACCACTCCAATGACCACTCTTCCAACCACTCCCCTGACCACTCCTGTAGTCTCTTCAGCGACCACTTCCATTACCACTCTCTTAACCGTCCTGCGACCACTCCACCGACCACTCCACTTCCCACTCCTACCCGTTTCCCTGACAACTTCCCTGCACACTCCCCTGACCACTCCTCTAACCACTCCACTGACCACCCACTGACCACTTCCCTGACCACTCCTCTAACCACTCCACTGACCACCCACTGACCACTTCCCTGACCACTCCTCTAACCACTCCTGCCCACCCACTGACCACTCCCCTGACCACTCCTCTAACCACTTCCCTGACCACTCCTCTAACCACTCCACTGACCACTTCCCTGACCACTCCTCTAACCACTCCACTGACCACCCACTGACGATTTCCCTGACCACTCCTCTAACCACTTCACTGACCACCCACTGACCACTTCCCTGACCACTCCTCTAACCACTCCTGACTACCCATTGACCACTTCCCTGACCACTCCACTGACCGCCTCTCTCTCCTCTCGCTCTCGGCAGACGATGATGCTGTTCTACAGTGACGACCAGAATTACAGGTCGCTGACGATCGACGCCAACATGCGGGCCAGCGACGTCTGTCACCTGTTGGTGCTCAAGAACCAAGCCGTGCAGGATAAACACTGGGTCGTCGTCGAGCGACTCCCCAAATTCAACCTCGGTCAGTGGCGTCCAAGCTAAATTGCTCAATCTGCTCATACAGCAATTTCTTCACCTATCTATTTAATATATTCGCGGTTACTTACTTCCAGATTAAAATGGCGATTAAATGCTTAATTTCTTGCCGCTTGTCTGCCATTTGATTGTACTGTGTATAAACTCGAGGATTAACGTTGGTTTCCACTATGTACTTTGTTCAGAACGGAGCCTGGAGGACCACGAGTCTGTGTACCACATCCACCGCAGTTGGACCAGCTCAGAGGACAACAGATTCTACTTCAGGAAGGATTTCAGAAAATACGAACTTTTCCAAAATCCCGCGGTAAGTGCTCATCGCGTATGATCCCCCCCCCCCCCCCACCACGCCCCGCTCACCCTCGCTGTTCTAGAGGTCGGGGTCCACCATGAGGCAGAGGTCAGTGGGGTCATGATGACCCAGAGGTCAGAGGTCATGATGTCCCAAATGTCAGGGGTCACGATGGACAAGGTGACACGATGTGGGGTTTTTTTTGCGGCAAACTGCCCACAAGGTTAACCTCCCCCCGCCCCCCCCCCCCCCAATCATCCCCGTCCCCCACCCGCCAGCCCCCGACGTAAGCTGCAAGGCCCCTGACCTCGCTGATCAGTCTATTGTAGTAGGGACAACTGCAGCAACGATCTCAAGAACCGACTAGCCGGCAATGCCCGACGCTCTGCCTATAAACCTATACATATATTTAACGGTGAACTTTGATGTCACCGTATGGCTTCCTGGGCGCTTGATGTCGATTCTGTGCTTGCGTGAGGGAATGTTGCCCATATAGTGGGGTCACCTGGCCCAATGCCTGTGTAGCGGGGAGCGCAAACCTACGTTAAATTGTAGGGGTCTATAAATATACACATGTATGCATAGAGAGAGATAAATATAAATAGGTTTCAAGGTTTCATTGATTGACCCCGTTCAGTATAGGTCAATCACATTTGTCATCGAAAGTAATGTTCATACCGGAGTATAAAGACAAAGAATTGTAACAAAAGAACTCACTTTCGAGGAAGAGGGCTGAGTGGGGAGGGTTCATGGTATCATAGGTTAAAGTATAATACAAAAGAAGTGACGAGAGAAAAAGATTGGACGTTTTTATTTAGTGGCTCAGCAGAGCGGGTAGTGGGGTGGGAAAGGGTAGTGGGGTGAGAGAAGCTAGTGGGTGGGAAAGGGTAACGGGATGGGGGTGTGGTGGTTGAGGGTGGGTGGTGTTCGTTGTTACTTTTTTGAAATGGCTCAGTAGAGCGCGTAGTGGGGTGGTGGAGGGGTGTTAAAAAGGGGCCGGCGGTTGGCGCTGGGAGCACGCGTGTTACAGACACATGTCACCCCACCTTCAGCGTGTCAAACGCAAGTCAATCAAGCCACGTGGGATTGGTGTCTGGCGCATGCGCAGTCACCTACCTTCCGGTATGAGATCGGTGGGCGCCAGGGTTCGGGTCGATACGGCTCTATAAAAAATGGATGCATCTCGGCGCGGTAATTTTTTTTTTGGGTCCCGGGCGCCATGTGCGACTGTTGGAAGGATGGGCGATAGACAATAAAGCGTTATGACCCTGACGGCGGTATGGGCTGTGACAGCCGTGAAACAGAAGAAAGATCGCTGCGCCGACAAAGCTCGAATCAAATGCTATTGTATCTAAAGCTACTTATTGATTACACGCGGCCTGGACGCACCGATCGCTTATCTCCACTCATAACCGCTTTAAATGTTCATTAAATTATTAATTATTTAATGACGGGCGCCACGGTTCACAGTGCGACCCACCTTCCCCACGGCGTGAATGTAACAACAGCAATAAACTAGTCATCGGCATTTTCATTTCGGCGCTGTATGCCGTAGACACGGCCTACAGGGGCCTTCGGCGTCTGTGGGGGGGGGGGGATATATCCTTTGTCCCCTCCCGTGACCCGCGTGTACACCAAAGTGGCCTAAAACTCTTTCTGACTCGTTTTCTATTCGCTCCCTCGTGGAGGAGGGGGGGGGGGTGGTGGTTACACAGCCTTTGTCTTCCTTTGATACCTTTGACTCCCACAGGCCGCGTGTATATTGATGTATCTTTCCTGTGGTGGCGTTAACAGAAATGAAATGTTTGTGTTTTAGGTCGCTTTGTGCCCATGAAGGCTAAATGTTCTTGTCTTGTCGTTGCAGCAGTTCTTCCCGCCCCATATGGTGGATACGGCGCAGCTGAAGGAGACAGAACCAGGCGGTCTCTTCACTAGGACCGAACGCTACAAGAACCTCCTGCTCCAGGTACGCCTGCCTTAGCATGGTCTGACAACCCCACCTCAGCATGATCCGCCAGCTCTCAGCATGCCCCGACAGCCCTCATCATGCCCCGACAGCCGTCATCATGCCCCGACAACCCTCATCATGCCCCGACAGCCCTCATCATGCCCCGACAGCCCTCATCATGCCCCGACAGCCCTCATCATGCCCCGACAGCTCTCAGCATGTCCCGACAGCCCTCATCATGCCCCGACAGCCTTCATCGTGCCCCGACAGCTCTCAGCATGTCCCGACAGCCCTCATCATGCCCCGACAGCCCTCATCATGCCCCGACAGCCCTCATCATGCCCCGACAGCCCTCATCATGCCCCGACAGCCCTCATCATGCCCCGACAGCCTTCATCGTGCCCCGACAGCCCTCATCATGCCCCGACAGCCTTCATCGTGCCCCGGCAGCCCTCATCATGCCCCGGCAGCCCTCATCATGCCCCGACAGCCCTCGTCAAGCCCCGACAGCCCTCATCATGCCCCGACAGCCCTCATCATGCCCCGACAGCCGTCATCATGCCCCGACAACCCTCATCATGCCCCGACAGCCCTCATCAAGCCCCGACAGCCCTCATCATGCCCCGACAGCCCTCATCATGCCCCGACAGCCCTCACCATGCCCCGACAGCCTTCATCATGCCCCGGCAGCCCTTATCATGCCCCGACAGCCCTCACCATGCCCCGACAGCCTTCATCGTGCCCCGACAGCCCTCATCATGCCCCGACAGCCCTCACCATGCCCCGACAGCCTTCATCGTGCCCCGGCAGCCCTCATCATGCCCCGACAGCCCTCACCATGCCCCGACAGCCTTCATCGTGCCCCGGCAGCCCTTATCATGCCCCGACAGCCCTCATCATGCCCCGACAGCCCTCATCATGCCCCGACAGCCCTCCTCAAGCCCCGACAGCCTTCATCATGCCCCGACAGCCCTCATCATGCCCCGACAGCCCTCATCATTCCCCGACAGCCCTCATCATGCCCCGACAGCCCTCACCATGCCCCGACAGCCCTCATCATGCCCCGACAGCCCTCATCATGCCCCGACAGCCCTCATCATGCCCCGACAGCCCTCATCATGCCCAGATAGCCTTCATCGTGCCCCGGCAGCCCTCATCATGCCCCGACAGCCCTCATCATTCCCCGACAGCCCTCATCATGCCCCGACAACCCTCATCATGCCCCGACAGCCCTCATCATGCCCCGACAGCCCTCATCATGCCCCGACAGCCCTCATCATGCCCCGACAACCCTCATCATGCCCCGACAGCCCTCATCATGCCCCGACAGCCCTCATCATGCCCCGACAGCCCTCGTCAAGCCCCGACAGCCCTCATCATGCCCCGACAGCCCTCATCATGCCCCGACAGCTCTCAGCATGCCCCGACAGCCCTCATCATGCCCCGACAGCCTTCATCATGCCCCGACAGCTCTCAGCATGCCCCGACAGCCCTCATCATGCCCCGACAGCCCTCATCATGCCCAGATAGCCTTCATCGTGCCCCGGCAGCCCTCATCATGCCCCGACAGCCCTCATCATGCCCCGACAACCCTCATCATGCCCCGACAGCCCTCATCATGCCCCGACAGCCCTCATCATGCCCCGACAGCCCTCATCATGCCCCGACAGCCCTCATCATGCCCCGACAGCCCTCATCATGCCCCGACAGCCCTCATCATGCCCCGACAGCCCTCATCATGCCCCGGCAGCCCTCATCATGCCCCGACAGCCCTCATCATGCCCCGACAGCCCTCATCATGCCCAGATAGCCTTCATCGTGCCCCGGCAGCCCTCATCATGCCCCGACAGCCCTCATCATGCCCCGACAACCCTCATCATGCCCCGACAGCCCTCATCATGCCCCGACAGCCCTCATCATGCCCCGACAGCCCTCATCATGCCCCGGCAGCCCTCATCATGCCCCGACAGCCCTCATCATGCCCCGACAGCCCTCATCATGCCCCGACAGCCCTCATCATGCCCCGACAGCCCTCATCATGCCCCGACAGCCCTCATCATGCCCCGGCAGCCCTCATCATGCCCCGACAGCCCTCATCATGCCCCGACAGCCCTCATCATGCCCCGACAGCCCTCATCATGCCCCGACAGCCCTCATCATACCCCGACAGCCCTCATCATGCCCCGACAGCCCTCATCATGCCCCGACAGCCCTCATCATGCTCCGACAGCCCTCATCATGCCCAGATAGCCGTCATCGTGCCCCGACAACCCTCATCATGCCCCGACAACCTTCAGCATGACCCAACAGCCCGACAGCATCACTTGTATAATTGGGTCGGTCTCGGCCGTCCGTTTTTTCACATACGATCGAATCGAAGCTGTTTTTTTTTTCTTTCTGTCGTCAAATAAATTTTTTTTTTAGTACAATTAGAATTTTTAAAAGGCTGACATAACCAATAGAAGTATTATTGGCATGAACTGAAGTCAAATATCGATGCAGACCACTTGACCGCACAACAATGGGACAAAGGGATTTGGCTATAGGTGTGGCCCACAGAGCTGTCAGCTATAACATCAGGTCGATATAGTGGCTGGTGGAGTGCTTACGCAATGAACAATGGAAGTCGGTGAGGACGGAAGGGTGGTGATTACAAACCCGACAGGAAATATCGATAGGAAAGGGCGAGTGTATGGCTGATGGATGATAGATTTACTGTGCCCCCCCCCCCCGCCCTCCCCCTCCCCCTGCCATCCAACCTCCTCCTTCTCTGGATAACGCAAATACACATCGCTATTTTTCGATGTAGCAGTTTCGATATATGGAGCCAAGAAAGTCACAGAAATCGTAAAATAAATGAAATCAATTCCAATTTAATTTTAATGTTTAATATTTATTACAGCATTTATTCAGCACCGACAAAGTTCCAGACATACACGGGTACCTCCATCTTAAAGAAGGAAAGAGATCATGGAAGAAGCACTTCTTTGTTCTTCGTGGGTCCGGACTGTATTACTCCGCCAAGGGGACCAGCAAGGTGAGCGTCGCTTTCAATGTGGCTCTCATTATCTTTAATGGAATATATGGAATATAGAGTTAGCATTGAACTACATGTGTCCTGAGCTCATCTTCTGACCACCTCTGGCTCGACTTCGCCAGTTAATTACTAGTCCATTGTGTCCTCCGTTTTACCCATGTCTTCGTCGAACTTTGACCCAATCTAGTCATATCATATAGATGTCTAAATACTAAATATGAATACGCTGAAACGGAAGCATGTTGTGACTTCACTTAAAATGGCTGTACCACAAAAATTGGGTCCCTGACGTGTAAATATTTATAGATTACGTATTTAATATTAAAGTGGATATATATATATGTATATATGTAATGTTACATGTCTAGTTATTTACATGTATTGTGCGTTGGCTTCACTCCCGATATGGCTTTCAGCATGAAGCTATAATGATATGCCACATATGTCGCCCCCCCCCCCTCCCCCTCCTCCTCCCCCCCCTCCCCTCCCCCTCCCCCTCTCCCCTCCCCTCCCCCTCCCCTCGCTCTATGACTCTCTGGTCTATGTCCTGTTTCCGCCTCCTCGCTACAGGATCCCCGCTACCTCACCCTGCTGGCCTGTACCTCCTCCCCTTCCCCCTCCCCCTCCCCCTCCCCCTCGCTCTATGACTCTCTGGTCTATGTCCTGTTTCCGCCTCCTCGCTACAGGATCCCCACTACCTCACCCTGCTGGCCTGTACCTCCTCCCCCTCCCCCTCCCCCTCCCCCTCGCTCTATGACTCTCTGGTCTATGTCCTGTTTCCGCCTCCTCGCTACAGGATCCCCGCTACCTCACCCTGCTGGCCTGTACCTCCTCCCCCTCCCCCTCCCCCTCCCCCTCGCGCTCTATGACTCTCTGGTCTATGTCCTGTTTCCGCCTCCTCGCTACAGGATCCCACTACCTCACCCTGCTGGCCTGTACCTCCTCCCCCTCCCCCTCCCCCTCCCCCTCGCTCTATGACTCTCTGGTCTATGTCCTGTTTCTGCCTCCTCGCTGCAGGATCCCCGCTACCTCACCCTGCTGGCCTGTACCTCCTCCCTCCCCCTCCCCCTCCCCCTCCCCCTCGCTCTATGACTCTCTGGTCTATGTCCTGTTTCTGCCTCCTCGCTGCAGGATCCCCGCTACCTCACCCTGCTGGCCTGTACCTCCTCCCCTACCCCCCCCCCCCTCGCTCTGTTGACTCTCTGATCATGTCGTGTTTCTGCCTCCTCGCTCCAGGATCCCCGCTACCTCACCCTGTTGGCCTGTACCTTCTCCCCCTACCCGCCCCCCCCCCCCCCCCTCGCTCTGTGACTCTCTGATCCATGTCGTGTTTCTGCCTCCTCGCTCCAGGATCCCCGCTACCTCACCCTACTGGCCTGCACCAGCGACGTCAACATCTACACGGCACAAGGTGCCAAGAAGTCCATGGGCGCCCCTACCAACTTCTGCATCTGCCTAAAGGTCAGTCCCGGGTCATTCGTTAAAATATATGTAGCAAATGCTTTTATATAGAGATATTTAAAAGTGTTTTTACAGGGATTATTATTTGTGGGTATAACGAGGTTACAATATACAGCGGTCACGTGTTCGAACACCCCCGGGCGCCAGTCCATCCGCCACTGTCTGCCCTGGCATTGGTCTTTGAGTTGCTGCTGTGTGGGGCTTTAGGAGAGCTTTATGTTCTCCGGTTTCCCAGCAGTGATAAGGCATTGAAAGGACAACGGACATCATAGACCTAGCGTCTGCTAACGATGCTACGCGTTGAGAGTGGTCTGGTGACCATTATGGTCTGTCGTCTTGGTTACAGCCACCGTACTCCGTGTCGGACCAGAAGGAACTCAGATTGCTGAGCGCCGAGGACGAGCAAAGTCAGCTGTGTTGGATCACCGCCCTTCGGCTAGTCAAGGTCAGTTTTTGCAATACACTGTTCCACGCTCCGACACTAAGCTCCGCCCACGCTTGAATCCTTTTTCGTTCATCGTGAGTATGAAATTGACAACCATAGCTGATGGTAGGTAAAATGAGAAGTACTTATCTCTGAAACTGACAAGAAAAAGACGTGCTTCTTTTACCACATATGATTGAATAAAGCAACAGCTATGTCAATGAATGATTGACAGCCTGGATCGGTTTATGGGGTCTCACGTGGCGACATTTCGTTGCCATGGCCACGACTCGAGAATCGTCTAACACGGGCGCATGATAAATATGGTAACATAACATCATAGCCTGACGACTACTTGGATGGATCGCTGGATGCTACATGATTTCTGTCAAATAATGACAAAATAAAGACAAGAATCTCTTAACCGTGTGGCAAATTCCTTCCAGTATGCATCCCAGCTTCGGACAAACTACCTCTCGGCGTTGAAATACGAAGACAAACTAATCAACGGGGAGAATAAGGAGGAGAAAACGGCGGAAAAGGTGAGTCTTTCATGAGAATTATCTGATTCCCCTCGAAAATAACATCTACTCATTACGTAATCCGATACACTTCTAAGTCATGTGAACTCTGGTTACCGAATGCATTATTTCTTAGTTAACTTGACTTTATTTGGCTTCTTTCAGAGTCCTTCATATGTGACCCCTCGCGTTGCCATGGATTTCACGGGTTTGGGTGGCCGAGTGGTGGACGACCCGAACGAGGCCCTTGGGGTGGCGATAGAGGAGGCTCAGCGGTGGCGGGTGAGTGGAACGGGGGAGGGGTGTGTCTCGGGTGGCGCTGGATCGCTGAGGGTGGGGGGGGGGGGTGTGAACAAATTACCCGTGGAATTATCACGCGCTTTAGATTGTATTATTATTACTCCAATCTGTTTTCCTTCGGTTTGTGTTGATCCTTTTGTGTATAGACAATAGGATATTGACTATAATACAGCCGATATCTCTTCATATTATGAAGCGCATCGATCGTACGTAACATCGAGATTTTTTTTGATTGAAAATAAATCAATAAATGTGTTGTTCCAGAAAAAAATTGCCAATAGGAAGGCGGTATCCTCTTCGCCGCGTTCCGAGAGCCCCGTGCCCGGGGCGGTGGCTGAGGGCCCGGGGGGTGCTGGCGGGCCCGGGGGCGTGGCGTCTGCCGCCGTGGGGCCCGCCAACAGCCCCGTAATGGGTCAGCCGGGGCCCGGGCTGTCGGCCGGGGTGCACATGACTCAGCCGTGGTTCCACAGCGGCATCAACAGGGAGGAGGCCGTCAACCTCATCAAGGAACAGGGCCTCATCGACGGGTAGGTGTCGCCACGTGTCAGCCGGCTTCGTTTATGGTATATTCAGGAGGCTTTAACCAGTTCTGGTCATATCGCGTCAATGGGAGAAGGAAGTGAGGGTGGAGCCATGTCCCCGGGGTGGCCTCCTACTCTTTGCGAAGGACATGGGATCTTTATCCTGCGACCACACAGACATGGCCACGGCGGGGCTCCAACCACCGATGCCGTCAGGTGGCCATTTCGCTGAATGCGCTAACGCTCTCAGCTATCGGCGCGGCCCTTGTCATGCGGGAGTGGGAGTGGTTCGAGCGCTGCGGCATGGTTTATCGAACCGCATTGCAACATCCCAGGAAGGGTTTCTTATCCCAATTGTAACCTTTATGCCCACAAAAATGGGTTAAAACATTCATATTTTCTTTGATAGACACTGTTGCGGGAAGGCCTTAACCTAAGCAACGAACTCCCATCAATTATGTGGATATAAGATACAGGATTACTCAGATTGCTCGCTTTGATGAGCTTTGACTTTGATGCCGTCATTTCCTTGTTTGCAGGGTATTCCTGATTCGGGAAAGCCATTCCATTCCAAACACGTTCGTCCTGTCCTTGGCGCACAACGCCAAGGTCAAACACTGCCAAATAAACCAGGTACGTAGTATTCTGCATTAAGATTCCTTGTCGTGGTGTTATCGCCCACGAAGGCTGGGTTACCGTACCCTGCCAAGTAAAAAACTACGACACAGTTATTACATGCAGAATACCATGGTATGCAAGACAACAAACAGGCATTAAGTTTGAATATAATGGTTGTTAAGGCATGTATATTTGAGTGGAAAGAAGTCCAGAGATCAAGAGATATTCATAGTTGAAGAAATCGGAGATAATATGTAATAATATGGAACAAAAAAAAGCTGAGGAGGAGAAGATATGAGCTGTGACAATACAACGCGATGGTCACATGATACCAACCAAATATCGCGAGGCTTTAGCACCGATGGACAATTCACAATGATTATATTATGTTTACACTGGAACATCTACCAAGCTATGCTGCGTTGGGCGGCGCGACTTTGCCAGTTTAAACAGATAAACGTCCTGACATCTTCTAGACTGCAGCTTGTAAAGGGGAGTGATTCGGAATGGAGACGGTATGGGGAGTACGTCAGTTTACCCAGAGTCCCGTTGGTGAACCATTAGTGTACAGACTATGTATTTACTATGTATATTATTGTACAGGCCGCCACCGGCTGTTCTGTTCCTGCAGTACGTCAGTTGATCCTGACTGGCTGTTGATCTCGATTATAGTCTCACGTTGTGGCCTGTTGTGGTTACAGATTGAGGTGGACGGGGAGATCTTCTTCTCGATGGACCGTGGTCAGACCAAATTCACAGATCTCATACAACTGGCGGACTTCTACCAAGTCAACGCCAACGGACTGCCCACCAATCTCACCCACTACGTCACGCGGTTGTTATGACGACACCCGCCTTGCAGCGTCTCTTCCCTAGGAAAAAGCTATCACGTGATGTGATGGCTCGTTGCATCGACATTATGATAATTGTGTAGGAGTCTCGCAAGGACGTGCCGTGCATCAGAACTGGTGTACGGAGACATGACCTCCTGTTGTTGTGAGACGCGTTCTGGTGTCCCGCCTCGTGACGTATGCGTCACGGAACAAAAGGAACACTAATTTTGTTTTTCATCCGCGCGTCGGCGCCACCATTGTTAGTTCATTTCATCACGTGATCCTCCTCCGATATGCAGCCGCCATTGTTGTTTTTGCATGATAATGAAGCGAATGGGTGTGAGGTTCATTCACACAGCAATAGAGGTGAATAATGAGCCTCTCGCTCCAAAGACAACTCGTATAGACCGTTGGACGTGAAGTCTGCTGGCCGAGCCCCAATGGTCTTGATACAAAGGGGAGATCTCCTGCTCACTTACAGCACGGGGACACACAAACGGGACACATTCGCGCAGTTTGCCCACGACCCGCTCACGGCATGGGTGAGATTCCTCGGGTGAAAGACTACGCGCGGGAAACACCGAGAGTAGGGAAAAGACACCGAACAATGTGCAATCATCCAAAAAAACAGATTCATTATACTTGACTGAAGACACCTGAAAACTGACTCGCACACACGTGTTTGCTATTGTTACTGAGCGACCAAGACTATTGCGTGATTTGTTGTTGTTAAGGTGGATTAATGGAGGGATATACGCCGTTCCATCAGTGTAAGATAATATACTTACAAGCCTCAAGTATATTTATTACATTGTTTATAATACAGACCTGTTATTTAACGTATTGTGTAGTATTTAAATAGTGACTGAAGTTCGTGAGTGGTTTGTGCTACCTGATGAAGCCCGACAGGAAAATATTTCTGGTTCTGATTCTTTGTACATCAGAGAATATGGGCAGATCAATAAGCGTAAAAGGTGATCAACGCTTCCTTCATGGACGTTTATGATAGAGAGGAATTGTATGGGGTTCAAAAGACGGGTTTATTATGGCTTACTATAAACATTTCGTTGGTCATCACGGCGTGATAAAATAATAATGTAGAATTACGTCTGCTTTATATTTGCTTGTATATTTCAAGAATGTCTATGTGACTCCTAAAGTAATAACTTGCTAAGGCGATACCAGTCGATCAACAGTGTTCTGAGTATCCTGTTAATATGTCGTTAATTTTGCTGCTAACAGAACATAACTGGAGGTGGCAAGCTTGTATTGAACGTGTTCTCAGGAATACAGTCAAAGTAACGTAATATCTATGGTACAAGTGTAACCTTTACATGTTTGTGTTCTACCTAACTAACACTTTCATGAGTAACAGTCATTTGATGAATATTTATTTGCAAAAATCAATTATTTAACCTGGGTCACACAATTTCTTCAATTTGCGATACCGTCCTGTTAAATATCGGTTATCCCTATAATTCCTGCGACGTCACAGGACCGAGGGTTCGCATCATGGCTACTGCATCTGGGACATATTTCATGCCGCTTCATTTGGTTTCTTGGTCCAGTCTATCCTTCGTGTGCTCATACGTGGCCTGAAAAAACACATTCATTTCATTTCATTTCCTTTCGAACGATTATAGAATAATTTTTGCTGTTATATATTAGCAAGGACTGAGCGAGCGGTCTAGTCTATAATTATGAAGGTTATTTAATGGAATGGTGCGCAGCATGTGGGTGTTTGAATTCGCTGTGGCTGCGTGTTAATAGACACGTATAGAAAGAGAGCCTGGATCGGATATTGCGGACTGTTAGTGACAATATAACATGTACGTTGTGGAATATATTTTTTCTGACTGCCTATTACATGTCGTACCATAGTCAAGCCAGAGCCTTCTAGTCAGCAGCGGCGAATTTCTTCTCTCGGTTATTTTTTTTGGGGGGGGGGGGGGTGGGGGGGAAGGGGGGCTCTCCAGGGGAGAAACTAAAAGATTCATGTGAATTTATCTTAAACGTATCATGGGGCTACGCTTTTAGCTTTGTGTTCCTCCTTTGCAGAATGTATCATTTTAGACAGGCAGTGATATTGTCCGTTTCATCCCGATTAAAAATCAAAATTTGCATCCGCAGATTAATTGATGGCACAAAGTATACGGAGTCGTATCTGATGAAAGGTGAGCAGCATCAGTCAAAATGTGTCGCAATATGCAATATATAGTCACCACCTTCCCACTCGCTTCGACCCTCTGTACGTATATATATATATATACGCATACCTAGAAGGACGGAGATATATGTAGACATGTATATAGAGAGAGATTTGGAACAGATGTAACTTTTTATAATAGCCAGGTGTTTGGCTTATTTAAATTCAGAGATCTTTGCCGTGTTGGTATTGTGTACATACATGTATGTCTGACTACAAAGGGTGCTGCTTGTGTGCTTGTCTACAGTCTTTGTATTTATCATATATGCAATATTCAATGCACGATACGACCACGCAGTGTTATTTGTGGAGAGCGTTTTCACTTAAATCAACTCTTTGTGCTGAGCATAGCGTGCTGTTGTGACCTCATTTTACCGGCATCATAGAAGAAAGAAAATGTTTATGCTCCTTTGTTTACTTTGCTTAACATGATTTTCATTAATTTTACATCGGTGGTAAATTTTGCAGTTTTATTTTGAAGGTTGAACATCGAGAATGAAAGTCCACGTCTGTCAGTTTTGTCCGTAACCCGACAATGAACTGTCCTTAACTGTACTTACATCATGAGCAATCACGTGACCGCACGTTCCCGAAGGCAGAGCTCGACGCCATCGGCACGTAGCGACCATTCAAAAAGCATTTTCGACGAAAGATGTTCATTGACATTCATCATTTTAAACTCAACTTTGAGTAATTCTTATGTTTGGACAAAGTTCTTAACATCAATATAGTTTGAGTACGAGTCGCCTGGTGGGAGAATGGAGGACTGGAACCAGTGTTATTATGTGTGGTGAAAGAATGGAGGATTAGAACCAGTATAATGTGGTGGAAGAATGGAGTATTGGAACCAGTATAATGTGGTGGGAGAATGGAGGATTGGAGTCAGTGTAATGTGGTGGAAGAATGAAGAAATGGAACCAGTATAATGTGGTGGAAGAATGAAGAAATGGAACCAGTGTAATGTGGTGGGAGAATGGAGGATTGGAACCAGTGTAATGTGGTGGGAGAATGGAGGATTGGAACCAGTGTAATGTGGTGGAAGAATGGGGGATTGGAGTCAGTGTAATGTGGTGGAAGAATGGGGGATTGGAACCAGTGTAATGTGGTGGAAGAATGGGGGATTGGAACCAGTGTAATGTGGTGGAAGAATGGGGGATTGGAACCAGTGTAATGTGGTGGAAGAATGGGGGATTGGAGTCAGTGTAATGTGGTGGAAGAATGGAGGATTGGAACCAGTGTAATGTGGTGGAAGAATGGGGGATTGGAGTCGGTGTAATGTGTTATCACTGGAGTCCATTAGTCACGTGTCGCCGGTATGATAGGTTCAAATCTGTTCTCCTTGACCTGACGCTGTACCGTGACCTACATTAGCGGTGGGTGATGCTTGGTTTAGACCCAGGGTAAATAATCCAACTGCACTTTGTTACTGACGTAAAACTGAACAACAACAATAATATTCGTCAGCCATCTTCAAGAGGGTTTACATTGACGTTCGTCTGTTTTAGCAATCATGATTTGTTTAAAACAGCTGTTTAAATATTGTTACATTTAAGGTTGCTATTTGAAGTCTTTTATTTAAGTGTCTTGACTTGTCATATTAATTAAGTATATGAACTCAAATCTGCTGTTACTGGCTCTCTGTATTATGACTGTGAACAACAATTAAAGAATATTTCTATGGTGCAATATCTCCGATAACTGTACAGCTTTCCCCGCTATACAAATGCACAGAAAATTCGTTTTCTTGTCACTTTAGGTTCATTTGCAGTCGGCGTTTTATTTTTCCGTCTAATTTAGCGTGTAACATTGGCTACAGAAATATTTTTGCAATCGTGATGTGTATCTAAATATATGTATGTGTCCATAAATTGAAGTCACTTAAATTAAAGCTGATGTCTGGGGCAACCAGTGTAAAAAAAACAGGTTTCAATGTTGTAAAATATACTTATTTATGTTGTTATGTACAGTATTGCATTGAGGAAAGTAATAAAAATGCTTGTTTTTACATTGAACGCATTAGTTACCATTGTGTGTGCGTCAAAAATATTTTCGCTTTATATGGGGGCGGGAGGGATGAACAGGGCTGAGCTAAAGTAGTCTAACCGCTGGTGTCTGCTGCATGAGTCAATTATATCGTATTACTATTAATATACATTATTACGAGCTGGCATTAAATCTGAAGGCGAATAAAATCGTGTAATCTGACCCAAACTTCCCTGCGGCCCTTCACTAGTCCATCGTTACCATAGTGACATTGCACAGAACAATGAAACATGACGTCACGCACAAACGAATCGTGGTTAAAGATTTAAACTGCCCGTCTAGTTGCACCTGCCACGTTTCTTAGCCACGATTTATACTGATGTTACGTAAAAGGCGACTGGCTCAAAAGAAGCCGACAGGCTTGGATATTAAGCGCTAAACTAGCTTTGTATGCCAAAGTTAAATTAAAATAGCAAAGAGACCTGTTTACGCCCAGTGCATATGTGAGGTAAACTTTAAATTTAAATTCAACTTTTAATAATAGTAATAGCGCTTATGAAGCTGCTATTAATATACATTATTACGAGTTGATGGACGTGTTAACTAGTACAATCGCATCAAATTTGAAGGCGAATAAACTGACCCAAACCGCCTTGCGGCCCCTTCAATAGTCAATCTTTGCCATACAGAACAATGAAACATTACGTCACGATTATAACATTTCGTCAAACGGTTATAGATTTAAACAGCCTGCATAGCTGCACGTATTAGTTTATTGGCCACGATATATACTGATATCGAAGTACTAACATAATTGCTGATATTATGTTTATATAGTCCAGTCGCGTTCCCTATTTATGTAAAGAAGGCTAACTCGTGCTATTGTTATAGTACTGGAACACGAACTAATATTATTTCATTTCAATTTATGTTTTTCAATGATTTTGAAAGTATGCATCATAATATATCGTTACGAGGTTAACCTGGGAGATCTTACCATACCAAGCACTGGGAAGTCTGATTGGTTTGAGACATTTAACCTGGGAGATCATAACGCACCAAGTAGTGGGAAGTCAGATTGGTTTGAGACACTTTAACCTGGGAGGTCATTGCGCACCAAGTACTGGGAAGTCAGATTGGCTTGAGACACTTTAACCTGGGAGGTCATTGCGCACCAAGTACTGGGAAGTCAGATTGGCTTGAGTATATGGTTAACCGAAATGTCGTCATGTGTATATGATTAACCGAAAAGTTTTCATCGCTTTAGTGGGATAGTTAGTTGCAAATTGCCTAAGTATTTGCTGACACAAAACGCTTGTAAGTAATATATGGTCTGCGATCTTGCGCATGTTAACTGCGATTAACCGACTTGCAGATCAGTGGCGCACTGTTTATTCGGAATAACGACATGGCCTCTACCGTTCGCCACTGTTGCTATCGTTAAAATATGAGTAGTTGTTGTTATTTAAAATTGGTTTCGGATTCATTTCCACACAAGTTTAATAACCGTCCCACCCCCCTAACAAAATCATACGAAACAATGCACAGCCATAGAGACAGCTTTACAACCTTATTTATTATCAACAAATATAGATATAAATGTATAACAAATTTTGACATCACAACATGACTTACGTACCATGTTTACAAATAGGAAAAGCGACTGGACTATACCTTGTTGAGCTCAATAGAGAACATGTGAGTTTAGCGAAAACATTACATACACAAATAACAAACTTTAAGAGTCAACACTCATGACAAATAACGTAAACTAACGCTAAAACATGGTGCAACACTTTGGTCATTACAGATTATACACATTTCAAACCGACGAAATGGTAAACTAAAGAAAAAATCTTTAAGCCTTATCACTGCAACATGCAGGAACTACATTCGTGCGGTACAACATGTTTTGTTGGCCTTAGGTAATAAAGTTGTATGGCTTCGAAAGTTCCTGTTGATCGCTTACTGAGCTCGTTTGACACATGTGGAGCGTTTAAATTAATTAAAGGACAAAGAAGAAACAATTCAAAAGAATTACCTCCATAATACACACAAACCTTTACATTATAACATTGACATAGTGAATAATATGGTTATCTTTAAATATTCAATCACGAAAACCACAACTGTCGGCGGTTGATCGTTCCGGGCAGCGGAGGGCGTTACGCATTGTAACCGCCATTTTATCCATCAACTATTTGTTTAACCCGTAAGCCTAACGCAACAAACCCCCAAACCGCTCATTTTTCTGGAAAAAGCGTTGGTTGGCGAAGAATTAGTCTGCGATAGACCGACACGAGCCAAAATTGCTAAATGACGGTCTTAGCCGCTTAGCCAAACTTCAATCACAACACATGGTAATCATTATAAATTCAGTGCTGTCATATCCAGATATTACAGGCAATGGAAGAACAATTGACAGCTAGATTTGACAATCCATGGTTTGTTTGTTACATATCTTGCAACTTTGAACTTAGTTGACAACTCTGCTGTAACGTATTCTTCTTAATTAAAGCACAGTTTTTTGTCAGTGTATCAAACCGCCACGTTTGATATCATATATGGTGAAAACATACAGAGGACAGGTTTACATGGATCAATAGCTGTAAAGATAATATGTTAAGTTATATAGATTGCACGTCCCCCCATTGACATCAACATATAATATACATCAACAAATAATACATCAAAGTATAACATTGAAGCTCTATCACGGAGTAAGATAAAAGAACAATGAGCATCAAAAAGTCGTCTGCGCAGACATCCAGATACCCACAAAAAGCACAAAACATCACTTCGCGGTAAACTAGCGCAATCACTGGCAGTTGTCAAGCTGAGATAGTTGTGCACATGGTTGTGAAGACAGGTCGCGTGAAGTCAGTGTAGTTCATGGGAAAAATAACTTTCCAGTATCATCTTTACAGCGGTCCGAGAAACCCCCACAGCACTCCCATCGACTTTCTTATCATGACCCCCCCCCCCCCGTTAAAGCAACATGAACGTAACGTCAATATGGAGTAATCAAAGGTTGTTCTAAGTAAATAACGGATATATGAATTGTGGGTAAATTTTTTTACTCTCAGTCGCACAGCTGCTGAGAGAACTAAACACGCAGTGTTTTTTTTAGCCGCGACAAGGGCCAAACGACTTACGTCACAAAATGAACCGCTATCACGTGACACCATTGCGTTCCGATTCCCTAACGTCTCTTTACTTATCTCCAACAGCTAACAAATTATTCGACGTCGGTTGTTTCAAAGGAACCCTCTATGTATATCTCTCAAGGTATATTCGGACCATATTTCTGAGTATAGAGCACCGTAACTACGCAAGTAATGCATGCGCAAGATTCTTTCGCTTGAGGGTTTTACCGCTTGGTAGAGCTTCAATAGTCACAAATAAATATTTGTGTCAACAACAAAAATAAAATTGAAAAACCATTTGGAGTAAGCGTTTCGCTCGACTAGTATTCCATTTTCACTCATTATTTTCTATTCATTCTAGGCTAAAATCTTCACTGGAATTGAGCGTTTTGATCACATCAACCACGATGTTCAGGTCTATGTACGCGATCAACCCACCGGAGTTACTCCACGTCTCGCCAGATGGCGCCCCGTCACGATCCGGCACGTTGTAAACCAACTGACACCGTTCCAACATGGCGGGGACCGCATCATCGTCATCACGACAGTGCGCAATGGTATCAAAAGCCTTGCGAAAGTCAACGACGCCTCCGCCCAAGGCGCGTAGCACGGCATGCGGGGCACAGGTGTCCCACTTATAAGTGGAACCCCTGGTGAGCACGAAGCCCCCAACTAGCCCTTGCAAGACGCACTGAAGCTTGTACCCGCCTCCGGCTGCAGGCACCGCCGTGTAGCCCTCCCGCCGCAGCACCTCCTCCACGGCAGGGGGTTCGCTGGAGCTCATTACCAGGTGGCGCTGTCTGTCGGCAGTCTTGTCCGGAGATTGATTGGTTGACTGCAGGGAATGAACTCGCAGGTCCCCGTGGGAGATTCCCCAAATGTGGTCCCCGCGCCATCTAGAAAACCAAAAGGAAAGTATTTTAATTTACCTCAAATACGATAATAAGGCGGATTTTTCTCGGATTGATGTAGTTACAAAGAAATGCACATGCGTATTGAACAGGTTTCAGGTCAACGGGCCGAACAGGACTAAACAAATCATTATAACAAACAAATTATATCATTCAAACGATGTTGCCCAAAACATATGGGAAAAGACTTGGTTCCATGGTTCACAATATGTGATATTAAATGACAAACTCCAATTGCCTACATGTGCCTTCTCCAACGTCTACTTTCAGTCATTGATCATACGACAGACATCAAACACTTAAACACTAGTAATCAACAGGACCGGCCAATCAGGTCGTACGATCGAGATAACAGGTAAAATTTGCCCTCTGTCCCTGAACAAAAGGTAGGCCTAGTATCGAGTATAACGAATTATCGAATAACAGAGATCTAAAAGGGGGAAGGGGTCCAGTGTCCAGTGTCGACTTTCAAAATTCCCAGTGTCAAATGTGTCAAGTTTCAATGCTTTTTAGCTAGGTTCGGTTTCTTTTTTTTCTAAAAAGCTACTATCTGTGTCGATGTGGCTTTTTCAGATCTTCAGTGTCGGAATGTGGTTGTCAATGTCGAATGTTGATTTTTCAAATATGCCTGCGTCGCGTGTCGCCATTTATCCCTTCCAGACTCCCAATAACGCCGCTTACTCCTTGTTGTCGCCAGTCTGAGTGGAGAAGGGTTGGTTGAGGACCCCGAGCAGCGGTTCCCCGGTCTTCAGGCTGTACACCCCGATGAGGACCAGGACAGACTGCAGGCCCTGCAGACACACTCCGGTCGGGTGACGCTCGCTGTTTACACCGCGGATGTATTGGGCCGTCGAATCTACAACAGTAATTATGTTATCGACAGATTGACCACGGGGTGGATATAAAACATATTATGGGTATTTGCAAATTGTATTAATACCCGCACATCAAATGTAGGGATTTTTGTATATGCGTCCACTCGGCTAAGCCAAAGATTATAGATTATATCGTGCACAAGAGGTAGTTAAACACCATGAGGTTAATCCCATGTAAGAGGGGCTAGGTGGGGGGTGGGGGTGGGGCGCTAGGCACCGGTCTCGTCTTGACTACAAAGGTACAACATGGTGCCATGGTGGGGCTGGAGGGCACGTCCCAAAAAGCCACCTCCGCCCCACAGTATCCCGTCACACTCCCCTTGGCATCTTGGTCACACACAAGTGGCGCATAACCTACTTGTCGAAAAAACGTATCAATAAATTATAATAAAATAAAGGAAATAATTTAATTTGCTCGAGGTTCCAATAACAAATCATTGTGCATACCGGAGATCTAGAAGACTAGTGTATCTAGGAATATACCGGAATTGAAAAAAGGCATTCCAAACCAACCTATCGGGTCGATCCAGATACCGATGCTGTCTTCTGGAATATCTATGTCCCCGAGCTTTTGGATGGCAGGTGATCCTGGCACATCAGTGTCACGGTGGACGAGCTCTGAGAGGAGCGAAGCTGCTCGCTCGTTGCCGTCCAGTACTTTGGCTACAAATCAAGCAAGATAACACATAAATAAATGCTCTATCACAATCTGAGCTATCTCGATATAGCCTTAATTACAGATTGAAAGTGCTGTTAGACGTAAAGCAAAAAAAAATAAAAGAAACACAACGGTCTTCCAGGCCGGAATGATATACTCACTGTTTCACGTTTGCGCCAGGTCGCCCATGTGGGTTTATTTTGCTGCTTTACTAAAGAGGTAAAATAAGTTGGTCAAGAATTTAGCAGGAAAAGTTACCAGGTCATGTAACATACCTAGTAGTCGTGAGGTTTCGGCAGATGATGCCTGTACAGCCACTGTCACAGTCTCACCAAGTATGTTGGTGAACTTATTACTCTCCTCGCCATGAATGTTTGGACTTAGTAAAGGAAACTGTAAGGCACAAAGCTACAAACTTAGGACTAAGACATGGATCATAATTTCCAGATACAACTGATCAGCTCCAAACATACAGCCATGTTTATGATGCAAAACACAAAGGTTGGTATTAAATATTAGTTTTCTTATAGTATTGCTAAACAGTATTACCACAATAAAAGTTTATGTTTGGGTGGGGTGGGAGGGCATTTACATACACAAATTTAATTGCAGAAAAACAATGTAATAATCAATATTTCATATCTTTAAGTCAATACCTAGATGTTGGTACATAGACCTATATTATTAAACCATCGTTGCATCAGGCTCAAGATTTTATTCAGATGTAGTGCATCACTATTAACATTGGATATATCAGTAAGAACATGTACCTTTTGCCCAAGATCATGACAAACAGTTTCCTGAACTAAAACATCTGTGAGAGTCTTGAAATCTTCCACAAATCTTTTGTTCTTCTCTTCTCCAGTCTTTTCTTGAACAAGCAGCTGGAACAGAGTCTTTTCTGCTCTGATGGTACGTGCCAAGCATGCTGCTTTTTCAGCCACTTTGAGAATTTCAATCACCAAGTCTGCCAGTTTCATGATGAGTATAAGAATTCACTATCTGAAGAAATAAAGCATGGACAATTAATGCACCATCAATAAAGCTGCATTGCTGGAGGGCATAAACAGCATATTCCTAAAAATACATTTGTTTCTCATGATTGTTCTTATTGTATATACCGTCATATACATATGTTTAGGAACACCAAAAATGTACATAGGTGTTAGAACACCCCCAATTTCGGAAAGAAATAATGTTTTTGTGGCTCTATGTTTTAATACACCACAGATGGTACTATTTGTATATACTATACACATGAGACAGCTATAGCAAAGATACTGTAGCTTGCTGATAATTAATAGATATATTTACCAGTATTAATGGCATATGTTATAATTTATTGTACCATGGCTGAAAATCTGAAGGCATCATAGATCAGTCAATATTCCTCAGCTTTCAAGGGACTTGCTTGAAGTTATAAAAAAGCTTGGAAAGCACTAGAGTAACTCAGTGAAACAATATTGATCTTCACATCCTGGTTGAATACCAAAATGTGGCATCAAGCAGAGATTTTTACTTTACACAGGTTCTATATCTTTCAACTCATTTCATGTATTTTAGACTTCATTACACAGGTGAAAAATACTGAACTATCACCTTTAATTATAAATTATATAATGTATATAAAAGGGTAATATAAAATAGTTAGAGTTTTCAGCATTATTAAGGCATTTACTGCATAAATATGAATAACAGTTCCGGTGGCAGATCAAGGAATTGATAAAGGAAAGGGGTTGCTAAAAACATGTGACTAGTGGGGGGGGGGGGGGGGGGGTTAACCAGACTTTTACAGTGTATGGTCAAGTTCCCAAGGGGGAAGAGGTTGCAACCTCCTACCCACCCCCCTAGATCCACCCTTGCAGTATCTTCTTAAAGTTGCTTACCAGATAGATGTATATTATACAAGGAAATACATTTTTTTTTTTAATTGGATTAAACAGCAATATTTTTACTCAGGAACTTAAAAAATGATTTGAATAGATATTATGTATATAGGTTCTCAGGGTATTAGTACACATGTATGGTATGAAATAAATACCAGTAAATGTTGAAAAGATACTAGTAGGCAAAATGATGCAACTTATATATACAGAAAAGTATAGCCATCTATTGCACTAGATCAAAATCAAAATTCTAAAAAAAATTTTGCCTTTGTTATACAGTTAACAATCAGACATTGTGCTGAGGATCTTCATTGAAAATATTGCGTAAATCCTTACATAGGTAGAAAATTGCTAAGATCAGATGTATAAGTAATTAGATCTATATCATAATCATGAAAAGTAGAATTTTGCACCTTATATACCTCTTTAAATATATGTATAAATATATCAGCTCAATAGATAAGATTGTAGCATTTTACAAGAATGTGTCTCTCATATTTTAGCCTTTCCGTCATTTGCAATAAATTTCATCCAACATCAACAGATGTCGTTATAAGAGAGCCATATTAGACATAAGGCGTTCAACGGACAATAAGCATTCTTTAACACACGCAAAATATGTTATTACGTTAAGACTGGGCATAATAGTAATAATTGTATATAATAAAATGAAACGCTGTATTTTCATTCTCCATTCACAACTAAAGTTTTTGTTTTTTAAAGCGAAAAGGGGAAATAAGAGGCTTTGAGAGAAGTGAATATCGCAAAAACCGGGGTCTGCGAACCAACCTTTGTGAACGACGTCATCAGTTATTGGGCAGGCGTCACCCATAGTTCGTAGCGCGTTAACGTTGACGTTGTTTGGCCGTCTCAAACCCGAAATATTATCCTCAGACATCTTATTCAATTGGTCGTAAATTTCCAAATCCTTGCTCACGATTAAAGCATCAATGCTCAAAGAAAACAAATATTGTGTTATTTGAGGAAATACCGGTCATTTGCGTGTAGATTTTCAATTTTTCACGAGCACCCCATTGTAATAGTGGGAAAACTGCGGTCGTCATTATCGTGACGAGTAAACGCTCGACGGTTATGACCGGCTGGATTAGGGCAAGAAACATCATATCGAAGACATAAAGCTGCTTCTGGAAGAGAATTGACGCAGAAAACGAGAGGAATAACAAGGAGAAGATCACACCTTTTCGAATCAAAATTACCAAGGTGAAGGACGCTGCGGAGCGGTGCTGCCACCTATCGACCACTCTCACGTGGGTGATAATGGATGTGAACTGCACGTCGTCGTTGTTCTGATGACTTCAAGGTAAGCCGAAAGCCCACTTAGAACATCGAACTCTTATGGATATACCCTAAGGATGCCCAGGGATTACTATACAGAACATCGCCGGGATCCTCATCGATACCCGGATCGCTATGACCCGGAATATGACGCCAGGAATTATCGCGAGCGAGAACAGCGAGAGCGATACGAATATGACAGGCGTGTGCGCGAGTCGTACAAGGAGAAGGAAGCGAGTCGAGATGCCAGGGACAGTAGAGAATACACTTGCGGTGGTAGCAGCAGCAAATCTTACAAACAGCATGGATATGACTGGGATTCTAAAGACATTCATCATGAAGGTGCAGCATCTAGGGAACCCACATCGTCTACTAAAGATGCAGAATATGATAATGAATATGATACTGATGGGAAAAGAGGAAAAAAGAAGAAGTCAAAACACAAACGAAAGCATTCCAAATTAGACCCAGAATATAGCTCTGGGACGAAGAAAAAGAGGAGACTTAAACAAGCAGAAGATGATGATGATGAAGATGATTCAGCATCCCAAGTTTCAGGATCACGCCATGGAACGCCAAATATTCCAAGCCGTGTTAGTGCTGAAAGGGATAGGCATAAAAGAAACAATTCACCCAGTTCAGCAATACAGGAGTACAAGATGCACATGTCAGAAAGTACTGGATATAGTGATCCCCATGGATATGACAGATCACCATCCAGCAACAAAGGTTCAAGAAATAGTTCTAATTCAAAACTGTATAAAGAAGATTCGAAACAGTTTAAGAATGATAAGAAGATTATGAAAGATTTGCCTTTTAAAGACTATGAAGAAAGTGCAAGATCATTCAAGGAGGAGCCAAAAGCGTTGAAGTTAGAAGATAAGAGTATAAGACCAGATGCTCCAAAGGCCTATGGTAGTCCTCCCAAAGCATACAGACATGGAAGTACTTCTCCAAATGCAAAGAAAGGTCGTTATAGATCAAGATCTCCAAGTCCACATAGGTAAGTAACTTATATCATTTTTGAATGATTCAGTAGAATTACAGGTCTTCAATGCATCCTTAACATAAGTTACTCAAATATATATTTCTCTGTTATAGTTATACAATATGTACTTTAAGAAGTTTTAGACTACAACACTTGATATTTTATCTGCTTTTCGTAAATCTTTATGCATGATTACTTACAAATAGGTATGCTATACCAGTAGTCCTGATAGCAGGGTACTCCACACTTTACAGAGTAGACAGACTACGCATTTGGAGTAGCCAGGCTTATGAAGTTTTTTTTACCTTTTAACATATTTAATATGAAAAAAGTAGACAATGCAAGTTATATGAGTAGCCTGCATTATCGCAAACCGCTAGGGCTTGTGGAGTACTCTGATAGTAGTTGCAGATCAAAGACAAAGACAGGTTATGTATCTGTAACACAAGACTACAATCCTATCTTCATGATCTAAGCAGAATATTTTGTTAAGATCATGAAGAATGTTCTGACAAACTGGACTTAAAACACCAATCTAGGCACCCAGTGTGTACAAACCAATACCTATCAATAGGTCATCAATGCGACAACTGCAGGAAGCTCTGTCAGTCACAGACATGGTTATTCAGTCATAAGCGTAAATGCCACAATGCAAATTGTATCACTTAAAATCTAATAAAGCTGCAAAATCCATCGCAGACGGATGGATGCCAACCATTGGTGGAAATAATTCCAGGTTGTGAAAAATACCTGGGATGACATAAGGGAACTAGCAAAAATCCTTAATGACAGGAGTGTGATATCAGTGATATCAGTCTAAACACAGTGGATAAATATACCCAAATCTCACTTGCCAAAGTAAAAAATGGCCTAGAATGAGTGTAATATTTGCCCTGCATACCAAGGTTCACTGGATCAAATCTCTATCTGTTCAATATATATCTCTTTCAATGTCCATTTGGATATAATACTACAGTATAATACTACAGAGAAATTAATTACCTACTCTGTTATATACCATATTTCCTGTATGTTTTTGGACACTGTATGTTTTTTTGACACCCTTAGAGACCTGCCTTACTCCCAGATGGGTGGGCAGTTTCAATTGTGTCAGGCAAATATTCAGGCAGGCAGGCACTCATAATGATAGCTATAAGACGATGAGAACTGCTATTGATTATTGAATTATAAATTGCGAGCTCAAAATGTGAGAAACTGTTCAGCTGGCACCCATGTTGTTTGTATACATTAAACTTTTTTTACTGGCCAAAATAGACTATATGACGATGAGAACTGCTGTTGATTATTCAATTATAAATTGCGAGCTCAAAATGTGAGAAACTGTTCAGCTGGCACCCATGTTGTTTGTATACATTAAACTTTTTTTTACCAACCAAAATAGACAGGAGAAAGGGGCAAATTGCTGTATTTGTGAATGTTCTTGCTGTGTGCCATGATCATTGTTTAAACCCTACTCAGTCACCAGTTGTATCAGGTTTGAAAAGAAACACCTTGGTTGCTATGTAACAAGCTGCACTTTGGTCTATACTGTGCTGGCCGCCACCAACTGAAGTGTTGAAGTAAGTTATCGTATGGGTTGTTTATAAACCTTGAAAGTAAGCAAACCTAACATAATGTAATGAATGAAACCAGTTGTTCGGTTTGCAACTAAGAAGTCTTCAAAGTCCACTGTCTATATCAAAGCTATTCAATGCATGCTCATAGCACCTCAAAACTTATCACAGCTGTTCAGGTGATTTGAAATGCTGCAGACTTTGAAAAACTGAAATGCGGTACACCTTGTTGATATAATTTTATCTTCCCTGAATGAATACTGTTACGAAAGGTTGCAGAATGGATTGGTTATTTTATCCTGTCATACATGTTGCCAATCCCATGACCAATAGGTTTGAGTTTGTTTTTGGCCCCTCTTGTATCTTAAATGCACCAAATCACTAACTGTAGTTACACCTTCTAATAACTTGACACTTATTCTCAGGCAAAATTTTGGCGGGTAAAAAAAAGTGTTCATTATATACATACAACATGGCGCCAGCCAATCAGGTAACATTTCAAGCTCCCAATTTACAATTCTATAAGCAAAACTAGTTGTTGATGCCATATCAAATTGTGAGTGCTATGATTTTCTTCTAAACCTCCTGGCAAGAAAGCCCTTTTTGAGTATGTAACCAGCCCCTGAGTGCCCGCCAAATTGAAAATCTGCCTGCCAAAATAAAACTGCCTGTGATGTTGCCTGTCAGGACAAATAAACACATCCCTGTACTTGTCCATGGTATGACCCACTAGGGTTGTTTTTAATCATCGCTGGGACTTAGTGATGTGGATTAGGGCTCTCAACTACCAAGCTTATGGTCCACCAATGATTTGTCTCTTAAACTTTTGAGACTTTATGCATAATTTTCACATGCTGGGCTGTTGGTACCTCGAATTTACTGAAGTCAATAAATGTTTTTTTATATTTTTTTATGTAAATTGTATGTGAAATTATGGCTTAGATAAAAAAAAAAATCGAATTACCTTGGCTTCTTTAACTACATATGACCCACTATCCCATTGCAGCTGCTTAGAGCTCACTTATAAATGATGGTTGGTCTATCTTCCTCATGCTGAGACTTGCCAGGAGTCTTTAAACTCAAAGTCCGGCCCCACTGAAGGCAGCATCAGCTTAGGAATGGATAACATTGGGTGAATGGCGTGCCCCTCATTACAAACTGTGCTAGGGGCTACTGTAATGGGCTTCCACTTTTAGAGCTTAGGAATGGATAACATTGGGTGAATGGCGTGCCCCTCATTACAAACTGTGCTATCGGCTACTGTAATGGGCTTCCACATTTAGAGTTGCAGTCCGGATTAACCACTGGCCTCAATATGACCCAATGACTCCCCAATGCTTACTATCTCCATAGTTTGTATATTTGAAGGTATTGGTAGTGACCATGCGCAGCGATTTAGAGTCCCCACTGATTGACATGCATTGTGGTATCCTGTCGTAGGTGCTGCTGTTTGGTCTTTCCTGGATGTTTTCCTTGTTGTGCCTTTCCCTGATGTTGTCCTTGTTGTGCCTTTACCTGATGCTGTCCTTGTTGTGCCTTTACCTGATGCTGTCCTTGTTGGGCCTTTCCCTGATGTTTTCCTTGTTGTGCCTTTCCCTGATGTTGTCCTTGTTGTGCCTTTACCTGATGCTGTCCTTGTTGTGCCTTTACCTGACGCTGTCCTTGTTGGGCCTTTCCCTGATGTTGTCCTTGTTGGGCCTTTCCCTGATGTTGTCGTTGTTGGGCTTTTCCCTGATGTTGTCCTTGTTGTGCCTTTACCTGATGCTGTCCTTGTTGTGCCTTTCCCTGATGTTGTCCTTGTTGTGCCTTTCCCTGATGTTGTCCTTGTTGGGCCTTTCCCTGATGTTGTCCTTGTTGTGCCTTTACCTGATGCTGTCCTTGTTGGGCCTTTCCCTGATGTTGTCCTTGTGCCTTTTCCTGATGTTGTCCTTGTGCCTTTCCCTGGTGCTGTCCTTGTGCCTTTCCTTGATGTTGCCCTTGTAGCTTTCCCTGATGTTGTCCTTGTTGGGCCTTTCCCTGATGTTGTCCTTGTTGGGCCTGTCCCTAATTTTGTCCTTGTTGTGCTCTTCCCTGATGTTGTCCTTGTTGGGCCTTTCCCTGATGCTGTCCGTGTTGTGCCTTTCCCTGATGCTGTCCTTGTTGTGCCTTTTCCTGATGTTGTCCTTGTTGTGCCTTTCCCTGATGCTGTACTTGTTGGGCCATTCCCTGATGCTGTACCTGTTGGGCCATTCCCTGATGCTGTCCTTCTGCCTTTCCCTGATGTTGTCCTTGTTGGGCCTTTCCCTGATGCTGTCCTTCTGCCTTTCCCTGATGCTGTCCTTGTTGGTCCTTTCCCTGATGCTGTCCTTCTGCCTTTCTCTGATGTTGTCCTTGTTGGGCCTTTCCCTGATGCTGTCCTTCTGCCTTTCTCTGATGTTGTCCTTGTTGTGCCCTTCCCTGAGGTTATCCTTGTTGTGCCCTCCCCTGATGTTGTCCTTGTTGGGTCTTCCCTAATGTTGTCCTTGTTGTGCCCTTCCCTGATGTTGTCCTTGTTGGGCCTTTCCCTAGTGTTGTCCTTGTTGGGGCTTTCCCTGATGCTGTCCTTGTGCCTTTCCCTGATGTTGTCCTTGTTGGGCCTTTCACTGATGTCCTTGTTGTGCCCTTCCCTGATGTTGTCCTTGTTGGGCCTTTCCCTGATGCTGTCCTTGTTGTGCCTTTCCCTAGTGTTGTCCTTGTTGGGCCTTTCCCTGATGATGTCCTTGTGCCTTTCCTTGATGCTGTCCTTGTTGGGCCTTTCCCTGATGTTGTCCTTGTGCCTTACCCTGATGTTGTCCTTGTTGTGCCTTTCCCTGATGCTGTCCTTATTGGGCCTTTCCCTGATGTTGTCCTTGTTGGGCCTTTCCCTGATGTTGTCCTTGTTGGGCCTTCCCTGATGCTGTCTTTGTTGGGCCTTTCCCTGATGCTGTCCTTGTTGGGCCTTTCCCTGATGTTGTCCTTGTTGTGCCTTTCCCTTATGCTGTCCTTGTTGGGCCTTTCACTGATGTTGTCCTTCTGCCTTTCCCTGATGCTGTCCTTGTTGGGCCTTTCCCTGATGTTGTCCTTGTTGGGCCTTCCCTGATGTTGTCCTTGTTGGGCCTTTCCCTGATGCTGTCCTCGTTGGGCCTTTCCCTGATGCTGTCCTTGTTGGGCCTTTCCCTGATGTTGTCCTTGTTGGGCCTTTCCCTGATGTTGTCCTTGTTGGGCCTTTCCCTGATGCTGTCTTTGTTGGGCCTTTCCCTGATGCTGTCCTTGTTGGGCCTTTCCCTGATGTTGTCCTTGTTGTGCCTTTCCCTTATGCTGTCCTTGTTGGGCCTTTCACTGATGTTGTCCTTGTGCCTTTCCTTGATGTTGTCCTCGTTGGGCCTTTCCCTGATGCTGTCCTTGTTAGGCCTTTCCCTGATGTTGTCCTCGTTGTGCCTTTCCCTTATGCTGTCCTTGTTGGGCCTTTCCCTGATGTTGTCCTTGTTGGGCCTTTCCCTGATGCTGTCCTTGTTGGGCCTTTCCCTGATGTTGTCCTTGTTGGGCCTTTCCCTGATGTTGTCCTTGTTGTGCCTTTCCCTGGTGCTGTCCTTGTTAGGCCTTTCCCTGATGTTGTCCTTGTTGTGCCTTTCCCTTATGCTACATCCTTGTTGGGCCTTTCCCTGATGTTGTCCTCGTTGGGCCTTTCCCTGATGCTGTCCTTGTTAGGCCTTTCCCTGATGTTGTCCTTGTTGTGCCTTTCCCTTATGCTGTCCTTGTTGGGCCTTTCCCTGATGTTGTCCTTGTTGTGCCTTTCCCTTATGCTGTCCTTGTTGGGCCTTTCCCTGATGTTGTCCTTGTTGTGCCTTTCCCTTATGCTGTCCTTGTTGGGCCTTTCCCTGATGTTGTCCTCGTTGGGCCTTTCCCTGATGCTGTCCTTGTTAGGCCTTTCCCTGATGTTGTCCTTGTTGTGCCTTTCCCTTATGCTGTCCTTGTTGGGCCTTTCCCTGATGTTGTCCTTGTTGGGCCTTTCCCTGATGCTGTCCTTGTTGGGCCTTTCCCTGATGTTGTCCTTGTTGGGCCTTTCCCTGATGTTGTCCTTGTTGGGCCTTTCCCTGATGTTGTCCTTGTTGTGCGTTTCCCTGATGTTGTCCTTGCTGGGGCTTTCCCTGATGTTGTCCTTGTTGGGCCTTTCAATGATGTTGTCCTTGTGCCTTTCCCTGATGTTTTCCTTGTTGGGCCTTTCCCTGATGTTGTCCTTGTTGGGCCTTTCCCTGATGCTGTCCTTGTACCTTTCCCTGATGCTGTCCTTGTGCCTTTCCCTGATGTTGTCCTTGTTGAGCCTTTCCCTGATCTTGTCCTTGTTGTGCCTTTCCCTGATGTTGTCCTTGCTGGGGCTTTCCCTGGTGTTGTGCCTTGCCTGAGGTTGCCTTTGTTGGGCATTTCACTGATGTTGTTTGTATTGAAGCTGCACATGCCTTGAATGCCTTGAAAGTACATGCTTTGAATTTGTTGGGCTTTAAATCACAAAACAAATGAAAAACTAAGTAAAATATTCAAAGTGTCTTCTCCTTGTTCATCCATTCATTAATGAATGCGAAGGCTGTCAAACCTAGCCTCTTCTCTTTTCATGCTCGCTGCATCAAGGGACCTTAATATCATTTGGAATGCAAGGAACTAAACAGTAAATAAGCAAAGATGCAGTGGCTGTATTTCAAATACAAGAAAATGAAAACCCCTGACACACATGGGAGTATTACATGTTTCATCTGTTCATTAAATCAATAAGATTATATCCAAATACCGGCTATTTGCTTCTTTAGTAATTTATCAAACACAGCAGTCATCATTAGATCCCAAATCAAATCTGGTCTTCAAATGATCAGAAACTTTTTTCAGAGTAATAAGAAGCCTGTCTCCTGTGCACACACTTTAGTGGCTTAATTTCTTTTTGTACACAAAATTGGCCTAAAACACAAAATTTCATTATATTTTCATTTTCCTGTGAAAGTGAAGATACGACTTTGACAACAGTAGATCACTACGCAAGCGTGAAGGCAGAAAGATTGATGCATTGTTGTGTATATGTACATGTGTCCATCTAATTATAATATATGTATTGTGTTGAATGTCCATTGACACTGCCTGTTTGTCGCAGATCCCGCAAGAGGCGGTCCTACAGCCGGAGCCCGACCCACGGCCGGGGACGCTCCCGGCGCTCGCCCTCCCCCTACGCCCGGTCCCGGGGGGCGGCCCACTCTCCGAGTCTTTCACCGCCCCACGGCGCCAAGGCGCACGGCCTGGGGGCTTCCAAGAAGAGCGCCATCAGCTACAGCACCGTCAATTACTCCACGAGCTTGGCGGCCGAGCTCAACAAGCGGAAGAAGGCGCGGGAGAAGGTGCTGGCGGAGGCGAAGCTCAAGCAGGATCGGCTGGAAGAGGAGGAGCAGCGACGGAAGGTCAAGGCCGAGCTACTCGCGGAGGAGGAGCGGGAGGAGGCTGCGGCCGCCAGGGGGGACGAGCCCGGCACGTCCTCCAACGACAATGACGTGGACCGTGTGGATAGCCGGGAGGCGACCCCGCGCTATAGCAGAGACCAAAAAGAGAAGCAGCACCAGCAGCAAATGTCTGTGATAGCAGCAGCAGCGGCCGATGGGGAGGCCCGCGCCAACGAGCGCGCGGTGGGGGTGGAGGCCGCTAACAACAGGACTCTGTCCCCGATGACCACCGGTCACCGGCCGGCCCCTGCCACCCCTCACAAGGTGCCCCAGCCCCCGCACGGGGAGGTGCGCAACCACAGTCCGGCAGTGAAGATGGGCGGAGACTATGTCCACCCTGATCATCCCCACCATCCGCAACAGCTGCAGCATCCGCCGCAGCAGCAGCAACAGCAGTCGCAGCAACAGCAGCCGCAACAGCCCCCCGCCCCCCGCGAGCCGTCCAAGCCCCCTCCCGCCACTAAGTCGCCCCCCACCCGCCAGGGGGGCAGACTGACCCGGCTACCCATGCCCCCTATGGAAGAAGACATTGATAGCGACATGGAGAGGACCCCGTACAGGTGAGTAAAACGACTCTTATGGGCCATTCCACTCTACACTATTTGTTCATTAAACCTTTAGTTTTAAAAGGTCCTGAATTTCTGGTAAAAACAATTTAACGCTTCGTGTCGGCCGACTGGTAAGGAGCACAATTAAGGCAACCCGCTCCAATCAATGTCGAGCAGCTCGGTTTTGTTTTCTCTCACAGTGCTGCGAGACTTCGGGAGTGAATTCTATCCCCGAAATTACGGAAGTAAATGCATTAGATGAACACCTGCCCCCACCCCCCCTTCCGAATCCCACAACCGCTCCCCACCCCCTCTTTCCCTGCCCAACCAGACTGCTCACACAACGTACACTATCCATTTGGGATGTCGTGGATAGCAAGTACCCTATGCACACTGTATGTATCCGATGTAAGATCAACCTCATTCAACGTAGACGTCTAATCGCCTGGTAATCGGCTATATCCATTTGAAACGATTATCAAAGCAAAGATATATAGGTGGTCGTAAAACGAATTTCTCGGCTTTTTTTAAACACTTCCGTCTCATCTGTGGCTAGTTTCGTCAACCCCCGTTTCATTCACCCGAGATAGTCCTTGGCTTGTGCCCTACAGAGGGTCTAAAATACCGACACATTTCTCCGCAATACATGCACCTCGTGTTATGAAATTACGAATTAATGTTTCTAATCCTCGATTTCTCCTCGATGTTTTCTGATCGTTGTGCATCATTCGTTTTGCTATAATTCGTATGCAGGTTATTAATATAAGACTGCACTTGGATTTCTCCTCCAGTGAGCCGTCACCCAAGCAGAAGCGACCAGGTATCCGCGATCTTCCAATGCCTCCTGGCATGGATGAAGGCGAAGAGGACTTCGAGCCCGTCGAGTCTGACGACAGACGCCATCGCCATGGAGACGGCAAGAAGGGCGGAAAGATGTCCAAGCAGGAGCTACCATTGTCTGATGACCTCCATCCGCGCGTTTTAAAGTAAAACAGCAATTTTTCACTTACATTATGATTTTTGAAATATTTTGGGACAAGGTTCTGGATACATTGTCTGACTGCGAATTTTAGCTCTATGAAAAAAAAGATGTGTCATCACATGATGGAAGGTAGCCAAAACTGCCGTAATGTGCACATTTTGACAACATATGTGTACTATATGACTACTATATGAATACATTTGCATCCTTTCCAGTCAAAAACCTAAAGTTTTTGAAGAGAAATATTGCTGCTTGAGTGACTGTAATATGCCTTTATAAAATAGTGTCTTATCAAAGGGTTCGTCAAAGTGACGAGCTCATGTAGACATTATCTGTGCTATTTCAAAAGTACCGTCATAGACGTTTTAAATGTGCTGTTTCATGTGTGATACTTGCATGACAACATCATTGAAAAGCCGTGAAGCAAATAACTTGAGCTAAGCTTCTCACCCTGAGTAGATGAAAGCCAAGTAAAGTAGCTTTTGTGAAGATATCGTCGAACTATAGTTATGTGTTCCATTAAGGAGGTATGATTGAAGTTAACATTTTTAATATATATTTGCAGGCGATTAATATATTGAAAGTCTCCTTGGACGTAGGAGCTGGACTTTAAGGAGATGACGATTGAAGTTAACATTTTTATTGTATGTTTACAGGCGACTTCAATCGATGAAGAAGATGAATGAGCGAGGGAACTGTGACTGGGGCGAGCGGTGTGTCGACGTGTTTGAGATAATCAGTCAGATTGGAGAAGGGACGTACGGCCAAGTCTACAAGGCGAAAGACAGAGATTCAGGTGAGAAACTTTGATTTCGAACAAGTTTATGCTATCGTTATTTTTCCTTTAAAATAATAATAAAATAAAAAACATGTATACTATCGTTTTAATGCAAACGATATGAAGTATTTTATTTTGTACAAATGGGTGTCACGAGAACGGTGAAAATCCGCATATAAGTCGCATCGGTGTATAAGTCGCACCCCTCAGACCCCTCTCCTCTGAACAAGCCTGACTTCTCGTGCGTCATCACAAGTGTCGACATCGCTGCCTCTTTTCATAATGATAGAAGAATAATGATAGATTACCCGCTTGGTATTCCATTAATGTTATATAACCGTTTCTTATTATTCAAGTTTTGCATTACGAGGTGGTGTTTACTAACATATAATGTCTGTGCATATTTTCTTTGAGACCTCTTCTTACGTCCACTCACAGGCGACAATTGTTTTGTTTTGGAAATTCGTGTTCATGCACATTCAATCCTGACTTTGTTTGTGTTACTAAAATCCAGGGCGTTGATGATTACCTTATTGCTATCACGCAGTGGGCGAGCTGGTAGCGCTGAAGAAAGTGCGCTTGGAGAATGAGAAGGAAGGCTTTCCGATCACTGCAATCCGAGAAATTAAGATCCTTCGCCAACTTAACCACACCAACGTGGTTCAGCTCTCCGAGATCGTGACCGACAAGCAGGACGCCTTGGAGTTCAAGAAGGATAAAGGCACGACACGTTACTGGCATCGATAAATAGGAAAACAAAACCATGGGCTTATTTCACGTGCATAATTTATCCGGCTACGGGGCTCAGTCGGCTAAGATCGCCCATCACTAAGATAGTAACTGTAGTCGGCTAAGCCCCGTAGTCGGCTAAACTGTGTTCGTGCAAACCGCCACAGTTTCTAATTTTTTGTGTGCCCGGCATATTGAATAGAGTATACATGTAGGAACTATTTGTCCAAGGGCTGTGTCCATACACCACACGTATGGAATTTGACAGACCCATTGTATAGTTACTGACGGCGTGACCATTGTATATAAACGTATTTATCGTTGCTGCTATCGTATCTAATTGGAATGGCGCGTGCAACACGGCTGTCCGTGCGTGGGTACCTGTGAAATTACTCTTGGAAAAATCCTGCGTAAGCTACGTGTTGTTTATTATTGCAGCCCCAGGGTCACATAGCTAGTGCTCCGTAGTCGGCACACCTACTGTCATGTCCCGTGTTGATTGATCATGGTTGCATCTTTTAATTTCATTATTTGCTATTAGATCTGCAACGAAAGTTCGGATTGATTAGCTTAATTATCTAAATTAAATTGTTTCTTTACATTTTACACTTTTGTGTATCAGGGTTGTATCATACAAGGTGTCGGCTGATACGATTTCAACTGTACCTGTATTGAAGCGCTTCCGTTTCAATTTATTAAATCGAATATTTGTATTTTAACATTCCGACTAATCGTTGGATTAGATTCAGTTATGTTAGATTTATGAGTTTCTTTCAATTCTCATCGCTCTGACCTCGCATGTTCAGATGGCAGCTGATTTCTACCTTGTATTTGAGTACATTATCATTATGTATGCTTACTATTCCAGGTGCTTTCTACCTAGTGTTTGAGTACATGGACCACGACCTGATGGGCTTGTTAGAATCCGGTCTGGTCCAGTTTGGCGAGGAGCATATTGCTTCGTTTATGAAACAACTCCTTGAAGGACTCAACTTCTGCCATCAGAAAAACTTCCTACATCGTGACATTAAATGTTCCAATATTCTGCTCAATAACAGGTAATTGTATATCTTATATATATCTATCTTGACTATGCACAAACGGATAACTGAAGGCAGTGTTTATGTACAAAATGAATGAGTCTTAAATGTTTACTTAATTCCATAAACAATTACACCTTAAATGAATATGCTGTTTTTTGTATACACAGACGGAAGCAATGTGTCTTGATTATAGGATATTTTTGTCCAATGTTATAATTTCTCAGAAGAAACCGAAGTTATATAAGTGTAAACTAATGGACCCAACGCACACACTCTAAACTCACCGAAGTTATATAAGTGTAAACTAATGGACCCAACGCACACACTCTAAACTCACCGAAGTTATATAAGTGTAAACTAATGGACCCAACGCACACACTCTAACCTCACCGAAGTTATATAAGTGTAAACTAATGGACCCAACGCACACACTCTAAACTCACCGAAGTTATATAAGTGTAAACTAATGGACCCAACGCACACACTCTAAACTCACCGAAGTTATATAAGTGTAAACTAATGGACCCAACGCACACACTCTAAACTCACCGAAGTTATATAAGTGTAAACTAATGGACCCAACGCACACACTCTAAACTCACCGAAGTTATATAAGTGTAAACTAATGGACCCAACGCACACACTCTAACCTCACCGAAGTTATATAAGTGTAAACTAATGGACCCAACGCACACACTCTAAACTCACCGAAGTTATATAAGTGTAAACTAATGGACCCAACGCACACACTCTAAACTCACCGAAGTTATATAAGTGTAAACTAATGGACCCAACGCACACACTCTAACCTCAGTTTCGAGCAAATTGAAATTGAGATCTCTTCGTATTACTATTAATAGATATGTTTTTCTTAACTTTGCTTTAGTCACTTATGATCAAGGATTTTGTCCATACCATATTTAAGACCACTTGGATTTACTTGCAAAGGAGTATATACAGTTCTCTACTATCTGGGAACCTAGGATATGATAGTGAATGTTAACCTGACTGACTTTGGTGGTTCCACAGGCGCCAGATCGAGCTTGCAACATAAACCTTTCTTAGTTTACCTATTTCATATTGAGTCAGAGAATATATGAGTGGCGGTATGAGATATATGATAAGTGATAGGAAAGGCGGTATGATGAATGCCATATTGTGGTTCCACAGGGGCCAGATCAAGCTGGCGGACTTCGGCCTCGCCAGGCTGTACCAGGCGGAGGACAAGGAGCGGCCGTACACCAACAAGGTGATAACGCTGTGGTACCGGCCGCCAGAGCTGCTGCTTGGGGAGGAGCGCTATGGGCCGGCCATAGACGTGTGGAGCTGCGGGTACGTCATATGGACCTGTCCATCATACGGGCACCTCTCCCATCATACGGGCAACCTGTCCTTAATACGGGCACCTGTCATTAAAACGGGCACCTGTCATTAATACGGGCACCTGTCCCTAATACGGGCACCTGTCATTAATACGGGCACCTGTCATTAATACTGCACCTGTCCTTAATACGGACACCTGTCATTAATACTGGCACATGTCCTTAATACGGACACCTGTCATTAATACTGGCACATGTCCTTAATACGGGCACCTGTCATTAATACGGGCACCTGTCATTAATACTGCACCTGTCCTTAATACGGACACCTGTCATTAATACTGGCACATGTCCTTAATACGGACACCTGTCATTAATACTGGCACATGTCCTTAATACGGGCACCTGTCATTAATACGGGCACCTGTCATTAATACGGGCACCTGTCATTAATACTGGCACATGTCCTTAATACGGACATCTGTCATTAATACTAGCACATGTCCTTAATACGGACACCTGTCATTAATACTGGCACATGTCCTTAATACGGACACCTGTCATTAATACTGGCACATGTCCTTAATACGGACACCTGTCATTAATACTGGCACATGTCCTTAATACGGGCACCTGTCATTAATACGGGCACCTGTCATTAATACTGCACCTGTCCCTTATACGGACACCTGTCCTTAATACGGGCACCTGTCATTAATACTGCACCTGTCATTAATACTGGCACATGTCCTTAATACGGACACCTGTCATTCGTACTAGCACATGTCCTTAATACGGACACCTGTCATTAATACGGGCACCTGTCATTAATACTGCACCTGTCCTTAATACGGACACCTGTCATTAATACTGGCACATGTCCTTAATACGGACACCTGTCATTAATACTGGCACATGTCCTTAATACGGGCACCTGTCATTAATACGGGCACCTGTCATTAATACGGGCACCTGTCATTAATACTGGCACATGTCCTTAATACGGACATCTGTCATTAATACTAGCACATGTCCTTAATACGGACACCTGTCATTAATACGGGCACCTGTCATTAATACTGCACCTGTCCTTAATACGGACACCTGTCATTAATACTGGCACATGTCCTTAATACGGGCACCTGTCATTAATACGGACACCTGTCATTAATACTGGCACATGTCCTTAATACGGACACCTGTCATTAATACTAGCACATGTCCTTAATACGGACACCTGTCATTAATACTGGCACATGTCCTTAATACGGGCACCTGTCATTAATACGGACACCTGTCATTAATACTGGCACATGTCCTTAATACGGACACCTGTCATTAATACTAGCACATGTCCTTAATACGGACACCTGTCATTAATAGTGGCACATGTCCTTAATACGGACACCTGTCATTAATACTGGCACATGTCCTTAATACGGACACCTGTCATTAATACTGCACCTGTCCTTAATACGGACACCTGTCATTAATACTGGCACATGTCCTTAATACGGACACCTGTCATTAATAGTGGCACATGTCCTTAATACGGGCACCTGTCATTAATACGGGCACCTGTCCCTTATACGGACACCTGTCCTTAATACGGGCACCTGTCCTTAATACGGGCACCTGTCATTAATACTGCACCTGTCCCTTATACGGACACCTGTCCTTAATACGGACACCTGTCATTAATACGGACACCTGTCATTAATACTGGCACATGTCCTTAATACGGACACCTGTCATTAATACGGACACCTGTCATTAATACGGGCACCTGTCATTAATACTGCACCTGTCATTAATACGGGCACCTGTCATTAATACTGGCACATGTCCTTAATACGGACACCTGTCATTAATACTAGCACATGTCCTTAATACGGACACCTGTCCTTAATACTGCACCTGCCCTTAATAAGGGCACGTGTTTTTGATATTGGCACGGTATAGTCATTTTGGATGAAAGTGCCATTAAGTGGCAGTCAAATCAAATCTGTCGATAATAATAGGCCACTGCCGATGAAACTCTTGATGGGTCTATCTGTTTTTGTTCAAAATTTAGATAGTACCCGGGTATGTTGTACATGTTGCTCCTTGTGTTTTGTTTGGGTTGGGGTGGGGGGGGGGCGGGGGGTTCACGCCACACTTTTGTTTATATACCAGTAGGATATTACCCCGGGTAGTAACACGATGGCGAGCAATTACCGTTATTTATGATCAGATTATAATCATAAAATCCAGGTTACTAACCGAATGTATTGGTCCTATCTGGTGACATTACCTGATCATGAGGTATGTTTTTTAGCAACAAAACTAACTGTAGATGGTTTAGTATTTCCAGTGTGTTTTTTTTTTCTGTTGAAACAATGCAGTTGGTTTAGTATTTTCAGTATTATTTCTGTTTGTATACTCCTCACTTTGATGGGAAATAAAGATCAAATTACAAAAAAAAAATCAACATCGTGCCATCGTAACATTGTTTGCTTTGGTCAACAGCTGCATCCTGGGCGAGTTCTTCACGAAGCGCCCCATCTTCCAAGCCAACCAGGAACTCTACCAGCTGGAGTTGATCAGTCGAACGTGCGGCTCACCCTGCCCCGCTGTCTGGCCGGACGTTATCAAACTGCCCCTCTTCCATACATTCAAACCTAAGAAGCACTACAGGCGCCGGATACGCGAAGAGTTTACATTGTGAGTGGTCTATCTGAAAGTCTCGCTCAGACTCATAATTTAATAATAAGTGCATATCGCCTAAAATATGTGCTTTTTACTATGTTAATGAGCTTGGAAGAGCGTGCGGTTTTGTTTGGGTAGTGGAACCGTTTTCGTGGTCGATATATTTCTTGGTCTAGCATGGGAATGTTTTG
This sequence comes from Arenicola marina, assembly GCA_964019135.1. Classification (NCBI taxonomy): domain Eukaryota; kingdom Metazoa; phylum Annelida; class Polychaeta; family Arenicolidae; genus Arenicola; species Arenicola marina. The sequence continues at coordinate 28,596,936 of OZ025259.1, forward strand.
AAGCTATTACTCGTTTTCTTCTGATACTTATTGGAAAGAGTTAATGCGTCTAAATATAGCTTGATAAGGGAAATTCTAATTTGGGATGAGGCAAAATTGAAACTTCGCAATGCGGAAGTTCTAAGCTATCCGGCCACATACGTAGATAATTACGTAGATCTTATATACACGGAAACGTGTCGTATATACATGTATATAGCGATCAGTTTGCCTGTTCCTTAAGCTGTACCTCGTGGTTGATACTACACTGCCAAACGGGGATGTATCGATTTCGATTTTGAAATGTTATTAATGATTATTGCTATTATTCTACACGCATGATATGTTACGTGATATCATGACTGGCTACTGCCTATATTCAACATAAACGATGCTGAGGTTTGTTGCGAGATGATCGGTACGTGATATGATGACTGGTTGCTGTTTATAGTATGCCGAAGCATGCCTTGGACTTGCTCGATCACATGTTGGAGCTGGACCCCTCCAAGAGGATTACAGCCGCAGACGCCCTGAGTGGGGTTTGGCTGCGTGATATCAACCCAGACAGCATTCCACCTCCAAAGTAAGTCCACCCCCCCCCCCCCACTGTCATTTACCCATATTAACATGGTCCTACAAATGGATGTGTCCTCACATGTTAGAAGGGAAAAACCTGCCATAATGTGCAGATTTTGTTGACGTAATAAACAATATAGCCGCACTTTCTCATATAAGGTGCACCAATTTGACCCAAAACGGCTCTTAACATGTCCGGTTTGCTCTTGCGTACGATATATATGTACTTTTATATGCTCAGAATATGTATACTTTAACCAGCCAAAATGTAAAACCTTTTCAAGTGTAAAAATGGGTCGTCATTTTTTGCAAAAACAACGAAAAACAAATGTGTTTTTCTTCTATTCGCAGCTTGCCACATGATCAGGATTGCCACGAGCTGTGGAGCAAGAAGCGCAGGAAGAGCCTGCGCGAGTCGGCCAAGCAGGACTCCCACCCCCACCCCCACTCCCACCCCCACCGGGACCAGAAGGGTGGCCACGGAGGGGACGCCGCCGCCGCCTCCAAGACCGCCAGCGACCCGCCCGCCACCGGCAGCGAGGACCTCGTGGTGCGCGAGCCGCGCAAGCTGTCGTCATTGTTGCCTAGCAGCGAGGAGAAGGCGGAGTCGAAGGTGCTGCTGATGGGCTACGTGAAAGAGGAAGGCGGCGGCGGCGGCGGCGGCAGCGGGGGACTGGGTCCCGGCTCGGCCGGGTCGTCGGCCACAAGCTCAGGTAGCCTGTCTCGATCGCAATCTCACTCCTCTCTAAGTAACCCCGTTGGCGCTAGTAGTAACGCTAATCGGCAGCGGGACGGGAACCCCAACAACGGCCAGGGCCTGGGGGGTGGGGGTGGGGGTGGGGGGAGTAAGGCGCGTGGTATCCTGGGGCTGACCAGGGATGGGGATCGTATTCCCGGGTTGGATTTTACCGAGGGTGGTGGCGGTGTCGGCGCCGGTGACGGGGGTGAAGGGGGCGGGGGCAAGTTAGGAGCCGGGGGGCTTTCAGCTCAGGAAGAAGAGGACTACCTTTACGGTCCGGCGTCTTCAGGATCTGGGGGTGGTGGTGGTGGTGGCGGTGGTGCCCCGCGGGTCGGCGGTGACCCCGCCGGCGGGGGGTCGAGGCCCGGGACGTCGGCCGGCAGTATGGAAGAGCTACAGAAACAGCTGCTGACCTTGACGACGCTGCTGAAGGCCAGCGGACCCCTGTCGCTGACCCAGCTCGCCAACAAACACAACGTACCCATCGACGGCAACGCGCGCCAGCTGCTCGAGAACATCAACCTGCAGTTGCTACTGGCAACCACCGCCCAGAAGGTCAAGGTCGAACAGAAGCGCATTGGCGACACGAAGCGGAACGCTCGGGGTGGTGACGCTGCTTCCGGTCAGGACGCCATCGGCAATCTATTGAAAGGAGGTCAAGGTCAAGCAGATAAAGCCGGAGTCCAGGCCGCTCTTGCGCTGTTGCTGTCCCAACAAGGCATCCAGGTGTCGATGCCGAAGCAGACGGCCGGCGCCTCAGTCGCCCGATCTGGAACTGGGCGGCCCCAGCAGGAACCCCCGAGGGACTCGAGCCGCCGGTACTCCTCGCAGACCAGCTACGGATCGACCGGCCTCGACCGGTCTCTGGCCTCTGACGACTCTGAGGACTGCGGGCTGCACGGCGGCGGCACCCGGCCCATGTCCCTGGACGCCAAGCTGCAAGAGTACTTCGACAACCAGTCGGGTGGTCGCGGGGTGGTGGACACGGACGGCAGCGGGCGGGCTGCAGCGGGCGGGCCTCCGCCCCCGCACGGCGCCGCCCGCCGACCGTCGAGACCAGGACCGCACGGAGGGGCGCCAGAACCTAGAGCCCACCCAGGACAAGGAGCGAGGGCGGTTGAGCAGGGGGCGTCTCGTGGGATGGGCGGCCCTCCCCCCCGCGGATCGGTACCCTCATTGCAGTCGCTGAGCTTCCCGGGGTCCAAGCGCTAGGCGGACACTACGTGACGGAGGTAGACCTGCCCCGACCGGCCCCGACCTGGCCCGACTGGCCCCAACCGGCGGCCCGACCGGCCCCGACCGGCGGCCCGACCGGCCCCGACCGGCGGCCCGACCGGCGGCCCGACTGGCCCCGACCGACCCCGACCGGCTGAGACGGGGGAAAGAGGCAGAAGGATGACGGTGACAAAACAACACATCAGCTATACGTTATCTTGAGACCAGGTGCAGGTATTTGGTGCACATATTCCGTGATTCCTTGTTTTGTACATAACTGCTTTGCACGGGGGGTGGGTGGGGGTGAGGGGGACGGGGGTGTTTGCGGGTGTGGGTGGGCGGACGGGCGGGAGACGATTCACTTAGTGGGTCATAATTACATGCTTACATGTGGCATTGCTTATACACCCTGTACATATATATATAAGATATGACGTTAAGTTGTGTCGTTGGTCTGGAAGTCGATTTGTTGTTTTGGACTCCCAATATTTGGGTCCCGTTTGATTAAGGTGGTAAGTAATTGGTACAGCGTGTGTATTTGGATACAAGGTGACTGCTTGTGACGTGTATCCAAACCTCAATGTCGCAATCTGACTTCACGGAGTATGAATATATTTATATATATATCAGTGCTTCACTAGGAGTCATCTTGTACTATGTCTGTCCTGCGACATCTTGTAATCCGTCTGTCTTGCGACATCTTGTACAATAGCAACCTCGATATCCTCTTTCTCACTTTAGCCCATCATCTTGTTAAGCTATTGTAGATGAAAAAATCATCAATCTGTCTTGCAAGCAAATAGTGTTGCCAATATTTATGAGCAATTATGCCAACCCCGCCGTTGCACTGTTTTCATTTTCACCGGAAGTTTACTGTGGCTCGTTTGACCAGGCAGTCGTTAAGTGAAGAAATTTTGTGCCTTGCGAAGGGAGACGAGGCACAATTCTGGCCAGTAGCTGCACCGATGGGTGGCTGATATGTTAAAAACCGGGGCAGTCACTGTTTAATGGCCAACTTTCAGGGCTAGCCCCACTGCTACTGCGCCCGTGCTGAAATCTTTTACAGGAAAAACAAAATGGGAGAGGTTTCGGAAAGCGCTTACTGTGTATTAATGAGAATGTCATTCGCTGATCATTGTTTGGTTGCGCCTGCGCATTGTTCGGTTCAGGCCACGACGAGCTACGGAAATCCTCGTTCTTAGTTTCGTACAGGACGAAACACGTTTACTTGAACTGGACCCAAATCTAATAAGAAACGGTTTGAATGTTATCACCCTCGCAATAAAGGTACCTAATGACCGTATTTTGAAGAAAAAAACCCTTGTTTATTAACACTGATTACAAAATTGAAGTGTTTGATATGTATGAGAACGCTGTCATTAGACGCATTTAAGATTGTATGACGAATCATTTTGAACACAAATTTCGCCTGTCGTAAAAAATCATTGCAATGCGGGTTGCTATAATGGGCTCTTGCGGCCTGCACTTAAATTAATAATTTCATTAAAAACGGCAAAAAGACGAAAACACATAATTTTATTTTTTATTGTGATTATCTTTCATAGTCTTATTATTAGACTGTATACACCTCCTTCTCATGAGTTTGTTCATATATTGAGAGTTTCATCTTGGAAATTACCCATTCTGGGATGTGCCGCGCCCTTGCTGCGGAACAACCTTGGAAAACTGGTAGGTCATGGTGACCGCCAAGCTACAATTCTTACTTAGGAGGGTACATGTTGGCAAGCCTGACGAGGATGATCTTCTCGTCGTGGCCTAGACTCGTGGTATGGCTTTGTTTATTCGCCGTTCGCACTGTGTTTTGAGTGACTGTTGCCGACATGGCGTGATAACGATGACCCGGTCTTCGCGTGTGGCGAACATCGATTGGATATATAAATATAATGGTTGCATTACCCTGTGCGTCTTGGTTATTCTTCTGTTTTGTTGCATAGGTGTTGTTTTTTTTATGAGACCTTCCAATATAGATACATCGATGAGTCCACTACCTCATAAACCCCGTCCCTTACCCATCGCCCACTTACCCGCGGTCACCCTCTCCCGCCCTTACCCACCCCGACCTGACCCGACCTACTAATCTGTCACTTACTAACGGTCATCCCGACCCCACCTCCCCCTTAACCATCGCCCCCTGACACACGGCCCCCTTACCCACCGCCCGCTTACCCACGGTCACCCCCCCCCCCTAACCCACGGTTGTGCCCCCCGCTCTTACCCACGCCCAGCGTTGTTGTAAAGCTTTTCCCACAGCAATACGAGAATGCGAGTTTCACTTAGGCAGTCAAACCACCTTGAAAAGGGGTTGTTCCAGACCAAATTTTTCAATAGAATGCGATTAGGCTGTGTCTCCGCCCACACACACTCTAGCGTTATGGGCTAAGCCCCGCCCATTACTACCACCCCCTTGCCCACGGTCACCCCCCCCCCCATCCCTCGCCCTTACCCACCGCCCCCTAACTTCCCGTCTCTTACACACACTACCCCCTTACCCATGGCCACCCCATCCCTTAACCCCCGCGCCTTGTCCCCTCACCCCTCTCGTTCATTACCCTTGCCTTGCGTACTTACTCTGCGCTTAACAAAGGGCCCGTACCAGGCTTTTAGTCTGTCCCAGTCGTGGTCCACCCGCCCCTGGCCCGACCGGCCCGTACCCACCCGACCCTAGCTCGCCCGGCCCCTAGCCCACCCTACCCTACCCTACGCCAAAACCGCCGAAGCCAATCCCGCCCCTGGACCACCCTAGCCCACCCCACCCTACCCTACCCTACGCCAAAACCGCCGAAGCCAATCCCGCCCCTGGACCACCCTAGCCCACCCCACCCTACCCTACCCTACGCCAAAACCGCCGAAGCCAGTTCCGCCCCTGGACCACCCTAGCCCACCTCTGCCCATACTCACCACGCGCTTATCCCACGCCGCCCCCTGCCCACCCGACTCCTTACCCACCCAGCTCTTTACCCACCCCGTACCACCCGACACCTAATCCTCCCCGGCCCGTTCCCACCCGACCCATAGCCCTCTCCGACCCGTTCCCTTCCGACCCTAGCACTCTCCTACCCTTCCCCGGCCCGTACCCACCTGACCCCTAGCCCGCCCCGGCCCCTAGCCCACCCCGCCCCTGGCTCACCCGGCCCGTACCCACCTGACCCCTAGCCCGCCCCGGCCCCTAGCCCACCCCGCCCCTGGCTCACCCGGCCCGTACCCACCTGACCCCTAGCCCACCCCTGGCTCACCTGGCCCACCCCGCCCCTGGCTCACCCGGCCCTGGCTCACCCGGCCCTACCCACCTTACCCCTGGCTCACCCGGCCCGTACCCACCAGACCCCTGGCCCACCCCGCCTCTGGCTCACCCGGCCCGTACCCACCTGACCCCTAGTCTGCCCCGGCCCCTATCCCACCACGGTCCCGACCCTTCTAATGTAGTGAAAATTATGGTTCGGCTGAACGATTTTGTTTTATGATACTTAACTAGAATCTGCATTTGAAAAAGCCTCTACGCTTGTTCTGAAACTACCTCGCTGCCGAGATGGTATAGTTCAGCTGGTCAGTCGGGCGAGCTACCTTTCTATTTAAACAAAAACGTTGATACTTTAAGTGAGCAGTAACAACAGTGCGCTTAACTTACAATCTTGTTTTGTGTTCTTCAGTTTGTGACCGTACCCCTCTGGCTCTGAGGATTCGACAGCCATGTATGGGTTTCCAATTATCCGTACTATCCTGTTTTGCGTGACTGACAGTTCCTTGTATGAACGGAGTCTTGTAACCCGGCGAGGATCTCTGTCTTTGGTGTTCGGACCACATTTACCCGATCAGTTTTCTATAAATGGTCTTGTTAGTGGACCTGTATGTGGCAGAGAGGTGTCCCCCATGTATTGCTGTCTGGACTGTGGCGGAATGAAATGGCTTCTGTTGCCGAAAATGTGAGTAAAGTATAACCAGCGAAGGTGCGGTGCCCTTCCCTACAATCCTCCTGCCTAATCAATCAGACTCTGGCCTTCATCCACATCTATCCAGGTTGATCCCTTCACTAGTCCTATGGCATTCACCTTCACCTTCCCTTCCACCCATCCTGTGACCTTCCCCTCCACCCACACTCTGACATTCCCTTCCACCCATCCTCTGACCTCTCTACCCATCCTCTGACCTTCCTTTCCACCCGCCCTCTGACCTTCCCTTCCACCCGGCCTCTGACCTTCCCCTCCACCCGCCCTCTGACCTTCCTCTCCACCGGTCATCTGACCTTTCCCTCCACCCACCCTGTCCATCCCTTCCACCCGCCCACTGAACTTTCCTTCTACCCGTCCTCTGACCTTCCCCTCCACCCATCCTCTGACCTTCCCTTCCACCGTCCTCTGACCTTCCCTTCCACCGCCCTCTGACCTTCCCTTCCACCCGCCCTCTGACCTTCCCCTCCACCCATCCTCTGACCTTCCCTTCCACTGTCCTCTGACCTTCCCCTCAACCCATCCTCTAACCTGCCCTTCCACCCGCCCTCTGGCCTTCTTTTCCACCCGTCCTCTGACCTTCCCCTCCACCCATCCTCTGACCTTCCCCTCCACCCATCCTCTGACCTTCCCTTCCACTGTCCTGACCTTCCCCTCCACCCATCCTCTGACCTTCCCCTCCACCCATCCTCTGACCTTTCCTTCCACCATCCCCTGACCTTCCCCTCCACCCATCCTCTGACCTTCCCCTCCACCCATCCTCTGACCTTCCCTTCCACTGTCCTCTGACCTTCTCCTCCACCCATCCTCTGACCTTCCCTTCCACTGTCCTTTGACCTTCCCCTCCACCCATTCTGACCTTCCCTTCCACCGTCCTCTGACCTTCCCCTCCACCCATCCTCTGACCTGCCCTTCCACCCGCCCTCTGACCTTCCTTTCCATCCGCCCTGACCTTCCTTCTACCCCTCCTCTGACCTTCCCCTCCACCCACCCTCTGATCTTTCCCTCCCACTGTCCTCTGACCTTCCCCTCCACCCGCCTACTGACCTTCCCCTCCACCCGCCCTCTGACCTTTCCCTCCAACGCGTCCTCTGACCTTCCCCTCCACCCGCCCTCTGACCTTCCCCTCCACCCGCCCTCTGACCTTCCCCTCCAGCCACATTCTGACCTTCCCTTTCACCCGTCCTGTGACCTTAACCTCCTCTCCATTGTCATATATAATATGTAGAATATGTTCAGATTTTGTCTGTATCATAGATTTTTCACGTAGAAACAAGTAAAGAGTGACTACTGCGGGAAGGGAAAACAAGGCATGTCGTAGAACAAAAGTCGAGGTAAGACCTTTTAGCTTTCGTTGACCGCTATTATCTGGCGTCCTTTTCCTCATCCATCAATAATCTGCATCTGGGGCAAGTTTCATCCAACCCCATTTCATTTTTCCGAAATGTTTCTTCGCTGAGTTTAACTTTCATGGGCACAAAAGCAGCCTAAAACACCAACATTGTTTTAAAAGATAATTATACTTTCCTATCGCGTTTATCGCGCACTGAAATGATGCTGCGGAACAGGCCAAATACCCCGCTCGCTGCCACCTCTCCTACTGTTCTGTAATGGTTTGCGGGAGCTGTTTGTGATTATTTGCATAAATTCCTACAACTTCGTGACTCGGATGATAGCATACGCGTCATACAAATACTCGGGTTCGATATTCTACCATGTTCGGAGACTGCTTCCTATTTTATTCATATATTTGTCCCAGGTAGCCTTTTGGTTTCATTTAACCCAATCATTATTCATTAAGACCCAATCGATCCAGACTAAGGTTGGGATTGGGGGGTGGGGGGGGGGGCTTCCAGGCAAATATATATTTGCAGATCTAGCTTGGTCCTTATCGTGACAAGGTTTTACCTTGAGATTTCATGGTGATGCCTTCTGCATCACAGATTGTCTTTTTCAAACCAACCAACTAGGACCGAGGTAGCGTATTTGGCTATTGTCGAGATTGCTCTGCTAAGTTTGTCCGGTGCGTGGTTCGAACCACACCCGTGCAAATGTCTGTTTGTGCCGGATAAAGATCCCATGTTTTTCTTCACAAAGAGCAGGGGGTTACCCCGCGGGGACATGGCTCCTGTACTTTAATACCTTTTCATTGTCCTGCAGATATCAAAGCGCGGCAAAGAAATTAAAAAAAAAAATGCATGTGTTCACATGAGATCTTTTTTTCAACATGTTTGCTACATTTTGCTCTTCGCAGTTCCCATTGTTTTTATTCTTCCCGATTATATACCACTTGAGTTTCATCCGTTTCGTCAAGATACTATCAAAGAGAGGAAAATGACTTAACTGTTCCACCTAGCGTGAAAGGCATGCTATGTAGAACATTTGTAGCCGTGTGTCTGACAAGAAACAAAAGCTAGATGCACCAGATGCATTCGTCGAATTAAAAAAAATCTTTGTGATTCTGAATACTGCCACCACCAATGTGAAGTGCTGCGACAAGAAGGTTTCTCTTGTGTAACATGTGACTGGATTATGAATATTGTCCCAGATGTTTTATCGGATCTCTGCATCGAATCAACACAACCCTCGTACTTTCGGTTTGTTCGGTCCCACTCCCCTGTGGCGGTATTCACAAACCACACTTAGGCTACGCCAATAGACTGATCCATATTCCGCACATGCTTGAGTCATCGTGAGTATGAAATTGATGATGGTAGGTACAAGTAAAAAGCAGAAACTGACAAGAATGTGACATGCTGTTTTGTTTGTCGGACTTGTTTGTCGGACATAACGCACGTGGAAGACATTTCTTCGCCGCATGATTTGATAAAAGCAAGAGTGACGTCAATGAATAATTGACAGTCCGGATCGGTTTATAGACTTATGGCTAAGTGGAACATTTGTAGGGCGAGTACCGGGTTCAAAATAGAACTCTTCACCCAATAGGTGAATTTTCCGAGTTCCCCCCCCCCCCCTCCCCACTCCCCCCACCACCACACACCCTTTTTGAAGAAGAATGCCGTTTGTCAGTGCAAAATTTAGGCCATCTGAGGCGTGGACCCCCCTGCCCCTTTTTTTATGAAGAATGCTGTCTGAGACGGCGTGGACCCCCCCCCTTCTTTTCAAATACCTGGATCCGCCCCTGCTACGTGTGGTATGAATAGGGTCCCGTGAGAGAGATCGTTCGTTCCTCACATCACTTCCGGGTGTTCAAGAATGTTTGCCGATTTTGCATTTTGGATGAAGAACTAGTTCTTCTTTTTTTCATTTGACCGCAATTGAAATTCACCGAAAGAAAAACGGGTTAACTTTTACGTCAAATTCGTTCATTTTATGGCAAAGCGGGTAGTGGTGCATGACAAATTGCCGAGAAGAAAAAAACCCTCGCCGGTCTTAAGGAGCACATCTCCTATAAGCGTGTGCCAAAACACTGAGCTGCTGTTTGCAACCAACTCAAGATTCGCGCCGTATTTGTGCAGTTGAGATGCCACCTTCTCTTTGGCGCTCATTTGGTAGCATTGGGATTTAATAGCGGATGATAACCCATAACGAACAGGCAATTAAACGCCACAACTGAGTTTTTATGCCCCAATGTGGACATTCTTATATGTTTAGTGGGCACCATTTCTCCAGTCCGTGTAGCTCTCGTATTGCTCAAACACAGGCAGCTGCGTCTGGGTATCAAACCCCACCCCTGAAAAATAACCTAAAGTAAAAATCAATTTTATTTCACGCGTAGCATTTACGACAATGGTCGATTTCATGGAGACAAATGTGAAAGATGAATCTTTAATGGAATGAGCCATGCGATTAACTTCGAACTCGTCGGCCGACTTTAGTATCGTTACGTTACCACCATTATGTTCTAAGCAGAGTTTGACATATCTTTGTGTACGTTTGCCGACCCTATATATATGATTAAATTAGTGAAAAAAAGTGCCGTGCGCTTTAGTGTTGTGCAATGGATCACATTAACATCAAATTCCCAACACTAATTTTAATCAGCAAATCGCCTAAATAAATATCAACATAATTTTTTTTAAATGCGACTAGATTTTCACAAACTTCCTAATGATGAAAACACTACATCGCTAAGGCCCGATGAACCGACGGTCGTTCCATGGTTTAACAGCGCCACCTATTGTTTCATTATGCATGCTTCCCCTGTTGGCGTTTTTTTTATGTCATTGCCGCATCCGCACTCCATCTTTCATAAAGACGGCATCGGGATCTGTGGCGCCGTTAAGACACTCCCACAAAACGCGTTTTCCTACAAAACGCTCAGGCATTTTCAATTGGAAATACTCACGACAACGAAACGCTTAACAATTTTCTATTGGAAATACGTGTACTCTCGATTACGAAGCACTTAATGATTTTCCGGTGAACATACCCACCATAATTACCGAATCGGTTAGCCATTTTCTGTCTTGCAAATACCCGCGATAACGGAAAGCTTCGGCATTTTTTGTGGCAGTGCTCTCGATAACGAAACGCTAAGGCATTTTCTATTGCAAAGACTCGCGATATCGATGTGCTTAAGAATTTGCCATTGTAGATACCTGTGATAACGAATCGTTTAGCCATTTTGGGTTGGAAATACCAGTGATAACAAAGCGCTTAGGCATATTCTATTGAAAGTACCCGCGATGATTAAGCGCATAGGCATATTCTATTGCAAGTACCCGCGATGACTAAGCGCATAGGCATTTTCCCTTTAAAACATCCGTGATAAGGAAAAGCTTAGGCGTTTTCTATTGGAAATACCCGCGATAACGAAGTGTTTAGGCATTCTGTATTTGAAATACCCGCGATAACGAAGTGTTGAGGCATTTTGTATCTAAAATACCCACGATAACGAAGTGTTGAGGCATTCTGTATTTGAAATACCCGCGAAAACGAAGTGTTGAGGCATTTTGTATTTGAAATACCCGCGATAACGAAGTGTTGAGGCATTTTGTATTTGAAATACCCGCGATAACGAAGTGTTGAGGCATTTTGTATTTGAAATACCCGCGATAACGAAGTGTTGAGGCATTTTGTATCTAAAATACCCGCGATAACGAAGTGTTGAGGCATTTTGTATTTGAAATACCCGCGATAACGAAGTGTTGAGGCATTTTGTATCTAAAATACCCGCGATAACGAAGTGTTGAGGCATTCTGTATTTGAAATACCTGCAATGACGAAGTGTTGAGGCATATTGTATTTGAAATACCCGCGATAACGAAGTGTTGAGGCATTTTGTATTTGAAATACCCGCGATAACGAAGTGTTGAGGCATTTTGTATCTAAAATATCCGCGATAACGAAGTGTTGAGGCATTTTGTATCTAAAATACCCGCGATAACGAAGTGTGAGGCGTTCTGTATTTGAAATACCCGCGATAACGAAGTGTTGAGGCATTCTGTATTTGAAATACCCGCGAAAACGAAGTGTTGAGGCATTTTGTATTTGAAATACCCGCGATAACGAAGTGTTGAGGCATTTTGTATCTAAAATACCCGCGATAACGAAGTGTTGAGGCATTTTGTATTTGAAATACCCGCGATAACGAAGTGTTGAGGCATTTTGTATCTAAAATACCCGCGATAACGAAGTGGTGAGGCATTCTGTATTTGAAATACCCGCGATAACGAAGTGTCGAGGCATTTTGTATCTAAAATACCTGCAATGACGAAGTGTTGAGGCATATTGTATTTGAAATACCCGCGATAACGAAGTGTTGAGATATTTTGTATCTAAAATACCCGCGATAACGAAGTGTTGAGGCATTTTGTATCTAAAATACCCGCGATAACGAAGCGTTGAGGTATTTTCTATTTGAAATACCCACGATAACGAAGTATTGAGGCATTTTGTATTTGAAATACCTGCGATGACGAAGTGTTGAGGCATTTTGTATTTGAAATACCCGCGATAACGAAGTGTTAAGGCATTTTGTATTTGAAATACCCGCGATAACGAAGTGTCGAGGCATTTTGTATTTGAAATACCCGCGATAACGAAGTGTTAAGGCATTTTGTATTTGAAATACCCACGATAACGAACTCGCGATAACGAAGTGTTGAGGAATTCTGTATTTGAAATACCCGCGACAACGAAGCGTTGAGGCATTTTGTATTTGAACTACCCGCGATAACGAAGTGTCGAGGCATTTTGTATTTGAAATACCCGCGACAACGAAGTGTTGAGGCATTCTGTATTTAAAAATACCTGCGATGACGAAGTGTTCAGGCATTTTGTATTTGAAATACCCGCGATAACGAAGTGTTGAGGCATTTTGTATTTGAAATACCCGCGATAACGAAGTGTTGAGGCATTTTGTATTTGAAATACCCGCGATAACGAAGTGTTGAGGCATTTTGTATCTAAAATACCCGCGATAACGAAGTGTTGAGGCATTTTGTATCTAAAATACCCGCGATAACGAAGTGTTGAGGCATTTTGTATTTGAAATACCCGCGATAACGAAGTGTTGAGGCATTTTGTATCTAAAATACCCGCGATAACGAAGTGTTGAGGCATTCTGTATTTGAAATACCTGCAATGACGAAGTGTTGAGGCATATTGTATTTGAAATACCCGCGATAACGAAGTGTTGAGGCATTTTGTATTTGAAATACCTGCGATAACGAAGTGTTGAGGCATTTTGTATCTAAAATACCCGCGATAACGAAGTGTTGAGGCATTTTGTATCTAAAATACCCGCGATAACGAAGTGTGAGGCGTTCTGTATTTGAAATACCCGCGATAACGAAGTGTTGAGGCATTCTGTATTTGAAATACCCGCGAAAACGAAGTGTTGAGGCATTTTGTATTTGAAATACCCGCGATAACGAAGTGTTGAGGCATTTTGTATCTAAAATACCCGCGATAACGAAGTGTTGAGGCATTTTGTATTTGAAATACCCGCGATAACGAAGTGTTGAGGCATTTTGTATCTAAAATACCCGCGATAACGAAGTGTTGAGGCATTCTGTATTTGAAATACCCGCGATAACGAAGTGTCGAGGCATTTTGTATCTAAAATACCTGCAATGACGAAGTGTTGAGGCATATTGTATTTGAAATACCCGCGATAACGAAGTGTTGAGATATTTTGTATCTAAAATACCCGCGATAACGAAGTGTTGAGGCATTTTGTATCTAAAATACCCGCGATAACGAAGCGTTGAGGTATTTTCTATTTGAAATACCCACGATAACGAAGTATTGAGGCATTTTGTATTTGAAATACCTGCGATGACGAAGTGTTGAGGCATTTTGTATTTGAAATACCCGCGATAACGAAGTGTTAAGGCATTTTGTATTTGAAATACCCGCGATAACGAAGTGTCGAGGCATTTTGTATTTGAAATACCCGCGATAACGAAGTGTTAAGGCATTTTGTATTTGAAATACCCACGATAACGAACTCGCGATAACGAAGTGTTGAGGAATTCTGTATTTGAAATACCCGCGACAACGAAGCGTTGAGGCATTTTGTATTTGAACTACCCGCGATAACGAAGTGTCGAGGCATTTTGTATTTGAAATACCCGCGACAACGAAGTGTTGAGGCATTCTGTATTTAAAAATACCTGCGATGACGAAGTGTTGAGGCATTTTGTATTTGAAATACCCGCGATAACGAAGTGTCGAGGCATTTTGTATTTGAAATACCCGCGACAACGAAGTGTTGAGGCATTCTGTATTTGAAATACCCGCGATAACGAAGTGTTGAGGCATTTTGTATCTAAAATACCCGCGATAACGCAGTGTTGAGGCATTCTGTATTTGAAATACCCGCGACAACGAAGTGTTGAGGCATTTTGTATTTGAAATACCCGCGATAACGAAGTGTTGAGGCATTTTGTATATGAAATACCCGCGATAACGAAGTATTGAGGCATTTTGTATATGAAATACCCGCGATAACGAAGTGTTGAGGCGTTCTGTATTTGAAATACCCGCGATAACGAAGTGTTCAGGCATTCTCATTTGAAAATATCCGGGATAACAAAGATAATAAACGTTTCTGCACACAGTGCAAGACAATACAAGCCGGCATATCACCATATGTTTTGGTGATACGAAATCTGAAATTGGACAGTTTGGGTTGGCAAAATAAACAGGATAACGAGATGCTCGTGCATTTTCTATTGGTAAGAGTTTTAGCATTTTGCATCAGTTAAATATTGCATTTCGAAAACATTTTGTGTAAGGTCAACAAGGCACCCGCGGACCCCGCCCCGACTCACACCTGATTTGTATAACAGTGCATACCCCCACCCCCACCCCCCTCCGAGGAATGATCGCCTCCATTTCTTGATGTTTTACCTAGTCATATGGGATAATGGCAAATATTTCTATGTGTTCCTCTATAAAACTAACGGGTATTATAATTTGAAGGGTTGGAATACATTTTCCGTTATCCATTTTCCTGGTTCAACGCGAAGACCATTTGCCTATTTACCGCGATCCGTTATAACAGTCTGTGAATTGCTCGATATTTGCGATATTACTTTCAAGTGTTTTTTTTCGCGCCCTGTCGATATTGCTCTCCGTAATTCTTGGAGATTCGAGATTCAGAGGGGGGGGGGGTACCCCCCACCCTCTTATTAAATGTATGCGCTTCTCTGGGCACTATCGATTAACTGATATCAATTCTCTGCATTCACCTTATTGCTTAAATATATTATTTATATATTATATTATGGGATAATGGCAAATATTTCTATGTGTTCCTCTATAAAACTAACGGGTATTATATTTTGAAGGGTTGGAATACATTTTCCGTTATCCATTTTCCTGGTTCAACGCGAAGACCAGTTGCCTATTTACCGCGATCCGTTATAACAGTCTGTGAATTGCTCGATATTTGCGATATCACTTTTAAGTGTGTTTTTTTCGCGCCCTGTCGATATTGCTCTCCGTAATTCTCGGAGATTCGAGATTTAGATGGGGGGGGGGGGGGTTACCCCCCACCCTCTTATTAGGTGTATGCGCTTCTCTGGGCACTATCGATTAACTGATATCAATTCTCTGCATTCACCTTATTGCTTAAATATATTAGCCCAGTAAGAGTCACTGTAATGGTGGTAAAAAGTACAAAATATATAGGCATATGCTATGGGGAGTGTGACCATGCAATAATTAATATAGTCTGTCTGGAATACTGTGCACGTGTGGTTGGTTTGTTGAGTATTTTTTTTATAACGGTCGAATATTGTTTCAACGCCTACCAGGGATAACATGTTCTTATCTCTGTATTTCTTGCGTGTTTTCAGCAGGCAGTGACACCGGTTCAGGGGCGTACGACGTCAGACTGCGACGTCTGAATGCGAGGTGACCCTCCCCGACCCCTTAGGACACAATCATGATGTTATTCAGACCGCCGCTCTCTCATGACCTGCAGGACCAGATGGCTTGCATAATTGCCATCGAGAACTTCCGGTGTAATGGCCTTGGCCGCCGCCTCTCGTAAGACTGTGTCACTGTGGACTCCGGTCGTCTTGGAGCTTCAGGGTTTATGTATTGATTAACAATTTGTTCCTTTCGATTGGTTTTGATTTTTTTTTCATTGCCTGTTTAGTTTTTGTTCTCCGACTGTGATGGTAGGTGGTTCTCGGGCGCGGGTAACTCTCGTGGCGGGTTCGCACCCCCGAATAGCTTGAAGTCACGTGACAAACTGTGCCTCAACGCGTGCCGTGTAGATGTGGGTTTTGCTTGGGTAGGACGTACAGGACATGCCCAAGGATACAGATGAAAGAAGCGTCAAAAGTCGTTCAATGGCTGAACTAAGTATTTTATATCGAACTAAGTACTGTCAAGTTCGGTGGCATGAAATGATGTGGAAACCCTGTGGGAAGTATTGTGAAGTGTAAGGAGTTGGTTATTATACGATTTGTTATAAGTAGTTCGTTCTGTTCCACAGCCTATTTTTACTATAGCGTCAGACAAGTCCCATCACGGGTAATTAAAGGTAATCATCAAAGTAAAATTATAAGTTATATATAGTGCCGCAAATACCACCTCTAATGATTTGAAAACAAATAATACCGTAAGTCGTTATTTTGTTTAAAACTTAATTAAATTGTCGAATCGGTAATTAAAGTTTAGCCTCGATAGTAATTTGTATAAATGAGGGCACCATGCAGGTATGGTGATTATATGGTTTGTTCAGATGTCGTATAAAAGTGTCCTGGAAACAAACCTACGTCACGGTTAATATAAATAACGCATTATCGCGCAGCTGAAAGTTAAAACGATATTCTGTTATTTTATTTTGTAAAGGGCACATTCAATAATTAAGGAACATTTTGTATTAATATATATCATTTATATTACGGTAAGACACTTAAGAAGAAATCTGTATTGGATGCTAGTCGCAAAATTATAGACCATGAAACGGAACTTTACCAGTCTCCTCTTTGCTTTTCAAGACAAATTAAATAACGTCAGAATTTAATAAAATTCCTTGGAGATATGGGTGCTGCAGAGGAAGTATATACGAATGAAAAAAGCTCCCCGTGTGTATAGTAAGCATGTGTAATAAAGTGCCTCAGAAACGTGCGCATGCTCGTAATCAGGTATTCTTCGACTGATCAGAATACTTGTTTTGGCGGTCCGGCCGGTTCGCTTGTATGCATTTTGTGGAAATAGCTACGGTTTGTTGAAATGTAGTTCGGAGAATCTTCCAGAAACCCTTCTGATTACGTTAAAATGTGTGATATCTCTCGGCCCGGCCCTCCGTGGACGCCAGCCTCCTATGACCTACCCCCGTATACGGGGGTCAAGGGTCACATAGTCACCCGCGATGTTTGGTACCCGCTATACGGCTCTCGCATTCATTTATTCCAGGACGTTCGAAGCGAAACGTCGGAGGGATAATCCCGTTGGCGCAGGTAGTTTTTGGTCTATTTATTTATGACCGGTACAGAGTTACTACCTATGCACTTCCGACAGCAGATGTAAATGGTTTGCTTAAATCGCTATATAGTGGCTTAAAGTAGGAAACAAGAATAATCTCTTATACCACGCAGAATAATTTCTTTCTTCTCTACTCAGTTGGTTAGATCGATCGCATTGAGCGCTCTGGCCACCGGAGAGCCTAATGCCCTATTCATACGATGGAATACGTTGCAATTTCATTGCAACAAATAAGTTCCTGCCACGCTCAGCGTAGTGCGAGTCATTACATTCGCCTGTTAATTGGCATTGATATCAGCTGTGGGTTTTTGCTAACTGTTGAAAATGATGCAGCTATAATTTAAGTCCGTATACTCGCCTTTTGCATGTTATGCAGCACAGAGCGAGGTAGAGTTACCCGAAACACGCGCCTGCAACCATCTCCCCTGGTACGGTCTACTGGAGGGCCGGTTTTCGACGAAATGTAAGTTTAGCGCAGGTTCTGAAGTTTCGATTAACTGGACGATTTGTCAACCAATCAGCGTCGAGCATTTAATTAATCAGCGTTTGAGATTATCACGTGGATTGATTAGCCTTAGGACAGTTTTCTTATCTTTTAGATTATTAGACATTAGAGGGGATGGCCAAGTCTCGTGCGAGAGAGATGGCCCACCACGACGGGCTTTGGTTTGAAAAACTAGATTTGAAACGCCAATCTAGGCATGCAGGAAGTATAAACCTAGACCTAACGACGGGGCATCGATGCGACGACTGCGTTAAGCTCCGTTGGTCACAAATAGGATTATTTAGTCATAAGCGCAAAAGCCGTGAAACAAAGTTTACTATTTAAAGCTGCTTGTTGCGTTTTTCCCGCCAAAGCTAAGTCCAGGCGACATATGTCACAATTTGCACAAAAATCGATTGTTTCATTCCTTAAACTCAGAAAACTAATGACCATCGCCGTTTCCGCTGTGATATATTGATATATGGCAAACGTGTCTATCCTGGGATACCGCAGCAACTCTGGCGCGGCACTGCCACTTAATTAGAACAAAGCATCGCGAAGCACAAAAACTGCTGTAGTTTTACCACCAAGTTCAAAACTTGTGGTTAATTGACATCACGGACAAGGCTAAGAGACTATTTGGAAGTCTAGCATGCGTGGAATATAGACCTGAAATTTTGGATGATTCTTCTTTGTATTTTGACCGCTTTAGTTTTGGCGGGAAAGAGCTCAATATGAAACTTCAAACCAAAACCAAAAGCTGCAAAATCCAGTCTTTCGCATACGGACGCAATGCCAACCATTAGGACATTATGAATGTATGTGTGGCTTGTATGCATGACGTTATGAATGATGATCGACTGGTATGTTCGCTGGGTGCCGGTAGTGATTCAGTTGGTACACGGTCTGACCGTGTGAGTTGTTGACCATCCGATCCTTCAACCGTTGTTACGACTGCTGAACGAATGATGGTACCGTGAAAACCCGGCATAACGGCATGTGGATCGGTGGTTCGAGCTCCGCTGTGGCCAGGTCTTTCACTGGTCCTACGATAAAGATCCCATATGTCCTTCACAAAAAGTAGGGGGTTACGTAGCCCTGACGCATGGCCCTCACGACCTCAACCCTAACGGGTAACTAGCGTACACACGGTCAAAACAGTAGCATTGCATCACCCAGCTCGCTTCGATGAATGATTGTCGATTATGACGACGAACCTACCTCTCCTAATCGCCTCGATCCTCTTCTTTAGACATTACTTGGACCATAGGATGCATTCATTTTAAAGTTTGCTCTCTACTTCTTGCACATCAATGATATTTTCGTCGATCGTTAACGGTTTTCCTCCGTGCCGCTTAAAATTTTTCTAGGCGGTTGCCGCGGCTCGTTTGTTGACATCAGGTAATACACCCGACAGCTTCGTATGGCGGCGCCACTAATTCTCGTTGTGTGTCTATAGTCGTGCCTGCGTTTTTGACGAAACTAGCGGCGCCGCCATGCGGATGATGTCTGTTTTATTGCCTGGTCAAACTTGAAGCGTCAGAGAGGAAAGCCGTTAACAACCGATGAAAATATCATTCATGTGCAAGTAATAGAGAGCAAACTTTAAAATGAATGCATCCTAGGGTCCAAGTAATGTGTAAAGAAGAGGGTCGCGGCGAGTTAGAGGTAGGCTCGTTGTCATAATCGACAATCATTCATCGAAATGAGCTTGGTTATGCATTACTACTTTTTTAACCATGTGTATTGCTTGACCCTTCTGCCTATCAGCTTGTTGTCAGAAGGGTCAAGTTCACTGGGCTAGGGGTTACGTACCTGGGGACATGGCTCCGCTCTTCTCTTCCTTCTCCCATTGACGCGATATTGGTCAAAGCGTCCTGAATATACAACCAACCGTGTCTGGAGGTCTGTGGGCAATGGAAGATGCTGAAAATGTAATTTCGGTCCTGCGAAATGCGCCTACGCGATACACGAAATTTTGGAGAAACTGGATAGTTTTTTGTGATTTATAAATACGATCGACCTATACAAAACGACCAAAGAAATTATTAACTTCAGCGCAGATAAGCGTATATATTTGTCATATGCGAGTATATATTTGTCATATGTGAGCATATATTTGTCATATATGAGCATATATGACAAACATTTGTCCAAAACATGAAATTTATTATAGAATATTTATTTTACTTTCACACTCAAAGTTGAAATAATTTTCATATAAACTATCCCAGTTAATCCCTTTTAACAAATAAAAGCAAAAACACGGAAACACTCTGTGAGTCATCTTGAAAACACTAGTTCGACGTTGCCCCTCTATCTTCCATAGTAGACACAATTAAATGAAGATCGAAACGTAAACGATTTATGATATGTAAATGACCCATGTTATGTACAAGAGAAATACACCAAAAGTAATATAAAGTTATTAGGAGTTCTAATATGAAGTTAAATAATCGCATGCAGATAAAGATTTTTTTTAGACGTACGCAGTTTCTTTTTCTTAATTAAAACAGACTTCTCATTTGAAGTTTCTTGGCGATTTGGATGCCAATCGACTGAGCAGGTCCCGTAAATAGACAAAGTTAATTACAGCATGACCGGTAAGCCGCCTTCTCTCCTGCATATGCAAAGTATTTTTAAACAGCTAATGTCCTTAATGAAACCGAGATTGTCGCCAAAACACTCTAGTTTGAGAAATGGACCAAACGATCAAAGCGTAGCCCTACTAATTTCGTGGACGATTTTAAAGAAGCATTTGGGCAAAACCAAATTATCATGGATCTGTCCAACGCATTCGATCGTCTGCCACACGGACTGCCTATACTAAAAAAGGAACGCTTATGGAATCAGTAAGATTCATGCTCACTCCAAAGGAGCACCACTGGTTTTCGGCCCACATTAGTGTATCTTCACGAAAGACCTTTTATCGATCTGTCCCAAAACCGATAAGTACAATTATGCTAATGACAATACAGTGATGGTCCAAGGTAAGGACTTCAGCAAACTCTCGAAGAGGCGGCATCCGAAATAAGATGGTTCACCGTCCGATAATTACATGAGGGCCAACTCCAATAAGTACCAGACGGTCGGAAAGTAGACAGCAGGTAGTGGTGCAGAACCATAGTAGCAGCACGAGAGGTTAATTAAGTCTGCTTGTTAAAAAGGGACATAGATTATCGATTGGCCCTGGTCTGTAGGCTTTGGGGTGCGAATGTAAAGGCTGAATTCGATGAATGGTGATGATTCCGAAAGGACTGAGGCACTGCATAGTTATTCTGTAAGAACTTTCAACTTAAACCATCGGTCCGCGATTTCTAATTTTAGGACTGGTGAGCGGCATGGCTCTTACCCTTGCTCCGTTTACGGGCGTGGTCAGAGAGCCATGTACCAGGGCTATAGATCCCCCTGTCCCATTTTTGGTTCAGACGATCCCGCCCCTCCCCCCCCCCCCCCCCCCCCCCCACCCCGTTTCAAATTCCTGGATCCGCCCCCGAGACCATGCTTTACTCGGCCTCTGCCGCGGACCACGGAGAGGGGAAAGGTTACGAGATGCTTTAGCCAAAAGCCAGATGAGCTACCCTGGAGCCGAACGCAGTCTGGCTAGGTGTTCGCCAGCACGGCTAAAGTTGGGGGAACATATAGGGCAAAATGACCACCTTAACTTTCTTTGTATTTTTGGAGGACAAGCAGTGCTATCAAAAGAGCCAAATTTTGGCAAACTGACAACAGTAGTATTGTGAATAACAGCTTGGATACATGCGAGTGACAGGAACAAAATTGTCAGAAACAAAAAGCACAAAAAACTGGTTTTATATCACAGTGGGTCATTTTGCCCCCCTAATGGGTCAAAATGGTCAGCACATTATTTCAGCATGTTAATGAGTGAACTGAACAGCCTAAGAAGGCAAACTCCTAACTCTGGAACAGTTTGACCCAGAAGGATCACACACAGAAATTACAAATAACGTTTACGTCAGCAGAGGCGGATCGGGCGGGGGGGGGGGGACACCCCCTGCCCCCACTTTTTGCAATTTTCATTGCAAAATTTAGGCCATCTGAGGCGCGGAACTCAGCTTTCATGCGGTCCTACTGTTGAACAGACCCGGGGCATGGGCGGATCCAAGGGGGGCCCGACCCGGCCCCTCTTTTTAGGGCGGAAATGTATGTAATTTATACCATCCAGCATAATTATCTGGATCCGACCCTGAAACCGGCCCCCCGGATTTAGGGAGGGGGGGGGGGGGTAAATAATACATTGCTGGGTTTTGGGGGTCCCGGGGTAAAGCCCCCCTTTTTTCACCGCCGAAATCCGCTCTATGAACGCACATTTTCAAACCCCCCCCCCCCCACAATTTTTTAAATATTCGCTCTATAGGGGTATCTTCATCATAAATGTCCGCTCTATATGGGTATCTTTTTCATCATAAATGTCAGCTCTATAGGGGTATTTTTTCATCACAAATATCCGCTCTTAGGCATCAAGGCACCCGCGGACCCCCCCCCCCCCCGCCTTCCTCGGCGTCTTATCCTGACGAGGTGCTGCAAGGAATGACCCTTAGTTTCTCCGAGGTTTCCGACGTCTCGAAATCAGCCGGGCCTTCCCACTCTTTCTGTTGGTGGGGACCGTAGCGGGACATTGCCTGTTACTTGACTTTGTCTTTCTACCTGGAAGTCTAGTAGCATTTGGGAGTGCGCATGTATCGAATGGAGACGCGATGTCGCGTGCCGCCTGGCTCTGCCTCAATCAATGCTTTCGGCTCCAAAGGGCGCACAACTCTCCATTCTTCAAGCTCCCTGTGACGCACATCGTTTTCTTCTTCAAGCATATTCGTGATCATCAAAGATGTTCCGATTCAGTGGACTTAGAGTATACATATTAAATTGGATGTGGGTAAAACGGCCCACTGGGTCATTTTGCCCCAAGCAGCGTGGGTCATTTTGCAACTGTTAGTAACCTTAACATTTGACCGCTGTATTAAAAATACGGCGCAGTATATTCCGCATCTGAATTACGTTTGGGGCTTGACTTTATTTATCAAAATGTTCCTCCAAGCTAGTATCCACTGAGCTCTACTTTTTTCCAGTGTTTACCATAGATGGCAACAGTCCAGAATCTTTTACTTCAGTAACGAAGGTCAGCTGTCTGCTTCAGCAGTTCAGCACCCATATAGATTTGTTAAGGTATCACGTAACAAACAGGAACAAATATAAAACGCTTCAATACAGGTGGCAGCACCGCAAGTGCGCGATACTGTGGTGGGGCATTTGACCCCGATGGGTCATTTTGCTCTATGTTCCCCTACCATGTAAATGATAGGAGATTTAGCCGCCTAATTAAGCCCCGTAGCCGGCTAACATATGTACGTGAAATAGGCCCCACGTATTCATCCCGGGGGGTGGAGGGCACGGGAGCAGGACAACTCCCCCCCAGATAATTCCTCTCCGGACAACTCCCCCCAGACAATTTCCCCTAGGACAATTCCCCCCAGGACAACTCTCCCCATACAAGTCCCCCCCGGACAATTCCCCCAAACCCCCCCCCCCTCCCCCCCCGAGACAATATCTCGGACACTGTCACCCACATCATCCCAAACAGAGACGCCCCCCCCCCCTCCTCCCGCCAATCCCCACCGGTCAAACCCCAACTCAGGACCACAAACACTGTATGTCGTGCGTGTGAAGGAGCTTGGCGCTGTCTGTTCTGTAACACCCGTTAGGTTGCATTGTGGATGTGCAGGTTTCATATTATATTTCCATGTACACTGACAAGTTCTGTCTCAACAAGCCCACAATAAGCCCTGGGCCTTCTGTAACATTAGAACTACATCAATGGCGCCGACGTTATAGAGACACCCTGGGGCTATGAAAGGGTGGGGCGGGGGGTGTACCCCTATGTTATCGCGGTCACACAAACCCTCCTATAGGACAGATTCGCGGGCGAAATTAACTTTGTCAGGGTTTTTTCAGGCTGCCAGAGTTTTCGAATATCAATACCGAAAAAGTTGTGACCATTCAAAGCCGACGTGCGAGTTAATATCAAGTATATCTGAATAATTCATACTCCTGCGCCGGTATGGGTATTTTGGATACTTAGGCCTGTCTGGTGGGGAAGGGCGTCGGGGGTTTCCAGGGTCGAGCAGTCCTCGATTGTCTGGGGGGGCATTGTCCGGGGGTGGCGTGGGGGGGGGTTGTCTTGCTCCTGTTGTCAGGAGAGGCCGGGGAGCAGGACAACCCCCCCCCCCCCCACCTGGGAAAATTCTTCCCCGCTCGTTCACCCCGACACCCACCTCCTCCCTTCGGACAATTGCTTGCCCCCCGAGAATTCCCCCACAGGAAAATTCGGACTGCTTTTAATGTGCTTCAACTCGCATGTCGGTTTTGAGTGGTCATAACTTGCTGGGTATTGATACTAGAGACCTCCGGGCGCCTGTAAAAACGGACAAAATGAAATTCGCACGCGAATCTGTCCTTGCTAAGATCAATTATTGTGTATAATATACACCATCCTTGCTAAAACGCATTGTGTTTGGCGCGATAGCGCTTCGAAGAGAAGCATGCACCCCCTACAACTCACCCCACCCCACAATGGGCAGTGGACGTCACAGCAGGCGCGTGCTCCTTTATGCTGGAGGCCTTGGGGGCACTACCTTTATGATGGTGCGGGTATGCCGCCCATACGATAGTGGTCATATGAGAGCCATAGAATATGAAATACGCCGCTTTGTCATCGCGAGAGAAATGTTTGGTTAAGAAGGCATCCAACTAGACACCGACATTCCTTTCTTTTTTTGACGATAGGTGAAAAAAGGTGTTATTTGTGTGATACTTCTCATGCACCACTCGCACCCCATTGGCGGGGAAGGGAGGGGGCACTAGATGTATTTAGGCATATACATATGTGTCGCCCAAATGACCCCTTTTTTCGCAATTTTTCTCTCAATCCCCGGAGCAGAAATCTTGAATTTCTTCTGAAGTATTTTTTTTAATTGCAGCTATTTACTATATATTCCAGTTCATGTCAAAAGTGTTCAAATAATTAACCACCATAAACTTGGTGGGGGGGGGGGGGTTGTCCTAGGGGGGAAGTTGTCTCGTAGGGGGGAGATGTCCAGGGGGGGGGACTTGTCCGGGAGAGAGGGCTTGTTCTAGGGGGAAATTGTCGGGGGGGGGGGGGGGGAGTTGTCCTAGAACCGGAGGGCACTAGGTCTACATATATTTAGGTATATACATGTGTGCCGCCCAAATGGACTCCTTGTTTTCTCTCAATCCCCGAAGCACCAATCTACAATTTCTCTCGATGTGCCCATCTAAGAAACTCTGGACTACATAGTCCAGTTGATATCGAAAGTATACAAATAAAAAAACCCTCCACACACTTTGTCCTGAATGTCAGTGTCTATTTTAGAGGACTATTTTTTATCAAGAAGTTTCAAAGACCACAAAATCGCGCACTTTTATCTCGCTCTCCATGGCATGGGCGGCACACCCCTACCACTGTAGTAATGTAGTGCCCCAGTCCCCCCGGGGGTATTCATATGGCCATGGAAACAAAACTACTGGCTCTTATAATTAATTACAGAAGTGGAGTCTATAGATTCAAGTTACGTTGTGATGAGGTTTACTGAATGTGGCTGGTGCTAGCTATATTTATCTCGTCAAGGCCATTGAACAAGTTAGAAAGAGTGCCAATAATAGTATGACGTTATAAATCTTGATAAATATGAACCAGAGCCAAATCCAAGTGAACAATGTTGTTTTGGAGAACCTTGAACGCAACAGCAAGATGTGAACTACAGGCCATAAATAAAATTTGAGACCATGCCGAAGATCGTTTTTGCATTCAAACAAGCCTCCAGAAGAACAGGTTTCAGCACCGTTCCTTCTTCAAAAGTATGGAATACATACAAACGTGTACCTTAATAAAAGCATGCATAAAGATATTTAAAAACAGATAAACTAGGCCCAGAAAGCGAAGAGGACAAAAACGTATACCAGCACCTTAATAGAAAAAACATAGGATAAGCTGAGCCAAGAAATGGAAAGGGGACAATTTTCAAAGGATTGATTTTTTATCTTCAGAATTATAGAAAAATATACATATGTTTACCTCAACAAAAGTATGAATGAACGAGTAACTAAGGCTAGAAACCAAAGGGGACAATCTCATAAGAATAAATTTCTTACCTTTGAAAGTATAGAAATATATACCCATGAAAGTCTTAATAAAAGCATGTATAAATGATAAACTACTGGTAACTCCAGAAAGCAAACAGGAAAATTTTCCAATTGATTCTTATCTTCAAAAGTTTTGAAAAGTATACAAATGTATACCCTATGTATAACAGTATGAATAAATACAAGAACTCTCTAAATGTCTCTTTACCATAATGCTAGTCCTGTAGCCGTCAAATTAATCAAAATAAAGTATATTTGGAATGTTAAATACCAATTTTGTTGAGTAGGACATACCAGTATAATAATTTCCTCAAAGAGAAATACCAAAATTCTTCAAAAAGATATATCCACAGCAATCAAAGAATAAGAAATCATATATCACATACAGCGATTCTGACAGGCCCTGTATCATTTGTCACATAAAAATCAGAGCTCTGGGACACACCCACTGGCCTACCTATCAGAATCACTGCATATATATTGCTAATTTTGAAAACAACAAAAAAGTTGCAGAATATGTGGAAGTGAAAAGTACAAAAAAGTTGCACAATATGTGGAAGATAAATCCTCGAAAAAACAGCCACCATTCAAGGAGTATATCACAATGAATGTGCGAATAAATTGATAAACACTAATATAATTCTCTTCAAGCACAATTATGCAATTGTTATTTATGCTATAAATAACATTTATTCACAATAAAGCATGCAGTCATAGGAGTAAGAACTCCACAAAAGTTTAATTATAAAGGGAGACAGGTATTTTCACATACACAGACAGTAACTAATTTTACTTCTGAGAAAATGAGCTTGCATTCATTGTTAGGGCCCTGGCTGTTTGAATATTGTTTGCGAAGTCTGTCTCTATAAGAGTAGTATGAAACTTAACCAGTTTTTATTGCTACAATAGCCTACAACTTGAATAAAATTACTGCTATAATATGCGATATTAGTTGATGATCCACTCAGCAGGCAGGAGCTGGATGACAGGTTAGTAAAACATAATATTAAAAAAGTATCTGATCAAAGTGCCTTTGCATAAAAGTCCTAGTGTGGTATTCCAAATAAAATCTAGAGCACAGCGATAAAAGAGGTTTCTTGCAATGAGGTAGAATCTAATTCAATGTTCTACACTTGTCCACTGTCAGTTGTTAAAGTTGAAACATCAGTTGCCATTTACCCCAGGCCCTTAGTACTTGTGGAATGAAAATATTGTCAGATAGTATTTAATAGGAAGTATCACACTGCGAAGTCCAGCATCAAACACTGGAATTGTTAAGTGACATATTAGATTTTCCTTGTGGTATCCACAATAAAATCATCCATGGCATCACTTTATCCTAATCCAGGGTGTTTAAAGTGTGTAATATATCCATGAGAATTCGAGTCATCCATGACTTCAGAGTTTCATCATTAGGAGCAGAAATTCTGTACTATATACATGTACAGTATTTTCATATGGGTCACATCTGTCTGCACAAAAGCTTCAGTTGTGACAAAACTTAAGCTGTGCCCACATGCTGCCCTGTCTCATTGTGGCTGCCCAGCTTTCCCTGATCTCTCCCTGCTTAATGCATCCAAAATGCATTTTCAGACTTCAATATGGGAGAAGAGTCTGAGATGATACTTCTGATGACATTGCTGATTCAATGGTGGATGATTATCAACAAGAGGAATGGATATTTGTAGCTGGTCTAGGGGTCATATTCGACCAAGGGTCTTGGATCATTTTTGGACTATAGTATTTGCGAATATCACCATTGCCTCCTGGATTGCTATCATAGTCATTTCCTCTAGCTGATTGAAAATCCTGTAATGAAAAAAAAATACAATGACTACCAGTACTTTTATATAACATGGCAATCATAGTTCAATTATCATGATGTAATATGCCTGAAGGCTAGATTTTCCTACATACGTTTATTGATGTAAAATCAATCTAAATAGTTTTAATATAACCTAATTCTTGCCTAGAAGTTACTTAAAGAGATATTTTTAAATATATTAAAGAAGAACCTAAATTAATACATCAGATTTCTAAGTTACATAGAATAATTTTAAAAACCTAATCATTGTTAAACCTCTTTTCTTTAAAAATAAAATTATAAGCTTATTCTTATTTAATGAAACAAGCTTATAAATAAAATAAGCTAGATCTATCTTATATTAAATTATACATCTAACTTTTAAAATGTATTACCAATTATATCTTATATGCCTACCCTATTGCCAGACTTGTATCTTCCTCTACCATTTCCACTATGTCTAGCCCCTCCTTGCCCTTGGTTGTAATAATTATTAGAAGGCCCGGGATAGCATGGACTATCAGAACCAGTGCCACCCCTGTCCTGGTAAGGACTGGACCCACCATAATTACAAGGCATAGGATAGGAAGGATCGAATTCTCCTCTAGGTGATCGATGTCCTGGACTCCTGTTCTGTGATTGGGGGGTGGTGTGCGTGTAAACGGACCCATTCCCCGCACCCGCAAATCGTGGATTTGTACACTGCCCCGAACCCGATGGCGAAAAATATCGGGGAGAGCTTTGAAACCTGGGCGGCGGCATTGGAGAGCGAAAATTATCACCCCCAGGAAAAGGTGGGCATTTCTTGTATGGACTGGGTGGTGTAGGCCGGTACATAGTGAACGAAAAAGCAAAATATTTAACAAGTTTCGCAGTTAGCCTCCTTCCCACCTGACCCAGTTCGAATATTTTGTGTACCTGCACAGGAAGTGATGACGTCAACCGTAAGCGGAAGCTGAGACCGTTGAACGCGGTATATATAACATTGTACGGTATCGCTCAAGATCGCCGCACGGTGGCGCTACGCAAGCTCCGCTTTCATAATGGTGCCCTAGCGGAGTGAGTCGAATGCAGGTCGCTGTTAACAACGCTCATACAGCAATTTCTCCCCTTCATTATGATTTTCAAAATAGTTTGGGCACATTTGTCTGAATGTGAGAATGTTAACTCCATGAGAATTATATGTGTTATCACATATTCAGAGAGTTCAGCAATGCTGTAATGTTCGAAATTTTATGACGCATACACAAGAAAGCCACACTTGAGATGCACCAATTATGTTAAAAAAGTGGCTTAACGAGGCATATGTCTGGTTTTTTATTGCATAAAATATGTGCAACTTATAATTATATGCTAAAAATATAAAGGCATCATGTGTGAACCAAATTGTTTTTTTCAAGGGAAATATTGCTGCATACATGAGTAGGCCTATAACTTTAATTTAAATATTGACATATCGACAACTGTCTCATAATCAGATAATTAGTGCAAAAGGTTCTATGAGAGCCGCTATCAGAGCAGCTATGTAGTCCTAATATCACCCGGCGTCATCCATGCATATATATAACGCGCGTGCACACACGTACTATATAACGTTTTGCCAAAAGTTATGTAGTATTTCTGCTCACAGGCCCGACTGGACGCCAAAAGTTCACTACCGGGATTCGAACCGACGGCCCTTCGCATCCGGGGCGAACACCTAACACATTAGACCAAAGGAAACTTAGTTGGGCGGAGATTTCGCACTAGTACTTAGACTGTACCTATATGCTGTCTATGCAGTAGCACTGCTAATTGTTGGCATATAACATGCAATGTAAAATATGTTTAAATAAAACTAAATTATCGGACCGTATGCCAAGTATACTGTACATCTGTGTCGAAGACAACAAAAATCGGACAGATCTATATATATTTTATAGTAAACGGCACACCTGGAGCTCACACCCGTCTAGTAAGGTACATTACCTATTTATAACGACTTATCGATGGGGGGCGGGGGGTACTTAATACATGGCTGTGGGCTGGGGGGTTCCGAGGTAAAGTCTCTCCTTTTTCCTCTCTAGGAAAACGCACATTTTCAGAGCCCCCCACCCACCCCCTGATCGCAAGGACCTTTTCATCACAAATGTCCTCAGGCATCAATTCAAGGGGCACCCGTGGAACCCCCCGCCAGATTCGTATAATGCCCCCCCCCACCCCCCGGAGGGTTAACATTTACTGCCCACAATGTCTATAGCATTGTTAATTCCCATATTCATATCTACGTTTTAAACGACCAAAAACGATGGCCATTTATACATGTATGTATATATGTGCCATGCTGCCCGTCATGCCTGTCTAAAGCGGTGAAGTGGGAAGGGCCCATCTCCTCCTCATTCTGAAAAATTGCGACCAAGGGGTCCATTATTTTTCAAGTCTGACGACTGGGGGGTGGGGGGGAGGCACGGAATTTGAAAAGTGGGGGGCACAAATATAGGGCTACTTTATATAGGATCTGAAAGGGGGGTCACAAATATATTTATATACCCCCCCCCCCCCCCCGGACACACTCATGAAGTTCCACTCTCTGCCTTCGAGTCACTCCGCTAGGGCTCTGATGTCGCCTACGTCCCCAATGCATTTTCACACGAGCTCGCCCGGGCGGCGCTGCGCAAATCGATAGGAAAAATGCGTCGAGCATTTCTACAAATTAGAGCTGGGACCCAGCCTGATCCTAATAACACATGAAATCAGGTGATAAAAAGAAAGAGTTCTGTCACAATGATAACTTTTTCTTCTCCAATTGGCTGCACAAGCCAAAAAGCAGCGGTAAAAGCTAGCTTGAGTAGCGCCACCGGACGGGGAGCTTGCATTTGCAAGAATCACCCGTTTACCACTAGAGGGCGCCACATCTCAGGACACTTCCGGTTTGACTTTCGTTTTGTTGTTGAACAAGTGTGAAAAAGATGATAACATAACGCTTTAATGCTTGTCTGCACAGTCGGAACGCTAAAACCTAGCAGGAAGTAGCTGTGGTTAAAGAAG
This sequence comes from Arenicola marina, assembly GCA_964019135.1. Lineage (NCBI taxonomy): Eukaryota > Metazoa > Annelida > Polychaeta > Arenicolidae > Arenicola > Arenicola marina. Next base: position 28,627,817 of record OZ025259.1, read on the forward strand.
GCATAACCTCTGGACCCTCACTCCTAAAGTTTAGATATGGAGGCCATGTTATCCAAAGTTATCCAAGACAAGAGTAAGTTATTTCCCAAACTGGGGCCACAGCACAGCACAGCCTCAGGCTTAACTTGTCAGAGACAGAATTTGCTAAATACTTCTTAGTTATACATGACATGTTATAAGGATTCCCTCTCGTATTCGCGGCTTTTTTGCCTTTACCAAGTCACTGGCACTGGAGAGTGCGAATGCTAATAACCAAGTCATACCCAGCGCATCTGCTTTGACCTGCTGTAGCCTAGAACCCTTAACCAAAGCAAGTCGTTCAAGGGAGCGAGGTAGGGGAGTTCCCCTCTTTGAAAAATAACTTATTGTCTGAGTACTTTGACTGCTGTCCACAATGACAGCTGCTGCTGGTAAATTTGACTACAGCTGGCGTCTGAAATTGAGGCTTGGCGAGTGGGGTAGTTTTAACTAGATTAGCCGGATGTCAGATATAAGGGCCGCGTGCCGTGAAGGCCGCACGGATGTTTGGGGGTGGTGTGGATGAAGGATAGGGGTGGTTGGGAGGTTGGGGCGGCGGTATGCGTAGCGGAGGTGGAGGGGATAGTTGTTATCAGCTTTGCAGCTTTGCAGCATCAAGTCTTCACATCAAGTCTAAAGGTCTCAGTTCTAGACAGCAGCTGCAGGTGGAGGGAATGTTGTTAAACCAGTTTATGATAGTGTTGTTATAGGTCTGTAATTAATATCTGGGGTGGTGCCTGCTTATACTCAAATTCATTAATGCCGTTCACACTCCTTTTGGTCGATATCTTCATTAATATTAGAGCAATCACCTAGATATTTTCTGAATGGCTGCACTGAACTAACCCCCAACAGATTTAGACTTACTTTCCTCTCTTTGCGAATTATTTCTTTCTGTGTGATCCAAAGAAATATTCCATATGATGAAGCCCCATTGACCACAAACGTCAGCCATTTGACGAACTAAAACAAGGAGCGTGCGCAAAGCGTTGCCTGGCAATGGTTGCCATTGGATGCAATTGAGACAATGGATACAGTACACGTCATATAAAGCATGTGCTCCTCCTTTTAGCTTATTAAGAGGCAGACATTTGTGGTCAATGTGGTCGAGCTGATATGGCCAGTGCCCAGTAACCTCTTCTCCAGTTGCCTGCACCAGCCATTGTGTTATATATATATATGTATAGAGTGAATGAAATACAAGATGAACTTGTATCCTAAACTGGTGTCTGCATGGGTTTTATATGTGCTTATGGCCTGGACCACCTAGCCCTGTAACACAGCCTACTGCACTAAAGCAGGGGATGATGCCAAAGACTTGTGGCTTCCTTCTTTTGGGCTGATGATTTCGCGAGCAGCACATGGAGCCTTCAATCTTAGTGCCTAGATCTTTATACATATATCAAACACATGTGGTATCTTTATCAAAGTTTGGTGGGAGCCAGAAATCTAAGTTAAGCTAACATGGCAGGGAGCTGGGAATTTATACTAGGTTTTTTATGTTGAGATGTACCCCCCCCTTAACCCTTTCTGACCCTTCACCCCCCAAGCATATCCATCATGCAGGTGATCCATATTTACAGGGATCCAAGTTGGTAAACACCAGTCACACAACACAACACTAGTCTCTCTACAAGAACAGTTGTGTAACTGTGCTTGTATCACAGGCCAATGCCAATAACGGTTATGAAGTATGTAGTGTAAGCTGAAGATGTAGGCTTTAATGGGAAGCTGCTCTGTATTGTATATAAACTATAAAAATCATGGCCTTTCACCTGTATATACTGCTAACATGGATTTCAAACCCAAATCTTATAAACATGTTGCTCACAGTATCATCTTGATAAAAATAAAATTGAAATATTTTATATATTTTTAATTTCTAGGCTTGGTTCACTAAATAGCATCTAATAGGTTAGAAAACCATACAGTAAGCTGCCTATTTGAAGCCACATACATATTAGAAGCTGTACCCCAACTTTGGCCTCAAAACCGGGTTGGCAGGCACCCAGAACCATTTCCGGAAAACTACATATTATAACCTGTACCCAGACTTTGGTCTCTGAACCCCTTGCCCCCCCCCCACCCCCCCCCCCCCTGTATCCCTGCTTAATCCCATCCGGCCAACCAAACCAATTAATGGTTTATACAAGCAGTTGTGATCGTTAACAACATTTACCTCTCCCTCTCCGATTGCACCTCTTATCGAGTGTCACACCAGTGGCTGGCTCTCCTGGCTCTTACTGCATGTTTATGAATCACTGTCGTACCTACCCACTATCAAGTTTCTGTCTGGCACAATTAACTTATAGCAGCTGTATCAATTTACACAAATAAATAACAACCTTAAGTAGCTCATTGTCATTCTTGATTGCCACAGTAACACAATGCCAGGGAAGAGAGCATCTTATGATGCAGCTTTCAAGTTAAATTATCTCCCGACTTGTTGACTTGTATGATGCTATGATGCAATAAATTATTTTGGCAACAGCAGTAACTTTCAGATTACTCCCCCCTTCCCCGCTTCTCTTGCCGTGCTCACTTGAAATCGGCAAAAGGCCCTATTTAAAGCCGCACCCTGACTTGCATTTCAAACCCGGAAAGTGGAACCTCCAACTTCCTAATATAAGCTGCGGCTTCAAATAGGCAGTTTACACTAATACCTGGTACTAATCTAATATTGTGACATCTTCCCATATTTGTTTCATTGGCATATTCTTCTTAAACTGACTGTTATCCATAAGTGCATAGAGAAGTTACCAGTATTATACAAAGGACTTCATAATGAAGGAGCCAACCAGCTTCAATGTATAACTTCTATATATTGTACTTATTTTTATCAATTTGGTATTGGAAAACTCTTTATAATCTGTATAATTATTTATACAATGAGATTGTCAGCTCACAGATACCCTTTGACAAAACAGTAGTTCATGAATCAGTTTCTTTAAGAAGAATATGCAAGAAGTGATTTTAACATAATCTGTTTTGTGTTTCCTGTGCTCTCATAAATATGTGGTACCTGGTAAGATATAACAATTTTTCCTTGGGATCAATTAATATGCACTTTACATTGATGCTATATTTTAATTTCCTTGTGCACCTGCGCATATTGTGATAATTTTGTTTTACACCTTACATTGTTGTTGTTTCAGGCAGACCAATCTGTCTTGTGTTTGCTGTGTGTGTGATTCTTTGTAATTAATAACACACTTAGGAGATATGCACTCACCCCCCATGGGTAACAATTGTTCTAGAGCCCATTCACACCTACCAGTCAAAGAAAGAATATGCTAGACCATCCCTATTTTCTGAAATTAAAAGCACAAGATATATGTACCAGTTATGTACAGTACCAAGTAGTTCAATTTGTGAGTAAATTTGTCAAATTAAACAGAAGACTGTCCTTTAATTGCTCTTTCAGCAACAAGAAGAAGTTTAAGCCCCTCAGATTGTTTGTATCTGTTGTTCAGTGTTAGTCATTTTTCTCTGTTTCCTACATTTTTATTTCCAATTTGGTTTTCCTCTCTACGTTTTCTAGCTTCCTTCTTAATTTTGATGAAGTTCCCACAGACTGATGAACTTCCCAACCCTACACCACTTGTGTTTGATTTTGCTGCAATATTTAAGACTGTTAACATTATCTTTATATGAGTCTTGTAGTCATGATCATTTGGATATCATTCTTAACTTTGCTTATGGCATATACCGGTATGCCGAAAAAAGGGAATCAGAGATGCGAACAATATGACCAATTGTGAGCAAATTAAGAAAGCATTGTCAAATGTTCAGCATTTCTTCTTTGAGTACCTTATAAATATGTTATAAGATGCAACTCATATTTATTAATATATTTCGGGTATGAATTTACATTTGTATTACAATATTGCCAAAATGAAAAGCAACATACCAGTACTTGGGCAAATTTGCATTTGTAAAATCAAAAGTTTGTGCCACTCAGTTGCGTTCCTTTTAACTAGTATTCTCATCCAAATCTAAAATTCATACCCTAAATGTGTCAATGTGTATGAACTATTGTCTTATACCGGGTAGGTGTTTACGAAGAAATAGTCACTGAGATGAGAATGCATCTCTGCTCTGGGCATATGTAATTCCCATTGTTGACTTTTGTAGACTTCTTCTGTATTAAATATACCCAGTACCTCTGAGTGTAACCAAGTACACCGTCAGTTGGTTGGTTGGTTATTCAGGACGCTTTAACCAATCTGGTCATATTGCGTCAATGGGAGCCAAGTACACCGTCAAAATATGCCTATATACATGACAGTATCATTAACCTATTAAAATTAAAAGAATGCTTCACATATTGGATACTGTTTTACTCTTACTTCTCCTGTTAATAACAGCTACAAATTTATTTTGCTTACTTGTGAAGTTTGGCTTTAGAGCAAACGGTTTATTTTCTTTGTCTTGCAATGCAGTTTCGCCAGAGCAAGCCGGGAAGACCATGCACCACACAGTGGTGGAAGGACCCCTGAACTGCCTCAGTGTCAACAGAGACTGCTCGCAGGTTGTGGTGGCTGGAAGAAATGGTAATATTGAGTGCAATTCTCACTGGTAGTGCCTCAACATTCCCTATCCAGGGGATCATTTCATTAAAAACAATTCTATATTAAAACTATAATTCTGATGACCGGTAGTTATACATGCTTGTGAAATATAAAAATCGTAATAACAAGAATAAGTTCTGAAGCCCACTTTTTGTTTTGGTTTTCAGTTTTCAAGGTGTTCACCATTGAAGACAACAAGTTTGTGGAACGATACAACTTACGGGTTGGAAGGAATCTTAACCTCAACTTCAGTGCTTCAGATGTGACATGGAATCCTTTGGAAGGTAAGGAAGGGGGCTGATGTCTGCTTTGATGTGACCTGTCATGGAGGGTAAGGAAGGGAGTTGATGTCTGCTTTGATGTGACATGCCATGGAGGGTAAGGAAGGGGGTTGATGTCTGCTTTGATGTGACATGTCATGGAGGGTAAGGAAGGGGGATGATGTCTCCTGTGATGTGACATGACATGGAGGGTAAGGAAGGGGGTTGATGTCTCCTTTGATGTGACATGACATGGAGGGTAAGGAAGGGGGTTGATGTCTGCTTTGATGTGACATGTCATGGAGGGTAAGAAAGGGGGTTGATGTCTCCTATGATGTGACATGACATGGAGGGTAAGGAAGGGGGTTGATGTCTCCTTTGATGTGACATGACATGGAGGGTAAGGAAGGGGGTTGATGTCTGCTTTGATGTGACATGTCATGGAGGGTAAGGAAGGGGGTTGATGTCTGCTTTGATGTGACATGTCATGGAGGGTAAGGAAGGGGGTTGATGTCTGCTTTGATGTGACATGTCATGGAGGGTAAGGAAGGGGGTTGATGTCTCCTATGATGTGACATGACATGGAGGGTAAGGAAGGGGGTTGATGTCTGCTTTGATGTGACATGTCATGGAGGGTAAGGAAGGGGGTTGATGTCTCCTATGATGTGACATGACATGGAGGGTAAGGAAGGGGGTTGATGTCTGCTTTGATGTGACATGACATGGAGGGTAAGGAAGGGGGTTGATGTCTGCTTTGATGTGACATGTCATGGAGGGTAAGGAAGGGGGTTGATGTCTCCTATGATGTGACATGACATGGAGGGTAAGGAAGGGGGTTGATGTCTGCTTTGATGTGACATGACATGGAGGGTAAGGAAGGGGGTTGATGTCTGCTTTGATGTGACATGTCATGGATGGTAAGGAAGGGGGATGATGTCTGCTTTGATGTGACATGACATGGAGGGTAAGGAAGGGGGTTGATGTCTCCTTTGATGTGACATGCCATGGAGGGTAATGAAGGGGGTTGATGTCTGCTTTGATGTGACATGTCATGGAGGGTAAGGAAGGGGGTTGATGTCTCCTTTGATGTGACATGTGATGGAAGGTAAGGGAGGGGGTTGATGTCTGCTTTGATGTGACATGTCATGGAGGGTAAGGAAGGGGGTTGATGTCTGCTTTGATGTGACAGGACATGGAGGGTAAGGAAGGGGGTTGATGTCTGCTTTGATGTGACATGCCATGGAGGGTAAGGAAGGGGGTTGATGTCTGCTTTGATGTGACATGACATGGAGGGTAAGGAAGGGGGTTGATGTCTCTTGTAATGTGACATGTCATGGAGGGTATGGAAGGGGGTTGATGTCTCCTTTGATGTGACATGCCATGGAGGGTAAGGAAGGGGGTTGATGTCTCCTGTAATGTGACATGCCATGGAGGGTAAGGAAGCGGGTTGATGTCTGCTTTGATGTGACATGACATGGAGGGTAAGGAAGGGGTTTGATGTCTGCTTTGATGTGACATGACATGGAGGGTAAGGAAGGGGGTTGATGTCTCCTGTGATGTGACATGCCATGGAGGGTAAGGAAGGGGGTTGATGTCTGCTTTGATGTGACATGCCATGGAGGGTAAGGAAGGGGTTGATGTCTCCTGTGATGTGACATGTCATGGAGGGTAGGGAAGGGGGATGATGTCTCCTGTGATATGACATGTCATGGAGGGTAAGGAAGGGGGTTGATGTCTCCTTTGATGTGACATGTCATGGAGGGTAAGGAAGGGGGTTGATGTCTCCTGTGATGTGACATGCCATGGAGGGTAAGGAAGGGGGTTGATGTCTGCTTTGATGTGACATGCCATGGAGGGTAAGGAAGGGGTTGATGTCTCCTGTGATGTGACATGTCATGGAGGGTAGGGAAGGGGGATGATGTCTCCTGTGATATGACATGTCATGGAGGGTAAGGAAGGGGGTTGATGTCTGCTTTGATGTGACATGACATGGAGGGTAGGGAAGGGGGTTGATGTCTCCTGTGATGTGACATGCCATGGAGGGTAAGGAAGGGGGTTGATGTCTGCTTTGATGTGACATGCCATGGAGGGTAAGGAAGGGGTTGATGTCTCCTGTGATGTGACATGTCATGGAGGGTAGGGAAGGGGGATGATGTCTCCTGTGATATGACATGTCATGGAGGGTAAGGAAGGGGGTTGATGTCTCCTTTGATGTGACATGTCATGGAGGGTAAGGAAGGGGGTTGATGTTTCCTGTGATGTGACATGACATGGAGGGTAAGGAAGGGGTTTGATGTCTGCTTTGATGTGACATGTCATGGAGGGTAAGGAAGGGGGTTGATGTTTCCTGTGATGTGACATGTCATGGAGGGTAAGGAAGGGGGTTGATGTCTCCTTTGATGTGACATGTCATGGAGGGTAAGGAAGAGGGTTGAGGTCTCCTTTGATGTGACATGTCATGGAGGGTAAGGAAGGGGGTTGATGTCTCCTTTGATGTGACATGTCATGGAGGGTAAGGAAGGGGGTTGATGTTTCCTGTGATGTGACATGACATGGAGGGTAAGGAAGGGGGTTGATGTCTCCTTTGATGTGACATGCCATGGAGGGTAAGGAAGGGGGATGATGTCTCCTGTGATGTGACATGCCATGGAGGGTAATGAAGGGGGTTGATGTCTGCTTTGATGTGACATGCCATGGAGGGTAAGGAAGCGGGGTGATGTCTCCTGTGATGTGACATGCCATGGAGGGTAAGGAAGGGGGTTGATGTCTCTTGTAATGTGACATGTCATGGAGGGTAAGGAAGGGGGTTGATGTCTCCTGTGATGTGACATGTCATGGAGGATAAGGAATGGGGTTGATGTCTGCTTTGATGTGACATGTCATGGAGGGTAAGGAAGGGGGTTGATGTCTCCTGTGATGTGACATGTCATGGAGGGTAAGGAAGGGGGATGATGTCTCCTGTGATGTGACATGTCATGGAGGGTAAGGAAGGGGGTTGATGTCTCCTGTGATGTGACATGTCATGGAGGGTAAGGAAGGGGGTTGATGTCTCCTGTGATGTGACATGTCATGGATGGTAAGGAAGGGGGATGATGTCTGCTTTGATGTGACATGACATGGAGGGTAAGGAAGGGGGTTGATGTCTCCTTTGATGTGACATGCCATGGAGGGTAATGAAGGGGGTTGATGTCTGCTTTGATGTGACATGTCATGGAGGGTAAGGAAGGGGGTTGATGTCTCCTTTGATGTGACATGTGATGGAAGGTAAGGGAGGGGGTTGATGTCTGCTTTGATGTGACATGTCATGGAGGGTAAGGAAGGGGGTTGATGTCTGCTTTGATGTGACAGGACATGGAGGGTAAGGAAGGGGGTTGATGTCTGCTTTGATGTGACATGCCATGGAGGGTAAGGAAGGGGGTTGATGTCTGCTTTGATGTGACATGACATGGAGGGTAAGGAAGGGGGTTGATGTCTCTTGTAATGTGACATGTCATGGAGGGTATGGAAGGGGGTTGATGTCTCCTTTGATGTGACATGCCATGGAGGGTAAGGAAGGGGGTTGATGTCTCCTGTAATGTGACATGCCATGGAGGGTAAGGAAGCGGGTTGATGTCTGCTTTGATGTGACATGACATGGAGGGTAAGGAAGGGGTTTGATGTCTGCTTTGATGTGACATGACATGGAGGGTAAGGAAGGGGGTTGATGTCTCCTGTGATGTGACATGCCATGGAGGGTAAGGAAGGGGGTTGATGTCTGCTTTGATGTGACATGCCATGGAGGGTAAGGAAGGGGTTGATGTCTCCTGTGATGTGACATGTCATGGAGGGTAGGGAAGGGGGATGATGTCTCCTGTGATATGACATGTCATGGAGGGTAAGGAAGGGGGTTGATGTCTCCTTTGATGTGACATGTCATGGAGGGTAAGGAAGGGGGTTGATGTCTCCTGTGATGTGACATGCCATGGAGGGTAAGGAAGGGGGTTGATGTCTGCTTTGATGTGACATGCCATGGAGGGTAAGGAAGGGGTTGATGTCTCCTGTGATGTGACATGTCATGGAGGGTAGGGAAGGGGGATGATGTCTCCTGTGATATGACATGTCATGGAGGGTAAGGAAGGGGGTTGATGTCTGCTTTGATGTGACATGACATGGAGGGTAGGGAAGGGGGTTGATGTCTCCTGTGATGTGACATGCCATGGAGGGTAAGGAAGGGGGTTGATGTCTGCTTTGATGTGACATGCCATGGAGGGTAAGGAAGGGGTTGATGTCTCCTGTGATGTGACATGTCATGGAGGGTAGGGAAGGGGGATGATGTCTCCTGTGATATGACATGTCATGGAGGGTAAGGAAGGGGGTTGATGTCTCCTTTGATGTGACATGTCATGGAGGGTAAGGAAGGGGGTTGATGTTTCCTGTGATGTGACATGACATGGAGGGTAAGGAAGGGGTTTGATGTCTGCTTTGATGTGACATGTCATGGAGGGTAAGGAAGGGGGTTGATGTTTCCTGTGATGTGACATGTCATGGAGGGTAAGGAAGGGGGTTGATGTCTCCTTTGATGTGACATGTCATGGAGGGTAAGGAAGAGGGTTGAGGTCTCCTTTGATGTGACATGTCATGGAGGGTAAGGAAGGGGGTTGATGTCTCCTTTGATGTGACATGTCATGGAGGGTAAGGAAGGGGGTTGATGTTTCCTGTGATGTGACATGACATGGAGGGTAAGGAAGGGGGTTGATGTCTCCTTTGATGTGACATGCCATGGAGGGTAAGGAAGGGGGATGATGTCTCCTGTGATGTGACATGCCATGGAGGGTAATGAAGGGGGTTGATGTCTGCTTTGATGTGACATGCCATGGAGGGTAAGGAAGCGGGGTGATGTCTCCTGTGATGTGACATGCCATGGAGGGTAAGGAAGGGGGTTGATGTCTCTTGTAATGTGACATGTCATGGAGGGTAAGGAAGGGGGTTGATGTCTCCTGTGATGTGACATGTCATGGAGGATAAGGAATGGGGTTGATGTCTGCTTTGATGTGACATGTCATGGAGGGTAAGGAAGGGGGTTGATGTCTCCTGTGATGTGACATGTCATGGAGGGTAAGGAAGGGGGATGATGTCTCCTGTGATGTGACATGTCATGGAGGGTAAGGAAGGGGGTTGATGTGTGCTTTGATGTGACATGTCATGGAGGGTAAGGAAGGGGGTTGATGTCTGCTTTGATGTGACATGTCATGGAGGGTAAGGAAGGGGGTTTATGTCTCCTTTGATGTGACATGTCATGGATGGTAAGGAAGGGGGTTGATGTCTGCTTTGATGTGACATGACATGGAGGGTAAGGAAGGGGGTTGAGGTCTCCTTTGATGTGACATGCCATGGAGGGTAAGGAAGGGGGTTGATGTCTCCTTTGATGTGACATGCCATGGAGGGTAATGAAGGAGGTTGATGTCTCCTTTGATGTGACATGTCATGGAGGATAAGGAAGGGGGTTGATGTCTGCTTTGATGTGACATGTCATGGAGGGTAAGAAAGGGAGTTGATGTCTGCTTTGATGTGACATGTCATGGAGGGTAAGGAAGGGGGTTGATGTCTGCTTTGATGTGACATGACATGGAGGGTAAGGAAGGGGGTTGATGTCTCCTTTGATGTGACATGACATGGAGGGTAAGGAAAGGGGATGATGTCTGCTTTGATGTGACATGTCATGGAGGGTAAGGAAGGGGGTTGATGTCTCCTTTGATGTGACATGTCATGGAGGGTAAGGAAGGGGGTTGATGTCTGCTGTGATGTGACATGCCATGGAGGGTAAGGAAGGGGGTTGATGTCTTCTGTGATGTGACATGTCATGGAGGGTATGGAAGGGGGTTGATTTCTGCTTTGATGTGACATGTCATGGAGGGTAAGGAAGGGGGTTATGTCTCCTTTGATGTGACATGTCATGGAGGGTAAGGAAGGGGGTTGATGTCTCCTTTGATGTGACATGTCATGGAGGATAAGGAAGGGGGTTGATGTCTGCTTTGATGTGACATGTCATGGAGGGTAAGAAAGGGGGTTGATGTCTGCTTTGATGTGACATGTCATGGAGGGTAAGGAAGGGGGTTGATGTCTGCTTTGATGTGACATGCCATGGAGGGTAAGGAAGGGGGTTGATGTCTGCTTTGATGTGACATGTCATGGAGGGTATGGAAGGGGGTTGATGTCTGCTTTGATGTGACATGTCATGGAGGGTAAGGAAGGGGGATGATGTCTCCTGTGATGTGACATGTCATGGAGGGTAAGGAAGGGGGTTGATGTGTGCTTTGATGTGACATGTCATGGAGGGTAAGGAAGGGGGTTGATGTCTCCTTTGATGTGACATGTCATGGAGGGTAAGGAAGGGGGTTGATGTCTCCTTTGATGTGACATGTCATGGATGGTAAGGAAGGGGGATGATGTCTGCTTTGATGTGACATGGCATGGAGGGTAAGGAAGGGGGTTGAGGTCTCCTTTGATGTGACATGCCATGGAGGGTAAGGAAGGGGGTTGATGTCTCCCTTGATGTGACATGCCATGGAGGGTAATGAAGGAGGTTGATGTCTCCTTTGATGTGACATGTCATGGAGGATAAGGAAGGGGGTTGATGTCTGCTTTGATGTGACATGTCATGGAGGGTAAGGAAGGGAGTTGATGTCTGCTTTGATGTGACATGTCATGGAGGGTAAGGAAGGGGGTTGATGTCTGCTTTGATGTGACATGACATGGAGGGTAAGGAAGGGGGTTGATGTCTCCTTTGATGTGACATGACATGGAGGGTAAGGAAAGGGGATGATGTCTGCTTTGATGTGACATGTCATGGAGGGTAAGGAAGGGGGTTGATGTCTCCTTTGATGTGACATGTCATGGAGGGTAAGGAAGGGGGTTGATGTCTGCTGTGATGTGACATGCCATGGAGGGTAAGGAAGGGGGTTGATGTCTTCTGTGATGTGACATGTCATGGAGGGTATGGAAGGGGGTTGATGTCTGCTTTGATGTGACATGTCATGGAGGGTAAGGAAGGGGGTTATGTCTCCTTTGATGTGACATGTCATGGAGGGTAAGGAAGGGGGTTGATGTCTCCTTTGATGTGACATGTCATGGAGGATAAGGAAGGGGGTTGATGTCTGCTTTGATGTGACATGTCATGGAGGGTAAGAAAGGGGGTTGATGTCTGCTTTGATGTGACATGTCATGGAGGGTAAGGAAGGGGGTTGATGTCTGCTTTGATGTGACATGCCATGGAGGGTAAGGAAGGGGGTTGATGTCTTCTTTGATGTGACATGTCATGGAGGGTATGGAAGGGGGTTGATGTCTGCTTTGATGTGACATGCCATAGAGGGTAAGGAAGGGTTTTGATGTCTGCTTTGATGCGACATGTCATGGAGGGTAAGGAAGGGGGTTGATGTCTCCTTTGATGTGACATGTCATGGAGGGTATGGAAGGGGGTTGATATCTCCTGTGATGTGACATGCCATGGAGGGTAAGGAAGTGGGGGTGATGTCTCCTGTGATGTGACATGCCATGGAGGGTAAGGAAGGGGGTTGATGTCTCTTGTAATGTGACATGTCATGGATGGTAAGGAAGGGGTTGATGTCTCCTGTGATGTGACACGTCATGGAGGATAAGGAAGGGGGTTGATGTCTGCTTTGATGTGACATGCCATGGAGGGTAAGGAAGGGGGTTGATGTCCCCTTTGATGTGACATGTCATGGAGGATAAGGAATGGGGTTGATGTCTGCTTTGATGTGACATGTCATGGAGGGTAAGGAAGGGGGTTGATGTCTCCTGTGATGTGACATGTCATGGAGGGTAAGGAAGGGGGATGATGTCTCCTGTGATGTGACATGTCATGGAGGGTAAGGAAGGGGGTTGATGTCTCCTGTGATGTGACATGCCATGGAGGGTAAGGAAGAGGGTTGATGTCTCCTTTGATGTGACATGTCATGGATGGTAAGGAAGGGGGATGATGTCTGCTTTGATGTGACATGACATGGAGGGTAAGGAAGGGGGTTGATGTCTCCTTTGATGTGACATGCCATGGAGGGTAAGGAAGGGGGTTGATGTCTGCTTTGATGTGACATGTCATGGAGGATAAGGAAGGGGGTTGATGTCTGCTTTGATGTGACATGACATGGAGGGTAAGGAAGGGGGTTGATGTCTCCTTTGATGTGACATGCCATGGAGGGTAAGGAAGGGGGATGATGTCTCCTGTGATGTGACATGCCATGGAGGGTAAGGAAGGGGGTTGATGTCTCTTGTAATGTGACATGTCATGGATGGTAAGGAAGGGGTTGATGTCTCCTGTGATGTGACACGTCATGGAGGATAAGGAAGGGGGTTGATGTCTGCTTTGATGTGACATGCCATGGAGGGTAAGGAAGGGGGTTGATGTCCCCTTTGATGTGACATGTCATGGAGGATAAGGAATGGGGTTGATGTCTGCTTTGATGTGACATGTCATGGAGGGTAAGGAAGGGGGTTGATGTCTCCTGTGATGTGACATGTCATGGAGGGTAAGGAAGGGGGATGATGTCTCCTGTGATGTGACATGTCATGGAGGGTAAGGAAGGGGGTTGATGTCTCCTGTGATGTGACATGCCATGGAGGGTAAGGAAGAGGGTTGATGTCTCCTTTGATGTGACATGTCATGGATGGTAAGGAAGGGGGATGATGTCTGCTTTGATGTGACATGACATGGAGGGTAAGGAAGGGGGTTGATGTCTCCTTTGATGTGACATGCCATGGAGGGTAAGGAAGGGGGTTGATGTCTGCTTTGATGTGACATGTCATGGAGGATAAGGAAGGGGGTTGATGTCTGCTTTGATGTGACATGACATGGAGGGTAAGGAAGGGGGTTGATGTCTCCTTTGATGTGACATGCCATGGAGGGTAAGGAAGGGGGATGATGTCTCCTGTGATGTGACATGCCATGGAGGGTAATGAAGGGGGTTGATGTCTCCTTTGATGTGACATGCCATGGAGGGTAAGGAAGGGGGGTGATGTCTCCTGTGATGTGACATGCCATGGAGGGTAAGGAAGGGGGTTGATGTCTCTTGTAATGTGACATGTCATGGAGGGTAAGGAAGGGGGTTGATGTCTCCTGTGATGTGACATGTCATGGGGGATAAGGAATGGGGTTGATGTCTGCTTTGATGTGACATGTCATGGAGGGTAAGAAAGGGGGTTGATGTCTCCTGTGATGTGACATGTCATGGAGGGTAAGGAAGGGGGATGATGTCTGCTTTGATGTGACATGTCATGGAGGGTATGGAAGGGGGTTGATGTCTGCTTTGATGTGACATGTCATGGAGGGTAAGGAAGGGGGTTGATGTCTGCTTTGATGTGACATGTCATGGAGGGTAAGGAAGGGGGTTGATGTCTGCTTTGATGTGACATGCCATGGAGGATAAGGAAGGGGGTTGATGTCTGCTTTGATGTGACATGTCATGGAGGGTATGGAAGGGGGTTGATGTCTGCTTTGGTGTGACATGCCATGGAGGGTAAGGAAGGGTTTTGATGTCTGCTTTGATGTGACATGCCATGGAGGGTAAGGAAGGGGGTTGATGTCTCCTTTGATGTGACATGTCATGGAGGATAAGGAAGGGGGTTGATGTCTGCTTTGATGTGACATGACATGGAGGGTAAGGAAGGGGGTTGATGTCTCCTTTGATGTGACATGCCATGGAGGGTAAGGAAGGGGGATGATGTCTCCTGTGATGTGACATGCCATGGAGGGTAATGAAGGGGGTTGATGTCTCCTTTGATGTGACATGCCATGGAGGGTAAGGAAGGGGGGTGATGTCTCCTGTGATGTGACATGCCATGGAGGGTAAGGAAGGGGGTTGATGTCTCTTGTAATGTGACATGTCATGGAGGGTAAGGAAGGGGGTTGATGTCTCCTGTGATGTGACATGTCATGGAGGATAAGGAATGGGGTTGATGTCTGCTTTGATGTGACATGTCATGGAGGATAAGGAAGGGGGTTGATGTCTCCTGTGATGTGACATGTCATGGAGGGTAAGGAAGGGGGATGATGTCTCCTGTGATGTGACATGTCATGGAGGATAAGGAAGGGGGTTGATGTGTGCTTTGATGTGACATGTCATGGAGGGTAAGGAAGGGGGTTGATGTCTCCTTTGATGTGACATGTCATGGAGGGTAAGGAAGGGGGTTGATGTCTCCTTTGATGTGACATGTCATGGATGGTAAGGAAGGGGGATGATGTCTGCTTTGATGTGACATGACATGGAGGGTAAGGAAGGGGGTTGAGGTCTCCTTTGATGTGACATGCCATGGAGGGTAAGGAAGGGGGTTGATGTCTCCTTTGATGTGACATGCCATGGAGGGTAATGAAGGGGGTTGATGTCTCCTTTGATGTGACATGTCATAGAGGATAAGGAAGGGGGTTGATGTCTGCTTTGATGTGACATGTCATGGAGGGCAAGGAAGGGAGTTGATGTCTGCTTTGATGTGACATGTCATGGAGGGTAAGGAAGGGGGTTGATGTCTGCTTTGATGTGACATGACATGGAGGGTAAGAAAGGGGGTTGATGTCTCCTTTGATGTGACATGTCATGGAGGGTAAGAAAGGGGGTTGATGTCTGCTTTGATGTGACATGACATGGAGGGTAAGGAAGGGGGTTGATGTCTGCTTTGATGTGACATGCCATGGAGGGTAAGGAAGGGGGTTGATGTCTGCTTTGATGTGACATGTCATGGAGGGTATGGAAAGGGGTTGATGTCTGCTTTGATGTGACATGCCATAGAGGGTAAGGAAGGGTTTTGATGTCTGCTTTGATGTGACATGTCATGGAGGGTAAGGAAGGGGGTTGATGTCTCCTTTGATGTGACATGTCATGGAGGGTAAGGAAGGGGGTTGATGTCTCCTTTGATGTGACATGTCATGGAGGATAAGGAAGGGGGTTGATGTCTGCTTTGATGTGACATGTCATGGAGGGTAAGGAAGGGGGTTGATGTCTGCTTTGATGTGACATGTCATGGAGGGTAAGGAAGGGGGTTGATGTCTGCTTTGATGTGACATGCCATGGAGGGTAAGGAAGGGGGTTGATGTCTGCTTTGATGTGACATGTCATGGAGGGTATGGAAGGGGGTTGATGTCTGCTTTGATGTGACATGTCATGGAGGGTAAGAAAGGGGGTTGATGTCTCCTGTGATGTGACATGCCATGGAGGGTAAGGAAGGGGGGGGGTGATGTCTCCTGTGATGTGACATGCCATGGAGGGTAAGGAAGGGGGTTGATGTCTCTTGTAATGTGACATGTCATGGAGGGTAAGGAAGGGGGTTGATGTCTCCTGTGATGTGACATGTCATGGAGGATAAGGAAGGGGGTTGATGTCTGCTTTGATGTGACATGCCATGGAGGGTAAGGAAGGGGGTTGATGTCCCCTTTGATGTGACATGTCATGGAGGATAAGGAATGGGGTTGATGTCTGCTTTGATGTGACATGTCATGGAGGGTAAGGAAGGGGGTTGATGTCTCCTGTGATGTGACATGTCATGGAGGGTAAGGAAGGGGGATGATGTCTCCTGTGATGTGACATGTCATGGAGGGTAGGGAAGGGGGTTGATGTCTCCTGTGATGTGACATGCCATGGAGGGTAAGGAAGGGGGTTGATGTCTGCTTTGATGTGACATGCCATGGAGGGTAAGGAAGGGGGTTGATGTCTCCTGTTATGTGACATGTCATGGAGGGTAAGGAAGGGGGTTGATGTCTCCTGTGATGTGACATGTCATGGAGGGTAAGGAAGGGGGTTGATGTCTGCTTTGATGTGACATGACATGGAGGGTAAGGAAGGGGGTTGATGTCTGCTTTGATGTGACATGACATGGAGGGTAAGGAAGGGGGTTGATGTCTCCTTTGATGTGACATGCCATGGAGGGTAAGGAAGGGGGTTGATGTCTGCTTTGATGTGACATGTCATGGAGGATAAGGAAGGGGGTTGATGTCTGCTTTGATGTGACATGTCATGGAGGGTAAGGAAGGGGGTTGATGTCTCCTGTGATGTGACATGCCATGGAGGGTAAGGAAGGGGGTTGATGTCTCCTTTGATGTGACATGTCATGGAGGGTACGGAAGGGGGTTGATGTCTGCTTTGATGTGACAGGACATGGAGGGTAAGGAAGGGGGTTGATGTCTGCTTTGATGTAACATGCCATGGAGGGTAAGGAAGGGGGTTGATGTCTCCTGTGATGTGACATGTCATGGAGGGTATGGAAGGGGGTTGATGTCTGCTTTGATGTGACATGCCATGGAGGGTAAGGAAGGGGGTTGATGTCTCCTTTGATGTGACATGCCATGGAGGGTAAGGAAGGTAGTTGATGTCTCCTGTTCTACGACATATCATGGAGGGTAATTGAGGGGGTTACAGAAAACAAGTGTGGTAAGTAAGCTGGGGCTAGACCCACTTACGTATGAAAATACTGTAGGCGTGCCATTACGAAAATACTAATGCCTTTTAGTATGTCAATGATATATTTTTCGCTGTTAATATGTGACTGGGTAGAAGTGTATATGAGTATCTAACTAATTAATTTCTGCCCAGGTTTCCACTATTGTTATCTTTTGTCAAGTGTTTCTTGCTTTCTGCTTCAGACCACATATTGGCCTCAGCGGCAACCAATGGAGCGGTGGTGACGTGGAACCTCAACAGAACAACACGGACGAAACAAGGTCAATAGCTTAGTCTTTTACAGTTGTTTTTTTCCTTATTACGTTGGTAATGATTCTACGGATTGTTTGTCGTCTTTGCTTGAAACATTTGCATCTGTAAATTATTTTTATCTCTTCTCAAAAGACATTTCTGTAATCGTTTGTCATGAAGATATTTAATAGGTAAACCCGCACCCCCCCCCCCCCCCCTCCCTGAAATCGTTGCATGGGTGACAGATGGACGGCCATGTGTTTTCGGCAACCGTTTCACACATATGGGTTAAAGCAGGCCGATGTAAAGTCTTGGACATTACAAGCCCCATGCGAGCGTTGGTGCTACTTGATAGACCTGGAAAGATCTGCTTTCAAACGTACGGGAAAACCAGACCGTTGACTTTTCTGACTTTGACAAAAATATTGGTATTTTTTATTTTTATTTTTTTTTATTCTAAGCATTCTCGCATTAATTGGAGCCTTTTTCTTCGGGTATGACGTTTTTGTACTAGATGTAAATTCCAAACTGTGCAACTTGATCAATAAGTACGGCCAGATGCAGAGTCTGCTCCCGTTTACCTATTTGTCGACCATTTATCCTGGTGTTGCAACAAGAATCGTTAGGTAAAATCTCCCGCCCACCCTCGTGTAGCCATTTTTTATGCATCCAGTGCATGACGTCACATTTGACTAGAATTAGGGCTTAATAGCACTTTCAGTCTGTAAGGCTATATCATTCCATGTCATATTTTAAATATTCATGAGTTGTAGAATCTTCAAATATCGTGTTTACTGTCGCATGTATTTAAATTTTACAAGTGGTCGTTACGGACCGTAGACCAACAATAGGTCTTAGATCTTAAGAATAACAATAGGTCATAGGTCTTAGATCTTAGACCGACAAAAGGTCATATGTGTCCTTATCCATGTTTTTATTTTCATGTATGGGGTTTTCGAGGAAGGAATGCCAGAGGCAGATGCCGTGCATAATGGAGGGTCGAATCTATGTGGGCTTTAGCTTACATACGGCTTATTGCGTTACTAATGAAGCTGCTGCACTCTGCGTTATTGTCGTTTAGCAATGACGTCACGATCCTTGAAGTAACTGCGTTTGTTGCTATATTTCGGGTGCTATATTTGACGCTATATTCGCTGTAAAAACGTTAAAACGTTTTCATTTTCCCACAGACCACGTCTTTACCGAGCACAAAAGAAGCGTCAATCGTGTGGTCTTCCACGCCAACGAACACAATTTGCTGATGAGTGGGGCTCAAGATGGCTACATGAAACTCTTCGTGAGTATCTGCGTAACATACATTCCCTCCCTCCCCCTCCCTCAACACCGCCATCCTTTAACCGAAATCGTTTAATCCCTCACCGTGGCCTACCGTTTTACTTTGTATTCGTGCGTATTCTGTCTGTACATCAGTCTGTATTTTAGTATATTAGGGTGCATTAGTGTCACTCTGTGTTGGTTAAACACGCGGGTATGCAGCTCTGTCCGTCTGCATAAGTGGCTGTTGGTTGCAGGATCTGCGGCATAAAGTCGTGTCCACCACGTTTAGCGGCAAGTCTGAGCCGGTTAGAGACGTCCAGTTCTGTCCACATCAATACTTCATGTTCGCTGCCGCCTTCGAGAACGGCAACGTACAGGTCAGTGTGAGCGATAATACAGTGAACGGGGAAACACGTGTCTGGTATGAACCGGATGACGCGAATTCCATTGATCTGGTGATCAAGTTTTATTATATAATGCAATAGGTAGATATTACATGTTGGAGGGTAAAATGTAACTGTAATTGAGTACGACGAGCCTTAGTATGGATTTTCGTTTGCACGGATGTCCAAAGGGTTTAGGACGGAACTGATTTGCCGTAGTGCAAGCGGTAACTGCCGCCCATGCGGGACCGTGTGCAGCCATGATAATACACTGAATATATACGACATACTTCATACTTATACTCATGTCAGTGCATTACTTAACTTGTTATGATTCACACAAAGGTGTTGACCTCGTTACATTTAATATACCGGTACTTGCACAATGGAAGGTCTGTGACCACTTACCTTTTTTTTTATATATTGGTTCTTTATTCAGTGCCTAACTTCTGGTTCAGATACATGTGTTTGAAAAGGCATTGGCTTCCAATACATATAGATATATGTATATATTGTTTTATTATTATCAATCTTCATTTATTCTATTATAATGGAGAGACATGCTGATGAGATTTAACCACCCAATTTCATAGTAATTATGCATTCTGTGATTTTGACTTCCAGCAATGGGACATGCGAAACCCGAGTCGGTGGGAGCGACAGTTTACGGCTCACAGGGATCCCGTCTTCTCCATCGACTGGCACCCTGACCCCGAGCGGAAGTCAATCTTAGCCACGGCCGGCAGAGACAAGATGATCAAGGTGGGGGCTGTAACACTGCTGGTGGCCTGAGGGTTAATCATGGCCAGGGCGGGCAGAGACAAGATGATCAAGGTGGGGGCTGTAACACTGCTGGTGGCCTGAGGGTTAATCATAGCCAGGTCGGGCAGGGACAAGATGATCAAGTTGGGGGCTGTAACACTGCTGGTGGCGTGAGGGTTAATCATAGCCAGGGCGGGCAGGGACAAGATGATCAAGGTGGGGGCTGTAACACTGCTGGTGGCGTTAGGGTTAATCATAGCCAGGGCGGGCAGAGACAAGATGATCGAGGTGGGGGCTGTAACACTGCTGGTGGCGTGAGGCTTAATCATAGCCAGGGCGGGCAGGGACAAGATGATCAAGGTGGGGGCTGTAACACTGCTGGTGGCGTGAGGCTTAATCATAGCCAGGGCGGGCAGGGACAAGATGATCAAGGTGGGGGCTGTAACACTGCTGGTGGCGTGAGGCTTAATCATAGCCAGGGCGGGCAGGGACAAGATGATCAAGGTGGGGGCTGTAACACTGATGGTGGCGTGAGGGCTAATCATAGCCAGGGCGGGCAGAGACAAGATGATCAAGGTGGGGGCTGTAGCACTGCTGGTGGCGTGAGGGTTAATCATAGCCAGGGCGGGCAGGGACAAGATGATCAAGGTGGGGGCTGTAACACTGCTGGTGGCGTGAGGGTTAATCATAGCCACGGCGGGCAGGGACAAGATGATCAAGGTGGGGGCTGTAACACTGCTAGTGGCGTTAGGGTTAATCATAGCCAGGGCGGGCAGAGACAAGATGATCAAGGTGGGGGCTGTAACGCTGCTGGTGGCGTGAGGGTTAATCATAGCCACGGCGGGCAGGGACAAGATGATCAAGTTGGGGGCTGTAACACTGCTGGTGGCGTGAGGGTTAATCATAGCGACGGCGGGCAGGGACAAGATGATCAAGTTGGGGGTTGTAACACTGCTGGTGGCGTGAGTGTTAATCATAGCGACGGCGGGCAGGGACAAGATGATCAAGTTGAGGGCTGTAACACTGCTGGTGGCGTGAGGGTTAATCATAGCGACGGCGGGCAGGGACAAGATGATCAAGGTGGTGGCGTCAGGCCCGCAACACGCATCAACCGAACAACCACCCAACCCCCCACCCACCCACCCACCCAGCCTACCAACCATTACCCAGATACCCTCTGTGTTGTAGGTGTGGGACCTGCAGGGCCAGAGCGGCCCCCGCAACACCCACCAGGTACAGACCATCGCTTCGGTGCACCGAATCAAGTGGCGCCCCCAGCGGCGATACCACATCGCCAGCTGCGCCCTCATCGTCGACTTCAGCATCAGTGTGTGGGACATCCGTCGTCCCTACATCCCCTTCGCCGCCTTCACCGAGCACAAGGACGTCGTCAAAGGTCGGCTTATTTGTATCATTATTATCTTTTATTCGTAGGTAGCATGAAAAAGCATGTATACAGTGAGTTCAAACGTATAAGTGTCAAAGTGTGACGTGTTCAAGTTGTACAAATAAACGTTGCAGCATAAAGAACATGTACACAGTGATTTCAAACGTATACATGTCATAATGTGGCGTATTCAAATTGCACAAATAAAAATTAAGTGGGCAAAGTTCCATAAGACAGATCGTCTTGGTTAAGAGAGGCTCTAAAAGGCGTTTCTCGCTGCTAGCATGTCCATGTTGTAACCTGACTGTTGTCTCTCTCTCACCAGGTATCGTCTGGAAGCACGACGACCCTCACGTGTTCTTCTCCAGCAGCTACGACTGCACCGTCTACAAGCACCTGTTCCGGGACGCCACGCGGCCCGCGGACAAGGCCAACCCGGTCGTCATCGACGTCAGTCCCTCAGGCCACGTGACCCACGCCGCCAACGACAAGCTCATTAACTCCAGTAGGTCACGTGAGAGATGTATTCCTTATTCGTGGCGAAGAGCAGCCTATGACCACGCACTGATAAAAATTAAATATGCGCCACAGGCCCGAAACCACGATCATTTGATGATTCTACAACTGGCCCTGGGGCCCTTGTGGCGCAGGTATGACGTCATGTACTGGATGAAAAAAAATGGCCATTCTAGGGTACACGGGAGATATTGTCCAGCGGTTCTGTTTCAACACCAAGGGAAATGGTCAGGAAATAGGTAAACGGAAGTAGACTCCACCTGGCCTTAGTTCTTGATCTATTTGTTGAAGTTGGAGCTCCCATCCAGTACAATACGTTATATCTGCGGCTAATGGCCCCAAAGCGAGAATGCTTAAAATGTTGACAAAACTATTTTTTTCTAGTTATGTTCAAAACCATAGAGATAAACCGTCTGGTTTTCCTTTATGTTTGAAAGTAGATTCTTCCAGATTTGTCAAGTAGTATCAACGCTCTCATGGGGGCCTTTATTTAAAGTTCATTCAGTTATATATGTCGCCGACGTCAGAAGCTGATATATACTTTTACCCGAGAGGCTTGATCCTGCCCACACTCCGGGGCCGCCCCGATAGCTCAGTGGCTTAGAGCCCTCGCATTTAGCGCCCTGGCCACCGACACGTGGATCGGTGATTTTTGAGCCCCGCTGTGTCCATGTCTGTGTGGTCGCAGGATAAACATCCCAGGTCTTTCTCCGCAAAGAGTAGGGGGTTACCCCCGGGGACATGGCTCCGCCCTTCCCTTCCTTCTCCCATTTAAAAAAATATATATATATGATTTATTTCCATAATAGTACAAAGATAATTACAAGATAATTCCTTCTCCCACTGACGTTTTAATTTATTTTAATTTTTTAATTAACGCTGGTTAAAGCGTCCTGAATATACAACCAGCCTACCCCCCCATTCCTGCATGCCTCGTTGTAGCGGCCTATTGCCATAAGTCACGCCTCGGGTACATTTAGGTACATTACACATGCTTGGTTGCCGCAGGTAAAGGCACCTACACACAGACCAAGACGCCGTTCCACTTCAAACGCGGCCCCGACCGCACTGAGCAGTTCACCATGGTAACGAGCGTCATGCACGAGTTTGAGACGGACAACGCGCTGTCGATGTCCGGGTTCCTGCACTGCGCGCAGCACTACCAGCTGACAGGGAAGCCCATCGGAGAGCTGTGTGAACACAATGCCTGCGTGGCGCTGGAAATACACAACCACGAGGTAAGACCCTTAATGGGTGTAAACATCTAATCTGTGACCCGAGGCCTGCGTAAGGCGGTTGTGTAGCTGTGCGTATGGATGGTATGATCACGCGTTCAGAATGGGTAAATCTGCATTTGTTGATGCCGTATCCACGTGTATTGATGCCGTATCCACGTGTTTTGATGCCGTATCCACGTGTATTAATGCCGTATCCACGTTCATCGATGCCGTATCCACGTGTATGGATGCCGTATTCACATGTGTTCATGTCGTATCCACGTGTTTTGATGCCGTATCCACGTGTTTTGATGCCGTATCCACGTGTATTAATGCCGTATCCACGTTCATCGATGCCGTATCCACGTGTATTGATGCCGTGTCCACGTGTTTTGATGCCGTATCCACGTGTATTGATGCCGTATCCACGTTCATCGATGCCGTATCCACGTGTATGGATGCCGTATCCACGTGTATTGATGCCGTCTCCATGTGTATTGATGCCGTATCTACGTGTTTTGATGCCGTGTCCACGTGTATTGATGCCGTATCGACGTGTATTGATGCCGTATCGACGTGTATTGATGCCGTATCCACTTGTATTGTTGCCGTGTCCACTTGTATTGATGCCGTATCTACGTGTTTTGATGCCGTGTCCACGTGTATTGATGCCGTATCGACGTGTATTGATGCCGTATCGACGTGTATTGATGCCGTATCCACTTGTATTGTTGCCGTGTCCAATGTATTGATGCCGTATCCACGTGTATTGATGCCGTATTCACGTGTATTCATGTCGTATCCACGTGTATCGATAACGTATCCACGTGTATTGATGCCGTATCCACGTGTATTGATGCCGTATCCACGTGTATTGATGCCGTATCCACGTGTATCGATGCCGTATCCACGTTTATTGATGCCATATCCACGTGTATTGATGCCGTATCCAGTGTATTGATGCCGTATTCACGTGTATTGATGCCGTATCCACGCGTATTGATGCCGTATCCACGTGTATCGATGCCGTATCCACGTTTATTGATGCCGTATCCACGTGTATTGATAACGTATCCACTTGTATTGATGCCGTATCCACGTGTATCGATGCCGTATCCACGTTTATTGATGCCGTATCCGTGTGTGTTGATAACGTATCCACGTGACTGTATTGAAGCCGTGTTCATATGTATAGAAACCGTGTCCACGTGTAT
Organism: Arenicola marina; assembly: GCA_964019135.1. Taxonomy (NCBI): domain Eukaryota; kingdom Metazoa; phylum Annelida; class Polychaeta; family Arenicolidae; genus Arenicola; species Arenicola marina. The sequence goes on from OZ025259.1 coordinate 28,652,094, forward strand.
TGATGATATCACGTTCTACCTCAGGTGGCTCAGACGTGGCGAATACTCAAATTGTTCTACGGGGAAACATCAGTGTCGTCGCCCAGTACAGTATCTAAACCCTTCACCAGTCACGTGACCAAGCAAGACTCCACACACAAGGATGTCAACAACGACAAAGGTGAGAAACAAAGGCCCAGTGTTGACCAGGGACCGCCTGAATGGCCCGGTGTTGACCAGGGACCGCCTGAAAGGCCCAGTGTTGACCAGGGACCGCCTGAATGGCCCGGTGTTGACCAGGGACCGCCTGAAAGGCCCAGTGTTGACCAGGGACCGCCTGAATGGCCCGGTGTTGACGAGGGACCGCCTGAATGGCCCGGTGTTGACGAGGGACCGCCTGAATGGCCCGGTGTTGACCAGGGACCGCCTGAATGGCCCGGTGTTGACCAGGGACCGCCTAGATGGCCCGGTGTTGACGAGGGACCGCCTGAATGGCCCGGTGTTGACGAGGGACCGCCTGAATGGCCCGGTGTTGACGAGGGACCGCCTGAATGGCCCGGTGTTGACGAGGGACCGCCTGAATGGCCCGGTGTTGACCAGGGACCGCCTGAATGGCCCGGTATTGACGAGGGACCGCCTGAATGGCCCGGTGTTGACGAGGGACCGCCTGAATGGCCCGGTGTTGACGAGGGACCGCCTGAAAGGCCCGGTGTTGACCAGGGACCGCCTGAACGGCCCAGTGTTGACCAGGGACCGCCTGAATGGCCCGATGTTGACGAGGGACCGCCTGAATGGCCCGGGGGTGAAGGCGTGCGGCTTGGCTCAGTGTGATCCATCGTGCAGTATGCTGGAACGTCGCGTAGTGGGACAGCTAACTGTCTGTGCAAGATAAATACCGCATGTGCTTCTGCGAAAAGCATAGGTCCGCCCTACCATTTTCATTGGCCCAATAGAGCCTCATTGTTAATAACTGTCCATCGTGAACCATCTAACCTAACGGGTAATAAACCCGGTGGATTCCTTGCTATTGTACAGTTGTGCAGTTGTACCAGGGCTTGAGGTCATCCAAACGCAATGAACAATTATGATTAAAAACTAGAAATCTTTGGCGGTATCATAATCGCGGTCCCGACATCAGTCGGGTTTCGGTTTACTATCATGATGACTTGTGGCTATTGTTTGCAGATGGAAAGGCGGATGTAAACCCTTTGATAATCCAGGACAAGCGAACGATGTCGGACAGAGAGACAAAGGAAACCCTGACCGGTGATACCTCAACTTGTAAGTATTAACGCCAACTCAATATCCCACATCTGACAAGGACATCGACAAAGAAAACCTAGACATTATTGTTATCCAGACATTCATATTAACTCCTACCCAACGTCGCACCATTATGTAACGTTGATGTTGTGCCCAAAGTACTTAAAGTTGCTCATACAGCAATAGTTCCCCTGAGAAACCGGAAAATCGTGTTCGCTTGGAAATGATGTATTTTTATTCTTGGCATATAAGTACACTTACATTGTATGCAATAAATAACAGGGCATGTTGTTAAGCCACGTTTTCTGGCCAAATCTTGTCTTTGTTGTGTACGTGATCATCTAATTTCGGGCATCGCAGTAGTTCTTCTGCCTTTTTATATATGGTAACCTATTCATCTCACTTGATGATTGGTGATATTGGTGTTTTGGGAATGCTGGCAGGAATACTTGTCTACGAGAATTGGCATACCTCAAGATACGACTATAGAAGTAAAAAGGTGTGCCCGTTGTCTACAGTCATGAACACCGCAAAATCACGCACTTGCGGTTCTACGCTAGGCCGGCCGCTGGAGTACCGTAGAACCGTAAGTGCGTGATTATGATTATGACTAGACAACGGAGACACCATTGCACTTTGATTATTGTAGTTATATCTTGAGGTAGGTATAACAATACTGCAACTGCGCACAGCATGATCATAGCAACGGCGATTCTGTTGATGAGTGTGGTGCTATCTCTGTGCAGGTGTCACTGAGGATGACAGCGATCCACAGGAGGGAGACGCCACGACCAAGGCCTCCCTCCTCACCAACCTCGCCAACGCCAACAACAGCCACAGCGACATCTTCTTTGGAGAGGCCAACCTGGAGCAGGACATCTTTGATGACGTCACAATGGGCAATCTGAACGCCGGACAGGTCAGTTTTCAAAACCGAATTATGATGACGGCACAATGGGCAATTTGAACGCCGGACAGGTCAGTTTCAAATCAGAATTATGATGACGTCACAATGGGATGTCGGAACGCCGGACAGGTCAGTTTCAAATCAGAATTATGATGACGTCACAATGGGATGTCGAAACACCGGACAGGTCAGTTTCAAATCAGAATTATCGTGATGGTTTGTCTTTCGCGTCAGATTATTGATGTTGGAAGGGGTCGATTAAGAAAAGCGGAAAGTTTATCTGTGGATTGTTGATATTTTATGCCTCCAAGAGAATGTACTTTCCCTACTGACTTGTTGCAAAAGCGGTCTCCAGTGGAGTCATTTTTACGGCATTCATTGATGTTTAGTGGGCGATAGTCAGATTCGATATGAAATGTTCAGATCCTTTTGAGCTATGCCTCCTAACATGGACCTGTCTAGTTAATTCCATCGATGCTTGGATGCTGCGTGTGCTGTTTCAATGAATATTACAGCCAAACATTCATCATTGTTAAAGCTGCACGGTCCTTAAGTTATTCTGTCCGTCGCCCCCTCTTCGGTATCGCAAGCAGGAGTGGAGCCTCCCGAATGAAGCGTTCCAGCCTCGTTTTGACTTCGAGGACGACCGCGGCGAGTCTCCGGACAACACCGGCCACCAGGGGCCGGTGGACTCTCCGTCCAGCGCCAACGATGACGTCACGCCTGCGGGTCAGGCGGGCCAAGTGCTGGTGATCAACAGCAGCATCAAGCAGGAGTTGTTGAGTTGCCCCCCCTTCCTCAACCACCTCCCCTCCTGGCAGTCCACGGATCACGTCTGTCAAATGCTGCAGAAATACGCCGAGAGGGTGAGTGAGCGGGCGGGATTGGAGTGGGGTGTGGGGAGGGGGGGGGGGGGGTGGCGGGGGCTATTAGCCCGTTTATGTATATACCTTGTAAATGTAATACTGTGTGATTTATTCTCCTTGAGTATCTAAATATCGTATAATAAATATAATACCTACTGTATATGACATAAATTGCTTTTACGGTCTCCTCATCAAACAAAATCCAGTGTGCGTGATGTATGTCTTAGTTAATTGCTGAATGTTGTTTTTGTTTTGTTTTTCACATGAGACAAAAGACATTTGTACATCGCATTCAAAACAGTCCATCATGCTAATCACAGTAATTATTGGCTGCCACATTCTATTGAGGTTTTCCGGCTGTGTAATTGGTGAATGTTGACTGTCAGGGTGATGTGCAGACAGCGGTGGCCGCGGTCATCGTGCTGGGAGACAAGATCAGGGGACAACTGGATGTGCAGACCCACGAACATTGGCTGATGGGTTACATTGGTCAGTGCATAGATACATATGGGTTTATTCAGATATACTACTCACAAGGATCACCTATGCAGAGATATCTGAGTGTATAACAGGTGACTGTGTAATTCTACCGTAATGCAAAGGCGTTTGTCTTTACCATGCATGGTGGCACACGAGTGACAGATTGGACACAGATTGGGGAATCTTTATCTGTATTATAGTAGAATTACACAGTTATACCTGTGTTATACCTTGTTATACACTCAGATATATCTGCATAGAGGTGATCCTTAGCAAATTGTGAGTAGTATATTTTGAGTGCAACGCCCATGGTGGATTCATACAATTTGCCGCATCATTAATGGTTTGGTAGCTTTGCCATTGAGGCATTTATGTTACTGTGTATTGAACATGTAGAACTTATAACTAGTGATAATTGCAAGATGTAAGAATACGTCTCCTATAGAGAATTTGTAGAAGACGTCTCATATAAAAGATTTGTAAATGACGTCTCATATAAAGCATTTGTAGAAGACGTCTCATATAAAACATTTGTAAATGACGTCTCATATAAAGCATTTGTAGAAGACGTCTCATATAAAACATTTGTAAATGACGTCTCATATAAAGCATTTGTAGAAGACGTCTCATATAAAACATTTGTAAATGACGTCTCATATAAAGCATTTGTAGAAGACGTCTCATATAAAACATTTGTAAATGACGTCTCATATAAAGCATTTGTAGAATACAAATTTGATATACAGCATTTGTAGAAGACATCTCATATAAAGCATTTGTTAGTAACAAATGTTTTTTTATATGAGACGTATTCTTACATCTAGCAATTATCACTAGTTACTTTATATATGGCATTTATTTGTCTCATGCAAAACTTCATTGCCCAGAGAGATTATTTGTGTGCTCAATTTAGCCTTCATGTGCACAAAAACGGCATAAGACACCAACATTACTTATCCTACTGTGTTTCACATCTAGTGGTCTCACGGTTTGCGGACTCTTTCTGTTCCAGACCTGTTAGGACGATTCCAGTTGTGGTCCAAGGTGACGGAAGTGATCAAGGTGTGCGGTCACCGGTCTGTCAGCCAGCTCAATCTGCGGTCGACCATCATGCAGACTAACTGTAGTCAGTGCAGCAAGTCGCTTCAGCGGGCCGGGTGGTTGTGTGACCGTTGTAAGAACGGTGCCATCAACACCTGTAGTATTTGGTGAGTCACTATAAGTATAGAGCTGTTCGTATGATACATTATTCGTTTCCCTGAGAAATGATATATTTTCGTAAAGCCTCTATTGTATCAACGCAAGTATATAGCGCTCAATAAATGAAAAAAAAAGAGGGCATGTTGCCAAGAGACATGTTTTTGCGAGACTGGTGCATTTATTTGATGTATTTATGTGATCTATTTATGTGATGTATTCATGTGATCTATTTATGTGATGTATTCATGTGATCTATTTATGTGATGTATTCATGTGATATATTTATGTGATGTATTCATGTGATGTGATGATATTTTATGTGAATATCATAAAATTTTGGGCATAACTGCTACTTTTCCCCCTTGTAACATGAAGATAGGTATGATGACTCGTCTATCCCTTAAAGAGTGAATACTAACAATATGAGATAATACCTGCATTAAATTTGTAAAAATTATATATATATAAGCCGGTATATATATAAATTGCTGTATGAGCAGCTTTAATATGTGTTTCCTTGGCTGCCATAACGTGTTCTGTTATTTCGCTGCAGTCATCACCCGGTGAAGGGCCTCTACGTCTGGTGTCAAGGCTGTTCTCATGGCGGCCATCTTGAACACATGAGAACGTGGTTCAGTCAGTCCAGACAATGTCCCACGGGGTGTGGCCATGAGTGTGAGTACAGCTGACGTCAGTAAAACACACGAGGAAGTGTGTCAGTCAGTCAGTCAGTCCAGACACTGTCCCACGGGGTGTGGTCATGAGTGTGAGTACAGCTGACGTCAGTAAAACACACGAGGAAGTGTGTCAGTCAGTCAGTCGGTCCAGACACTGTCCCACGGGGTGTGGCCATGAGTGTGAGTACAGCTGACGTCAGTAAAACACACGAGGAAGTGTGTCAGTCAGTCAGTCAGTCCAGACACTGTCCCACGGGGTGTGGCCATGAGTGTGAGTACAGCTGACGTCAGTAAAACACACGAGGAAGTGTGTCAGTCAGTCAGTCAGTCGGTCCAGACACTGTTCCACGGGGTGTGGCCATGAGTGTGAGTACAGCTGACGTCAGTAAAACACACGAGGAAGTGTGTCAGTCAGTCAGTCAGTCAGTCCAGACACTGTCCCACGGGGTGTGGCCATGAGTGTGAGTACAGCTGACGTCAGTAAAACACACGAGGAAGTGTGTCAGTCAGTCAGTCAGTCAGTCCAGACACTGTCCCACGGGGTGTGGCCATGAGTGTGAGTACAGCTGACGTCAGTAAAACACACGAGGAAGTGTGTCAGTCAGTCAGTCAGTCAGTCCAGACACTGTCCCACGGGGTGTGGCCATGAGTGTGAGTACTGCTGACGTCAGTAAAACACACGAGGAAGTGTGTCAGTCAGTCAGTCAGTCCAGACACTGTCCCACGCGGTGTGTCAGCCAAGAACCCAGTTTGAGCATTTCGCTCAAAATGTCTGTGAGAGATGCTTTTAGCGCACTGAAAGTGCCATGCTTGGACACTATACTGCTGTCATGCTTATCGGATTTTCATGTGCTAGTGGATATTATGTTTTGTTCAACGTACTTGGCGTAGGAAAAGAGTGACTGGATTGTTTGTGCATTAGTTTCACGGGTAGTACAAATCAAATTCGCAATCTTCGTCATTGTGTTGAAGTACGAGATAAAGACTTTGTTACAGGACATGTACGATATGTTGTTATTCCTTCTTTGTTAGTATAATATATTTACAACACCTAAGCAACACCAAAACCATACACGGTTGAATTTGCAAGAACGCCTTTGAAAGAGTCTTTCAATATATGTTCAAAAACATAACCATTCGCGTGTGTTCTTCCGTTATTTACTAACTGCAGACTTATGGAGAGCAGATGTTTTGTTATTTAATGATTTAATGTGTTTCGGGGCAGCCGGTTTGTCCCGAAAATCTGCCAGTCTGTCGTTTATGCTTGATTGTGTTGTGTGTTACCTCGGTGCTCGGGAAGCATTCTCGTAATGTTGTTCCGAACAGCACGTCTGGCGCTGTGTTTCCGCCACAACAGGCCTTCCAGTGCGCCATAGTCACTCTAATTTCTGTACTTATCTCTACTTTGATTTGTTTTCACAACTGTCGTGTTAAGAATTGACCGATTATTAAATTAAAAATTATTAAATCGATTATTAAACCCTTATTTTGTGAAATTCGCCCTAATTTTATCCCTATTTCACCACAACAATCTATAACGATAACAAGATGATCGTCAGTGGGTTATTTAAAATTCTGTTCTGGTATGTGTAATCTGCTTGTGTTGGGATGGCTCTATGGTGAGGAGGGGTGGGATGCGACTCCACATCGGGGCCGAACTGCCTCTGTATATTCGCCTACATCTCCTTGACCTCCTGTTCTGACATTGTTTCTATCTGCGCTTGTTTCTCGACGCGAGAGCCACCCTTCCAAGGCATGATCTCGGATTGTGTGCAGCGGTACCATTAACGTGGTGCGATTGTGACTTATGTTTGTATAGTGGCGACAACTGCTGTCGAAATTGAATAAAAGTCTGTGATATTTTTGGTTTTCGTGTGGCTGGTCTTTCATTCACCTGTTCTGTTCGATGTACAATGGCTAAACCTGTACCGTCATTTCTCCGTGTGGTGTGGGCAGGCCATACATCCGTTCCATTAAAAACATTTTAATCGTTTCTCAGAGAAAATATTGATATAAGTAACTTTACTTTTCCGAAATGGCCACCACAATACGCGTTCTACAATTATTACTCTTGTGACACCATGTTAATGTACTTGTTCCAACTACAATTAAAATTCTTGTTTGCAAGATACTTGTGACAGAACACCACATTTCCGTTCTCCCAGGACTTGCCATGTAGCTCTTAATATTAATCAGCTGATGGTGTGGGCGATAATTTAATGACTTTCAGACTTGGGGATGCTGAGCTTTCCGGTGAATCGCTACCACGAACGCTCCTTCACTCCATGAACGATATTACATTTCAAGAAGCTAACAATAAGAGCCATATAATCACCCATGCTCTTCTTTATTCGACTAGATTAAATACAAACTCACAGTCCGTTGTACATATGAATGGTTTCATTGACTATCCGGCCGTTTTATAACACTGTCGTTACATATTCCAACAACATCGATCATTCCGTAACATCAAAAGCCTTAATAAAGCACAGTAGGAGGTTCGATCTGTTGTTTTCTGTCATTGCAAGGGGCACGAAAGGCGACAAACACCAAGAGTGTGAGAGTGAAAGGCATCCACTGACATACATCAAGGAAACGATTTGGCAAGATACACGCAATTTTAAAAATGTCTTTACAGAAATATACAGAGAAATATATACAAACTTCATTAATTTATTTATTGTTAAAATAAAACCTTTGCAACGAGAAGGGGCAACGATCCGTTAACAACCCGCCTATGTATATATGGAGGAGGTATAATCAACTAATTATAAACGATTTACCTAAGACTGGCGAAATAACCATCAAGAATCATATATATCCGTTCATAAAATATACCTTCTTTGCCAAACTTTGCACTCCAGGTTATTGACAGGATGAATGGATTGCCCTGAAGACACGTCTCCACTCCAACAAAATGGGAACCGTTTTGGAGTTGGGGGAGGGGGGTATTAATTACTGTTTGCTACATGTAGCTAGTCTGACCTGGCAGTTGTGGATAGACCTCAGCTATAGTATACGCCAGTGTTCAAGACGCCTACAGTCCAATAAATTACTCGGCCTGTTTCTGCATTTTTGGCCCGTATTATGCACTCTAGGCCCGTATTATGCAATCTAGGCCCGTATTCAGAGCCACAGTCCCGAACCAGGGACCGCATTTGAAACAAAGGGCCCGTACTCTCGAATGCCACATGGCCACAACACTACAAGGGACAAGAGGCTTCGCATGCCACGCAGCCGTACATTGTATCCAAGAGAAATTTCCCTAGAATTTACTGCAAATTTCTTGTAAACTTGCCCCGCTGAACCAAAAATATGGGGCTTGATTGTGTATTTACTTCAAGTCTCCACACAATGTTATAGCCTCTCTGCAAAAATAACAGCCACCATAAACCCCTCCAAATCTCACCTTCTCCTTAATTCTTCCGATCCATTGTACCGAAAAATGATTTTTGACCCCAAAAATATTTGTCCACACAAAAAAGTCCCACACGATTTACTTTGACACATAACCGTTGAGCATCATCGTCATTCGCTTCTTTGTTATATGCTTTACATGTGTTTGTATTGATAGCGATATATTGTTGTAACACAAATTCAGGGTTGATCATTCACGTGTGAATTCGTCCTCATTTGTAATTTAAAGCTGTTCATACACAAGTTCTCCCCATATTTAATGACTTTTAATTCTATTCATTTTGGAAATTTCCTCAACTTATTATAGAATCTTACTCCTGAATTTATTATAGAATTTCCTGAACTTATTATAGAATCTTATTCCTAAATTTATTATAGAATCTTACGCCTGAACTCATTACAGAATCTTACTCCTGAACTCGTTACAAAATCTTACTCCTGAACTCGTTACAGAATCTTACTCCTGAACTTCATATAGAATCTTACTCCCGGTAGTGTTCATTCTATGTAAACATCCCAATATCCGAAGTAAAGCGTTTTAACAACGTGCGCTTTCATGTATTGCATTTATGTCTGTTTAATATAAACTTAATTCAAATAAAGTTGCTCAAGCTCCAGGTTTAGGGAAAGCCCGTGTCTACATGTAATTCATACATAATACTAAAAGCCTTGTACGCAAACAATAATAATAGCTACACGAGGAATAAAAAGGAATCTTTGGTTCTTTGTACGATATATATTCAATTGTCTAATTGAACTGGCTTCGTATCATAAATTAAAACTAAAATGAAAATATGACAGAAAAGTAAACATGTAAGTAGTATATATAAATATTTTGCAAAACGAATGATGCCGCTAAATTATAATTGTTGATAAGAATTTCTTGAAAGTGGTATGTAGATTTAAGATTCGTTAACTAAACTTACGTGCAACGCCTACATTTAATTAACGATAACACGTTATAAGAACGACATTAACAGGGTATTTCGCTTACCACTAAAACAGTCTAATAATCTGTAGAATGCCATGGCTATCAAGAACACATTGGGAACATCATGATTAACACGAAACGAGCGTCATGCTTCGGTACCACAGATCTCAACTTCCGCCCTTCTTTATGGCTTTAAACACAAAATAAAAAGAGCGCTAATGATACAATTTACACTGACATTTAACACTTAATTTTAAACAAATAAAGACACCCATATCGCAGCTGATACCGATCACCGTTTATAAGGCGCTACAACATGTCCAGATACAACATCGTCTATATATAAGTACTAATATTAGTTCATATATATATCACTTACAGGTGCATGTAGCAAAGCGCTTTTTCTGTCCCGCACTCTCACCGCTCGACCGCAATAAGTTTCTGTTTAATTAAAGCCATTTGCATGTTTGTCTAGCAAGCGCGTACCTAATACACCATAAGGTTAACATACTATAAGGCACCAGACGTAACCGCTATCACTAATTTCAGATGAACTACCAGCAGTCAGAACGCCTCCCTTGCCCCCACTCCCGCCCCCCCCCCCCCCACCCCCTCCTGTAGCCGTTTAGGTAGAACATTGTGAAACCCTCCTCCTCCGTTGCAATATTGAGGTACCAAGTATTTGTCCAATGTAGCCCGCCGGTGAAAGAAACAACAGAACTATAAAAACACTTTCTAAATAGCGAGAGCCACGACGCGAAGTATTTCCCGTGTGTATATTTCCCATCTCCAAACATTTTGTCGTTTAACATGACGAGAACCAACCGAATAACCTGAACGTACGGTTAATGCTTAAAGTGTATAGTTATGACATTATAATAGCTCTCTAAAAGGGACCACGAACACTTATGGTACTTAATTATGTATGTCTGTATTACTACATTGGTGTCTTAATTGATCAGGCATATGACACGTTACTATGGTTACAATACAACGCATCTCAGTTTCCGTTTCTTCTTCTTGATGTCGGCAGCTTGAGGCAGGGATCCAGCTTTGTGTTGACGAATGGACCTCAACAAATCCAAAAACATCTGAAAATAAACACGTTTAGATGAAATAAGCTGAACAAGCCTCGCTCGACAGACGGCTGGAGGCAAACCATCGAGTTAACAAACCTTTGATCGAAAGAGGATTGGAGTGGAACCATCGTCCCGCGGTAACAAATTTAGGTAGGGGCCTACTACGACAACTATTTTGCTTCCTATGTATTAATTTCGTACACCACGTCATAAACTTTAAAAGTATAACAGTACAAACCTTGAGTAAGAACCAAAAGTTGTGAGAAGGTAGTTTTAACTAACTTATTAAGTAAAATGAAAATATCTGGAGGTGTTTTATTTAAATTGCGCGAAGGTTACGCAAATTCATAGGGACCTCTTAATAGACGACGGAGCTTCTGACTGCGCTAGACTGCCATACAAATTAGCCTTTATACATAAATGACACTAATATTTATTTTGATATTTAATCGGATATATATCGTTTTCAATACTATATAAAACATGTTACAATTAAAAAGAAGTGACATCACTATTATCCACGAAAATATCGTATTTATTCTCCCGTCTTGGACCACTCTACTTCCAGTTTCGTTGTTGTGAGAAGCAAAGAGGCTAGGTACCAGAGCGCAGTACTACATCATCCAATTGTCGTCCAAATTGAAGTTATATATCATCCAATTGTCGATCAAATCGCAAAACCAGATCATCTAATTTTCGACCAAATTGCAGTACTGGATAATCCAATTGTCGACCAGACTGCAGTACCAAATCATCCTATTGTCGACCAGATTGCAGTACTAGATCATCCAATTGTCGACCCGATTGTAGTACTAGATCATCCAATTGTCGACTAAATTGCAGTAAGTCATCCTATTGTCGACCAAATTGCACTAATAGATCATCCAATTGTCGACAGATTGCAGTACTAGATCATCCAATTGTCGACCAGATTGCAGTAAGTCATCCAATTACGAATTACATCAAACCATTCTTCTTTAATCAGTTATATTTGTGATGTTTAAACTTAAATAAACACGGGGCCGGGGTTGGCGCGGTTAGAATCGGCTAGGTAGCATCGCAAGCGCGTAAATAAAAAAAATGGACTAAATTCTAATGAAAGGGGGCCACCGAAGTTGATAAAGGATTCAAGAACAATTGAACAACCAAACATAAGAAACAGAAAACAAGCTGCTGATATAAACTATGGTGCAGTTTATTATTTACCTATTGGCAAACCAACTGAACCCGACAACGTGTATCCACAAAGTGTTGGGTTTCATATACAAGCCACCAAGGATATACATATCGAAATAAACCTTTGCTAAAAGGCAACCACATAGAGATTACCATAAACCATGTACTTCGTTACTTATTTACACACGGCTCTCTGAATCGCAGTATACAGCATGTATCTTCCGTACTAGAAGAAGATGAGGCAGGTTAGGTTAGAAAAACGAGGCATACTCGAGCATTATCGAAGGTGTGCTGAGAGGGTTGACAGCATAGATAGCACTCATTTTCACTTGTCTGGATAAATTTACAGCAGTGCAATATGTACTAAGTATATGTACTAGATATCTACTATAAAATTTGGGTTTCATACAAGATCACATGACCGATTGAAGATAAATAAATACATCGTGAAAAAAGATTGCATTCGCCAGGACAACTGTTATTCAAGTATTAACATCTCACTCACCCCATGCCATCGCGCCCAATCTTATATTTCGCTACGTACGGTAATCGACGCCTTAATAAAGGGAAAACCGCGCTCAACCGCTTGTGAGCTCACAAGGTATATTCTATATTTAACTGCATCATATAATGTTAGATTTGGCCGGACACAAAGCCAATCAAATGGTCAGCAAATGATATTAGCATTTTGGCGGGCCAATCAAATCATCCCAGTTAAAAATTTGCATTTTTGTGGGCCAATCAAATCATCCCACTTAGAAATTTGCATTTTTGCGGCCCAATCAGGTCATCTGAATATAAACGTTGCATTCCTGCTGGTCATTCATATCATTTGAATGTGAAACTGGAATTTCCGCGAGTCAACCATATCATCTAAATCCGAAATCTTGTTACTTGTACCATGAAAGTCGTCTAGTTAAATGGTACGCGGTTTTGCCATCAGAACCAGCAATATAGATATATCATCAACACAGGGGGAGTCTCACATAGTATACGAGGTTCAAAGATTAGAACTTTTATCTAACCAGGATGTTCACAACCGCAGGACTCCGGACCCCGGCACTTGGTGGCGTTGATGGCACAGTATGGAGATCACTTTAACTGTCATGTACGTGGTCAATAAATGCCTGGCTACAGATCTACAATATTCTGCCAGTCACAGCTTTTCACAACGGACGACCGACGATAGGCCAGGATTAATGCCGTTACTTTAAAAGTTCGTTACTTTTGTTTTTACAAGGAGCCTACTGAGACACGAAAACGTCCACTGCAAGTACCCGATATAGTGCTGCCCTAAGATTCCGCCCCTCGCATTCAGTTCAAAATGTAGCCGGGTTTCTAAAGTTATTTCAGTATCACAATCTCATGAGAGACATTTAAGTTAAAGAAACATTAGTAACCCTCACAGGAAAATAAAGTTGACTCGCACAGAACGACCGGTTTAAGCTTATGACAACTTTGAAAGTCGTTGACCCAATGGTGTGCGAGGAGCGATAATACCGAGACTTCAAAGGTATCGGGTGTTGGGGACAAAGGTACAGAGGAAATAGTTAAGAGGACAACGTGTGACCGCCACTAAACGAAATCCGTATCTACAGGACACCAAAATGTGTCATCATTACACGTCACATCACAAGTATTCTCTACCTGTGATTAGAGCGCGTAGAGCATGTTTAAGTACAAGATGTTACGGAAAGCAACAAGGATGACGTTATCACAGGCACAGATTTTGCGTATTTCACTTTTATCAAACCCCCAACGGATTTGACTAGACCGAACATATTTCATCGTGAGCACGACATTCGAAGCTTTGCTATATAAATTGGATTCTCATCTGGAGCTCTGAGCGGGTTTGAGTTTTACTAAACTACGAGGAATTAGGGGTGGGGCGGTATAAGAGGTGACGACATCAAGCCAGTAACGGATATGATTAGTTTCACATTGTTGATAAATGGTGAAATGTCCCATTGCTTGATATGAAAGGTAACAATTGGTGTCCCACTACAGCTCACACCAAACACACAAAAGGACTTTACTGAACAATACATTATAGATAATGGCATGTATGAAATATGTGACGCCCGACAATGCAAGAATCAAAATATAAGACCTCTGGTCTGAAAAATAGAAGAGGCGGCCTTTTCATTATCTCATTGGACTTGTTTTGAAGTGCATTATCTTTTGGGAGAGGTCTAAATAATTATTAACAGGACGGGACGACTTCATATTCATGCATATTGCGCTTCTTACGTTTTTTTCAATCTATCATACAGCAGTTTCCTGCTGTATAACGAGCCTACATATCCAACAAAATACCACCAAAATATAAATTTAGATCAATTTCCGATTAAAGATGGAATAAGTTAAGGCTGCCTAGAGCGGCATTGATTATAAGACACGGGTTTGAAATCACCAGAGACTGGTGGTAGAGTTACCAGAGTAGTATATGAGCTTTTCATGAAATATTTTCAACCTATTAGTTGTAGTACAAAATAACAAGAACAAATATCCACAGAAATTACTTATCACTTAGTGGTCATTAAAACACATGTACGCAGTCCATTGTTCATCACGCTATCGAGATGTTGAGAAAGACCAGGTTTGAGTGCGAATGAGAGACGTTATTTTAGAGGGTCAGTCAGGGATCCTCTCTGTGTTTGTGTGGCAGTAACACGGAACCCGGAGTAGCTACCAACACCACCTTCACTACACGCGGCGGCACAAGCTCCCTACCACAGCAAGGCACATGGGTACTTCCTCGTCCTCTTGGTTAAGACTAGCGAGAGTACTGACATGATAATATGTGGTGACCTATACCGTAGCCACATCAAGGATGAGTGTGCCCTACACATGATTTGACCACCATAGAGAGACGCCAAGATTCACTATATTTACCCACCGTGACGGCCACAGGAAGAGAGAGAGAGACGCCAGACATTGGATTTCGCATTGAAGTTCGTTTTGGCGACACCCAGGGCCAGGACATGGCCACAAGAGTGTCCGCCACTAGATTCTGCTTGTGTTCGGCCTGAAAGGGTCCAAAGCCACTCAGCCGAGGAGGAAGAATCACGTTCCGACGGCGTTCATTATAAGGACCATCATCAAAGACAGCAACTTGGAGAATGGCGCCTAAGCCATCTCTGGCAAGCGGGAAGCACGTACAAACAGTCATCAGAAGCGACAGACAAGTATATCCCAACAAACCAATCAGGCCTAATTATGAAGTTTCATAGTCGCTCTTAATTACCTTACGACTGCACATTAACTATATATCTGGCGCCCCCACCTTGCAAGCAATACACCGGCACTACAAATAAGCAAACAGATCCAAAGACTTTCATCAGAACTACTTAAGGCCCGAAGAACATGATTTCAGTAACATGTTACATACATAGTCATTATTGCATCACATTCCCTCATGCGTCCGGGTTTATGCACCATAAACACATTTATAGATAGGTTACATGCGAACAACAATATTCCGCAAAGGATCGTGTCCAAAGTCTTCATAAAATGAACCTCGTCAAGGCATTAAACCCATAAAATTTCGTCTGCAAACTCAAAAGACAACATTTTGTACTATTTCCCAATCAATTAACATAATATTATTAAATGTTCAAATGACATCAGTTTTTTTTAAAGTAATTTGAAAATAAAAAATGTTAATAATTTAGCTGTCATTTTACGACGAAGTAATCACGTAGAAGAAATACGTAAGTTCTTCTTGGTACCATTAACTGATGCCCACAATCACCAGGGTGTAACATTTGGAATGAAGCTAACATAAATTGATAAACAATGAATCAGTAAGACGCCTTAAACTGTCATGCAAGGAAATGCATCATATTAGCACCTCGTCAGCAAAAACAAGGGTTTACTGCTTTAAAACAACAAGCATATAACACAAAAAAGTCTTCTATTACCACACAAAATAAATAACGGCCCCATGTTACATTTCAAAGCAAGTATAAAACGTATGACTGTAACATAAAGTTCATTGATATGCATGAAACTTAAATGTCCTTAATTAAGGTGTGAAATTCATTGAAAGAAACAAAACTATTTTTTTTTACATATTGACAAACGTTCCTTAATACATTTTATGAAACTAAGTATAAGACACTAACTACTTCTTCTGTTTGTCAGAAGCAATATCTGAACCTACCAATTCCCAGTTCGTTCATATTTCACATATGTCACAGGAGTATGTATAAAAAATATGGTTTAAAAAATCATACAAACGCTATTGGGTATACGAATACTGGGTTAAGACAACAGAAACTGCATGAGGCTACCAAGATTGCACATAAGTGAGCTATACCACAGAACATGCTGATAAAACTGCACATAATAACTGAGAGGGTATATATAAGGCAAAGGGGAGAGGACTCTGTATGGGTTGCTGTGTTAACCTTCAATCTTGATAAGAATAAGGATAAACGCTGCGCGAATCCCATTTTTTTGGCGACAACCTTCACTTAAGAAACACACTGATGACAAGATCCATCCCGAAAATTTCCACATTAAAGTAAAACTAATATTGGTGGTGGGGAGAACTGAATTAACAGATCAGTCGCAAACCTTAACAATAATTGCTTCGTTTTTTTTGTTTTTTTTCAGCATAATAATTTACTTAATTCCAAGGAACACTGTCCGAATAGGTACATTCGAAAGAATAGAGGCTTGTTTTTTGCCACTCGCCCTTGGTAAAACTTTCACTACTTTGTACACTGGCCCAACTCGAAGTAATACAGCCACAGCTGTTGCGGGGTAAAGTAAATGGTTTGACAAAAGAAGAGACCATTACTTTCTACTGCTAGATTCCTTCAAGACATCATGATCCCGGCCATACAATCCGCGGGGGTGGCGTACACTTAGCTACAATGCGTACACTTATCTACTAGGCAGACGAGACGATACAACGAGTGTTTCATGCGTCGAGGATTTCTGTCTATAAAATGACACACTTCTTCTTTCTTCGCTTTTCCTTCCCCCCTGGGCCATTGGTCTGTTTCTTGCCACCTGCGGACACTTGAGATGCCGTTTTCTTAGCTCGTATCAGGCGCATCAAGTCGAAAAACACCTGCAAATGATGCCCAGAGGAGGTCGTCAGTACGCTAACCATGCGCATGTGTGAACGAGTCCGGGCTGAGCGAGGTCAGGGAAGAGGGGGTGGAGGAAGGAGGGTGTATTGGAGGTATTTTCGGACGGAGGGAACGCGATAGTTAAGTCAGATGAGTGGCTATCTTAGCATTCCAAGCTTCTGACCCCTGTGTCCGTCAATCCCTCACTCCTGACAACAACGGCAGCTGTCGCAGTGTCCCTCACTTCTGACACCGACGGTAGCTGTCAGTGTCTGTCACTTCTGACGCCAATGATAGCTGTCAGTGTCTGTCACTTCTGACAACAATGGCAGCTGTCAGTGTTCCTCACTTCTGACGCCATTGATAGCTGTTAGTGTCTGTCACTTCCGACACCAAAGGTAGCTGTCAGTGTCCCTCACTTCTGACACCAATGATAGCTGTCAGTGTCCCTCACTTCTGACGCCAATGATAGCTGTCAGTGTCTGTCACTTCTGACGCCAATGATAGCTGTCAGTGTCTCACTTCTGACGCCCATGATAGCTGTCAGTGTCTGTCACTTCTGACGCCAATGATAGCTGTCAGTGTCTGTCACTTCTGACGCCAATGATAGCTGTCAGTGTCCCTCACTTCTGACACCAATGATAGCTGTCAGTGTCCCTCACTTCTGACGCCAATGATAGCTGTCAGTATCTGTCACTTCTGACGCCAATGATAGCTGTCAGTGTCTCACTTCTGACGCCCATGATAGCTGTCAGTGTCTGTCACTTTTGACGCCAATGATAGCTGTCAGTGTCTGTCACTTCTGACGCCAATGATAGCTGTCAGTGTCTGTCACTTCTGACGCCTATGATAGCTGTCAGTGTATGTCACTTCTGACGCCAATGATAGCTGTCAGTGTCCCTCACTTCTGACGCCCATGACAGCTGTCAGTGTCTGTCACTTCTGACGCCAATGATAGCTGTCAGTGTCTCACTTCTGACGCCCATGATAGCTGTCAGTGTCCGTCACTTCTGACGATCATATCGGGACAATAGCAAGAGCCAATGCCAATAGGAGCTATGTCTCGGGGAGTAAACCCTACACTTCACGAAGAAAGATAGTGATCTTTATCCGGCACAAACAATTGCGCAGGTCGAGTTTGAACCAGGCACCGGCCGCTTGGGCTGGCCTAGCCGGGCACACTCGACACATAGCCGATACCCAGTTTCGACTCCTGATAATCACAGGAGTAGAGGGACGCGGACGGTAAGTACGACACATCCCAGACGCTACCACAGTCACCATTTCTTGGAAATGTGTTACACACGAGCACATGCAACGGAAAAAGGGATAGTTTATGTACCAATTGAAACAGTGTTTTCCTCAAGTTATCTTTAAATGTCTGTATCAGGTGGGTTGGTCAACAGCAGCTTGAAGTCTCAGATGAACTTAACTTAATATACACTGTCGAAGCCAAAAAAAGGAAACCTAGCCTGTGCCATGAAAACCCAATCAAGCTTATTATTTCTTCAATTGCATTAAACGCACATTGGTTCTTAGATGAGATAAGTCTATCGAGGGGTTAGTACTATTAAATAAGAATATATACTATAACACAATAACAGAAAACGTATTCGTCAGACGGTTAATGAGGATTTCAACACTGACACCAAAGTAGGAATTGAATAAATTTCACAACACGTGGTGTGTTTACAGCTACGGCCGTAATACAAAACAAATACAACCATTAAAGTCGTTGGTGATATCCCCATATTCCGCTGGCGACACAATACGAAATGTGCTACACACAAAAATATAATGATATGCTAGTACCAAGATGCACAAGGTTACTTTACCGCACTATGAATATTTAGTCACCAAAAATCATGCCATAAATATACACTATGGTCAAATAAGGGATAAAAATGAAAGTAATAAATAAATAAGGAAATTCAGGACTGGGATAGCCCGCGAGTGAGGGCTCGGGGACCGACCTTGTCGACGTTGGCCCTCGTCTTGGCTGACGTCTCGACGTAAGGAACGCCCCACTGCTGTGCCTTCCCCTGTGCCTCGTCTATCGTCACTTGCCTCCTGTCCTCCAAGTCCATCTTGTTGCCCACCAACAAGAACGGAATGTGTTCATCGTTCTTCACGCGTAAAATCTGTTCTCTGTAACCAGAAAATCAAACATTTTTATACATATATTGCGTTTAGACCATTGAATGACCTTTCCTCATTATGTCCTACAATATTTCCCTGGCAAATGAAGCCTTATTCGACGTTTTGGCCTGGTGATAGGAAAGTAGAGGGACATTAGAGACATATAGATGTTCATGTTATGTTACTGCTACTTATAGTATTACAGTAAACAGGAAACCAATGTTCCTCTGGCTCCAAAGGAAGATGTCTGACTGGAAGTCACTTGCCATGATTTGCATTTTACGCTGTTTTTCCTATAAAAGGCGGCAAGAACTTAAGGCTCTTCTTACAGTATAGTAGTTCTATCAACCCGGTAGTACAATTACTGATACACAAGTCACAATCCACTTCCAGTAGAAGTGCCGGATCTGAAAGCGGTTCTAATGATATAATCCTTTACCATATACCGGTTTTAAAGTTCATTCAGTGACTAGGCAACATGAATTAATGGCAATTCTAGCCAACATTTCACTAATTGACAATTTTAGTACCAACCTGAACTCAGCCGATGCTTGGAACGATTCCTGCTCTGTGATGGAGAAGACGCAGAGGAAGCCCTCTCCACTGCGGAAGTAGTTATCCCTGATAGCTGCATAGTCTTCCTGGCCAGCTGTATCCAGAATATCTATCTGAACTTCCTCGCCATCAAGAACAACTTTTTTCCTATAGGAGTCCGCCTTGGTAGGTTCATAATCTTCTACAAACTGAAACGAAGGTTGTGACGTGATCAAGCAAAAATTTAATAGATAATGATTATTACTGTGAACCCTGGCTCCTCTAAAAGCATTCTATTTTATTACTACCTTAAGACAAACTAATTTCCTCCTGTATCTGTATGGTTTGATGTACATGTTGTATGTAAGATTTGGTAACAGTATTCACAGGTTCTTAAAACTTAGATATCAGGAATTCCATGATACATAGTCACCCTATACAGTTAAAGGTGGTAGGTAGTAAACTTTAAATCAAAATTTCCCAGTTTATTCTCTTGACACATTCCCTTCAAGCTCCACACCCAACTAAACAGAATTGTTCTAGCAGTATATATAACTCTTCCTATAATCCCAGGATTCATGAGCACTTAAGAGCATGTACCATCATGGAAATGAAATGAAATGTTGGTGTTTTAGGCCACTTTTGTGCACATACAGGCTAAATTGGGCCAAGGAACCTCCCGGGACGATGAAGGAATGAAACATGCCCCAGATTAGGTGCCCGGGCCCGGATTCGAACCCAGGACCTATTGATCTGCGGTCTAGTGCGCTAACCACTACACAAGGGAGGCCCCCTGTGTACCATCATGGACAGCTTACCAAAAACATAATTTCTCCTGTTGTTCAGCAGCAATACTTACTTCATCATACATAAACTGCAGTGTTAAGGCTGATTTGCCGACTCCTCCACTTCCTACCATAATCACTTTGTGAATTACAGCAGGCTGCTGGGCCTTAGGTTTAGACATGATGTCTGGAAAAGAAATGAGATAGTAGGTGCATGCCAGAATTATTCTTTTTCATTGGAGGGATATTATATACCACTATGATATTCCAGAACCCTGTTTCAAGGTTATACACTTTTAGTTCTATAACTGTCAGTTCTATGTATATAGTGGAAATTGTATCTTTGTTCCTAATCTTTAGTACACCCCTCATTTGCCTTTTTGAAGCTGTAGATTTTATTAGAAGTTTCAGCTGAGAACTCTTCAGATGCAATGTAAGCAAAGATGCTGGGTGTGGGGAGTTGTAAGGGAGAGGGAGGCTTGTGGCTGGGAGTTGTGAGGGTTCCTCCCTTGGAAGGGGTGGGGTGTAACTAAAAAGAGAAATCATCAGTGATACTGCATCATAATGCCATCAGTGTAATGTTTTCATATATATATATTGTAATATTCTATTTTGGACCATACAAGAAGCAGATAATCCTTTGATGCTCACATGTCTTTATATGCCATGTTAACATAATTAGGCTGGAATAAAACTCCGGCCTCTCTGTTATTATTGCATATGAAATTGGTATCATTAGCCAGATGCCAGATTTTGACATAAAAGATTAGGGGTAGAGCTCTCACGAAGTAGGGACAGGTGGTCAGGTATTAGGCGAAGGTGACTTTTTTATCCATAAACAGTGCCAGATGGACTTTGATCAAATATAGTAAAGTGTGCTGGGATATCAAGAGTTGGGGTGGGATGACAGAGGGAGGTAGTAAGGAGAGAGGCATGAATCAAAATGGGGCTTGTAAAATATACTTTGATAGAAATGATCCTGGATGTATGTAGACAATTTATACAAAATGTTATTATACTCAATTCACAATATCTTTAAGATATTAGTCAATATCATCTAAGTTACATATGTTTTGAAACATTAAAAATATACTTATGTCTTCGCCGGTACATCCCCAATCTGGGAAACAATAATTATGTTTAAAGGCTCTCTGCTTTGGTATACCACATATGATGGGTAAGTTCTTGTATCCAATGCTTTAGTACACCAACATTATGTGAAAATTAATCTATCTAGGTTATATATCTTGGTTGCTGCCTAATCTTCACTCAAAAACCCCTACCCCGCAGCACTGCACGCACAGAAGCAATATGCAGCAATAACAGCATTATCTGTTACCTGACTGAAACTTTGAGTCCTGGCATCTGTATCTACTATAAGACGAAGGCAAGTAGCAGCCTGCAATCCAGTGCCCTCCTAACTTTTAAGCTTCAATTCGTATCATAACTGACCATGCAATATCGCTCAAGATACTCAAATAGATAATAGTGTGAAAAACTTAGTAGTCATTTCTAGGTATATCAAATGTCACTTGCAACTCACAGGTGGGACCCTTTCATACATTGTATATATCTGGGATGCAAGCCTGATACATGGCTCTCATTGGCACTGGTACCCAATGTGCTAGAGCCATGCAAGAAAACCTACAAGAGACCAGGAATTGGTGGGGGTGTCTATGCTTTGTAAAAGTTTTTTGTCAGGAAATTGCTTACCATCCAAAGTGATAAAAAGTAATTCCACAAGTGTTGGAAGTTATCCTTTGTTACATTATATTCGCTAGAACCAGGACCTAACAGAGTGGGTCTCCTGGAGCTCATCTGAACCTAGCCTGAACTGGTGGCGCTGTTACCAAGAACAACTTCAAACTTGTGCCTAAACAAGTTATTGTATACAGGTACAAGGTCAGGGAAAGGCTACATAAACGATGGTTAGTTGGTTGGTTGCACCGGCACAGTAATTAATTAAAGGGGGGGGGGGGGGGGGCGGGGTGGGAGGGGACACAGGGATGGGGAATTTTACAGCATATACAAATTATACACTTTAGAGCCTCCTACCCCCACCCCTCCACTGATTTACTTTTCCCGCGGATGTATATTCAGATCGCCTTAACCACTTTTTGTCATATCGTGTCAATGAGAGAAGGAAGGGAGAGTAAAGCAATGTCCCCATTACTCTTTGCTATTAAAGACATGGGACTCTCTAAGCCAATGAGAATGCTTGTGGTTGTTATTGAACTGCTGGCTGAGGAAGGGGGGGTGTTGGAGGGGGGTGAGGTGCTCTAGGCCAATGAGAATGCCTGTAGTTGTTATTGAACCACTGCTTGAGGGAGGATGGGGATAGAGAAGGGAGAAGTTTGCTGGCTGAGAGAGAGGCAGTGGGGAGGAGAGACACAAAACTGCTTATAGGCAGTATGAAACTGAATGAAGAGTATTTGGGATTGGGAGGAGTGATCTGACAAATTTTTTATGTTTGGAGGATACGAGCGACAAACACTAAATACTTGTTCTTGTCGAGTTTTGCTAAAGCAATGTCTGGCAGTATGTAAACATATGGAACTAAACTGGATGATTTCATGAATAAACATCAAGCCTCATATATACATTATTTTTGATTGAGTAAAAGTCTTTGTCTTTTGTTATTAACAAACATCAAACCTCATATATAGTTAATTGATTGAGTAAAAGTCTTTGTCTTTTGTTATTAACAAATATTAAACCTCATATATATTTGATTGGGCATTGAGGTGTTGCTATAACTGGCGTTATGTAAACCTATAGAACAAACCTAGATTTGTTCAGGAACAAACATCAAAACCTCTTATATATTCAGTTTGATTGAGTTTATCAGTTGCAATTAATAGTTGAAGATACTGTGAAAATGTTGAGGGCCTATATAAGCAAGAGGTATAATGATGGTAGGCATCATTTGATATGGAGATAGAAATGAAGATGCATATCACTGTATTGCCAGATGGCGGCACCCCCACTGGCACCAGCCCCCCCTTCTGATGACGACATCCCCCTGGAACTGGCCCTCCATCCGACGCGACACCCCTCCAGCACTGGCCCCTCTTCTGAAGGTGACACCCCTACCGGGAACGGAGCCCATCCTGACGGCGGCACCCCCACCGGCACCGAAGTCCATCCTGACAGCGGCAACCCCACCTGCACCCATCCCCCTTCTGATGGCGACACCCCCACCGGGACTAGAGCCCATCCTGATGGCAGCACCCCCCTGGCACCGGAGCCCATCCTGACGGCGGCACCCCCACCGGCACCAGCCTCCCTTCTGACGATGACACCCCCCCCCCCCAGCCCTGGCAGTGGTCTTTGAAGGAATTGCCCACCACACCTATAAGATCACTGGTGACGGCAACTACTTCTTCTGGGCAGGCGTGAGTGGAGAGGCCATTTCACGTATTTGTCATTGGTCCGGTGCCATCTAGACACGTTGCCCAGTCCTGCACACCCATCTGACCATGTATGTGTCTGGCTGTGCAGCTGCTAACACAGACGGGTATGAACTTAGCCCCTTATCCAGGTAGCCAGAGCAGTTAACTTAAACAGTTAAAGGCAAGTGGCGCTCTAACCCACTGACACATGGTTAGACTTAAGAGCCGTGGCAATGTCTGAGCTATCGAGGCAGCCTCACATGAATGACGCCATTGACTCGCCTCATGTAAACCAAAAAGGTGTTATCGACATGACGTATTTTAATCGATTGATTTGGAATCGGCGACTCGGCTTTGGCTTTGCAGTTGGCTGAGTTGCAATCGTCCAGACTCCACTCTCCACTGTCAATACGCGGAAGAGTCAGCTTGTCTTAAACAAACAAACAAAAAGAGGATACGTAGAACAATCTACGGCGTTATTCTTAAAAGAGTACTTCGCTGATGATATTCTGATACAACAATAATTAAATGGATACCTAAGATTCTCTGAGAACGTTCCAAATATAACTTGTTTTGTGGCTCCAAATCGCGAATCCAAGTGTCCACTTCCGAAAATGGTGGATCTAATATTGCATTGTGGGACATACTCCCCGGAAGTAAACCAAAAAAATGTCTGACCTAATTATAAACTGGGTCAGGTCAAATGTGTATAATTGTTCAACCGTAAATCTACCCCGATGGGTTAAGCTAGGATTGTTCAATATATGCATGACATTGCTTTCACGCATCTTCGATTGTACGGACATATTATATTGCTGGAAAGTTCAGTGCGACGGAGAAAGGATAAGATATCCTAATTATATGTGTGATTTTAAGGTTCTCCGCTGGATGGCGCTGTGATCCAGCTTGTTCCAGCAGACCAAAATGGCTGACAGCGATGGGGCTGAGCAAGAAGAGCCCACTACTTCAGCTGGGCTTGACGGTAAGCATTTCCTTACTGGGAACTACTCAATGTACTTTAGATGGTCGGGTAATGCAACAATGTAACTGTTGCTTCAAAAGGTATATAAACACTGGTTCAAAGGGCTTATAAACCACAAATTTTCAATGTTTTTGTTCAACTTCAATCCACTTTCCTTTCCATCCAAACCCGACCGACCACCCGACCAGGTGTAGCTTTTGCGGACTGGTCGATTTTAGTGGAGAATATTCTGATCGTAGCCGATCAAATATTTTCTTGATATACACGTATTCGCTGTCTCTTTTTTCTGTCCACTCCTTGTCATTAAAACAGATTATTATGCTGCCAAATGATATAGTGCATTTCAATTCAACCTCAAAACTTATGGGACCCTACCCTATAATATGTCTTCAACTTTGCTATAGTATAGGGCCTACCGCAGCCATAGGCCTAGCCCTAGTACAGGTCTATGACACTATGTCTATGTAGGAAATGTATGATGATGTTTGATTGTATGGTACCCAGTCTTTGACTTTGGTGTCTAAGACGCTTGATATTTAGGACCTTTGGTTTATACTGATTTCATTGGCATTTAGATGATTTTTATGACTGCCTAGTTAGTTATGAACCGTAAATTGCTTAGCTAAGTACTTACATGAAATTAAAAGTAATAGTTATCGCTAAGATTAATAAGGGGTGGAAACTTTTGTAAGTGGGGGGGTTTATAGGAGATGCAGTGTGGTATGGTATCAGTTACAGTCCATTGCTGAATTTGGAAGTGAATACAATCAATAAGATATGAAATGACTAGTGATATAAAGCTATCAATTAATCAGGGACAGATATTAACTTTGGATATCGCCTATCCTGTCAGGCACACAGTGTTGAGATTGACCTGCCTTCCTGAAAATTTACCTGCCCTATCAAATTGAGAAATAACAATATTGATACGACTAAGAAGCAATTTATTTACTTTGTTATTTACAAAGATTTCAACGATTCTGTAATGTCATATTCCGAAACATGAGCACCTATTATTAAGCGCAGATTTTTCTGATGCAATACTGTGTAAGCCAAAAACGAAAGCTGCAATGCAGATATTGTGCGCATTGATCAGTGCCTGCAGGTTGTTAACTCAGTGTGCTCTGTGTAACTATTGAATATTGCAGAATAGCGAGAGTTCTAAATTTTTAGCTGATTCCTCTCAGGCATATAACCAGTATTCTGACCTGCCCGACCATGTAATTCAACTGTCCCAGGCAGTCGGTTATGTCTTTCCCTGTTAATATTATTTTATTATAAGATATATTTATATACTGGTATGATTTACATTTAGACTTTGGATGCTCCTGTAACCCCCCCCCCCCACCCCCTCCTTACCAACGTTCCTGCCTTTCGACTCCAATTTATGAATCACTGGTGCACCTACCTGTTATCAAGCTTCTGACAGGCCCACTTAGTCTAAGATGGCAGCTGTATCAAGTTACATCATGCCACTTTTCATGCCATGCATAGCAACTCAGTATCAAGTCAAAATTAGGCATGATGGCTAAATTGGAAGATCGCTAACTCCACTCCCTCCATACAAATGCAAGATGCTCATTTGAAATGCTTTATCAATGCTTTGCCTGACCATGCAATGCATCAACCATGTCAACTACCTATATAATTGCTGTTAGTTGCAGGGTGTTAAGGCAGTGCCACTGGGCCGGCTCTCAGAGTATACATAAAAAAAGCAAGAAGCACTTGTATACGCAGGTGAATCTCATAATGATGGTGTGACTTATACACCGGTCTGACTTGGCTTCAGTCTAAATATTTCTCAAAGGTGCAATGTGTGACTTAAATACCAGTAAGACTTTTACACTATGCAACTTATAACCAGGATATTATGTTATGGCTTATGATATGTATGTAACATCTATGATTTATAGGTATTAAATTTCTTGTAATATTATGGATAACTTGAATGGTTTGATCACAAGGATATTCGTTTACTCATAGTTCAGTCATTGCCAATAACCAATTAATAATGTAAAGATTTGGGCTTGGTTGTGAAAAGCTTCTCTAATAATCAAGTATATCACAACGTTATTATGAGTTATATGTGCTCTGTGATGCAGTGTGTCATCATTTTAATCAGAGTCAACTGTTACTTTCATATATACAGTATATATACAGAAGCTGCATATATATTAGAAGCCGCATCCAGACTTTGACCTCCTAAGCGGGTCGGCATAGGCCCAGAACCAGTTCCAGAAAACTACATATAATAAGCTGCACCTGGACTTCTCTCAACCCTCTCCCCTACCTGCAATCCAGTGCCCTTTCTTGTGTCCTGGCTTATCATAATCCTATACGGTGAACCAAGCCAATTACTCTGGAGTCAATTGTTTATACAAGCAGTCACAATGACAAATCATTTCCCTATCCCTCTGCCATCACAGCTCTTATCAAGTCTCACACCAGTGGTGGGCTCTCCTGGCATGTACTGCATGTTTATAAATCACTGTCACACCTACCCAGTACCAAGTCTAGCCTGAGTAACCTATTACAGTTCGTGTGAGGACAGCAGTCGTGTCATGTTACACTGATGATATTATGATGCAATCAATTATTTTGGCAACGCCATCAATATCTGTCTTTTACCTCCCTACCTCAAATGCACCTCGCATGCTCACTTAAAAATCCGCAAAATGCGGTATTTAAAGCTACACTGTGACATTGCAGTCAAACCCGGAAAGTGCATCATGCAACTTCCTAGTAGTAGCTGCGGTTTAAAAAGGCAGTTTACAGGATAGAACTACCCCTTTCCCAGTAGGACCAAATATGATGGCTACTAACCATGCTGGTATAATATATCTTGCCCCAATCTTGGCGGCCAGAAGTGGGAGAGTAGTGTGGCCCTTTTGTTGACAGTTGAGTTACAGACCATAAGGAGGAAAGTGGACTAGGGGATTAGCATTAATAAAACTGGTGTTAAATAATGTTTTCCTATTGGATTAAATCTGATTGTATGATCCTGTTGATGTATTCTTACCCAAAAAGATTGGTGACTAATAACTCTGATGTATTTGAGTTTGTCTTTTTCTTGTTATCCAAGATGGCAGTTGTTTACCTACCTGTCAATGCACACTGCTGTGCCAATTAGTATAACATCGCTAACTGAGGTGCTTCTCTCTAACTAAGGCTCTATGCCCAAGGTCAGCTGGCAACTGGTTGGGGTGTAAAAGCCGGAAGGCCTTAGGCAACATTTTGGTGTTGTTCCCACCTTCACAGATCCTAGTATATGATATCATTCAAGCACTAATCATTTAAGGTTTTTGGCATAAATGGTTCTGCTAATTTTGCAGTGATTTCATCTATTTTACTTTTCTTAACTGCACTTTTTTTGCTGGCTGGATTAATTTATCTGCACCCTATCAGCAATATCCTGCATCATTTGTCACACAAAAAGTTCAAATAACACATTTCATTGAGCTATGAGGGGACATGGTGACACATTGTAAATATGTAGTGAGCGGGCTGCAATATTTCATTTAAATTAATGTCCCATCATTTTTGGGATGTCCCATCATTTTATAGAGCTCTGGGACTCACCCACTGGCATACCTATCAGAATCACTGCCCTAAGGCACTGTACACAAGTACCCGGAGTAAATAACCCAAATGATATCTTTAGCAGTCATTCCCAAATGATATGTTTTAGCAGTCCTTCCCAAATGATATCTTCAGCAGTCATTCCCAAATGATCAGAGGGATAATAACTTCCCTCAGTTATACTTCCAGTGTTATATGCTCCTTACATGATGATTTTGACAGTGCAGCAACTGGGCCACATGCAGTTGGGATTACACTGTATGTGTAGAAGCCTTCAACTTGAAGATTGGACTCTGTTCTTGAAAATTAATACTATTTCCAACCAAATAACTGTCAACTAAATTTAATGTGTAATTCTATGCTTCCACAGATGACCCAGAGTCACAGCTGACAGCCATTATGGATCGTCTGCGGCATAAAATCTCTCACTTGAAGGCGTCATCATCATGGACAGAAGCCACGAAAGCTCTACGACACAGTATTGCTGTGAGTTGTTATATTTAGACTTGGACATGGAAAGGCAAAGCTCATATGTTTTCTTAGTGCTACAGCTATGGCTGAGGTATATTGTGTAGCATTATGCCAAGATGCACTGATATTTAGTTTCAATGGTAACAACAATAACAGTCTTACTGAATGACATTGACTATGTAAATATGGCATAGCTTAACATAACAGAGTATTGATAACAATCGACCATTAGTAGCATGTTTTTCTCCATTGCTTGATTCAAGATCACCTGCATGCCTTCTTGTGTTTTCATAAAGATGACCCATGGTGTTCTATATTTTCAGGAGAAAAAGTCGCAGAGTGAAACAGTGGACAAACAGAGCCTTCATCTGCAGCTGTCTGCGTTACGCAAGGCTGTCAGAGGTATGTGTACTATACATTGTGTCTTTAACACACCAGCCACAAAGATGGGAGTGGTAACTCTCTCAACTGCAGACTACGTGTTACATGTTCGAACCCTTCGTTTGTCTGGGGGCCGTGTTATCACATCATATCATTGGCTTAGGCGGTACATGCACCTTGGCCCAGTTTAGTCAATATGTGCATACATGTCTCCTAAAACACAAATCCATGCAACAATGTTGTTACTCATCATCACGGAATGAACCTGTTTGTACTGCTGCTGTTTTTTTTTACTAATACAAGCAGTATATCTTAACAACTCTTCATAGCTTCCTGACATCTGCTCACAAAAGGGCCGGCCCGATAGCTCAGTGGGTTAGAGCGCTCGCATTGGGTGCTCTGGCACCTGAGAGCGTAACGGCACGTGGATCGGTGGTGCGCGCCCCGCTGTGGCCATGTCTTTGTGGTTGCAGGATAAAAGTCCCATGTCCTTCTTTCGCAAAGCGTACAGGGTTACCCCCGGGGGGTCATGGCTCCACTCTCCCTTTCATCTGCCATTGACGCGATATGGCCTAAAGTGGTTAAAGCGTCCTAGATATACAAGCAACCAATGTGCTCATAAAGCTGTTAAAGACCTCCAATCATATTATTGTGTCTTCACAGTGAACAGTGTGTCCAGCTTGATTGAGAGACTTGACCAGTGCTGCCACCAGACGGGCCTGAAGCTAGTCTCCAGCACCACCTCAGCCAATGAGATCACTCTGAAAGGGGACGTCTTCGAGGTGCTCATCCTGGTCGACACGACAGGCAGCGTCAAGGATGTCAAAATTGCTCACAACGCGGACTCTCTTGTAAGAAACTTATCGTATAAGCATTTATACTGATTACTTGAAGCTGGAGGTAATACCGTGTATAATAGAGTGTAAGTCGACAGCAAAACTACCGTGTACACTCAAGTATAAGCCGGCAGCATGACTACTGCAGATGGTCGCTTCTATTTCGACTATATAACTACCGTATATATAGTCGCGTGTATGTCGACCGCATAACTACGTTTAATGTTCTATTATATCTCATTCACATGACTTTTAATAGTATAAGTCTAGCGCAAAACTGTCGTCCAAGCTTGCTGTATAACTTTGACCGAATAACTATTTTAGTGCTCCCATAAATACTGTAGAAGATGTCTCTAACCTATTTAACCTCTTACTTAATATGTTTATTATTGTCTTTCAGAGCTGTGCTGAAATGACAGAATTAATCAGGTACAGTTTTAAATCTCCCTGTTGCTATTTCCGATATTTATTTTAAATCGACATTAATCTGTTGGGTTAAATTTAATTTGCCATACCTCGTTTAGGTTCCTTTTTTTTAGCTTCCAAAATGATCGTGTGGCATTTAATTTGTATTTCTGTAAATAAGAATTAAGTTTTAAGTACTGACTAATTTGTTGATACATTTTTTTTACCAATTTTAGGCAGAACAAGTTTGAAGAGTTCTCGGAACACCTAGATGGCTTGTGCTCCATGTACCAGTTTCCTGGAGACAAGTAATGACATTTACTCCCCTGCTAGTGTTAAGATATAAACCTTCTGTAGGATAAAGCTCTGCTCCAGTAGATTTCGCTGTTGCAAATATGAAGTTCTGTCGATGAGACATAATTTTTGGCTCTGACCTTCAAAAGCGGATATGGCGTCCTGCCATTATCGCTATTTGACTTTTAGGCGTCCTACTTGAATTCACCAACCAATCAAAAGTGAATGTAAAATGTAAAAATTGTATGCTCCAATATGATCAGTAGGTATCTTTAACATTGAAATTTTGTCACCGTGGATTAGGCACATTATACACGGAAGTATCCTAAAATACAGGTCTATTAATGAGGACCATCAATTACAAAAATTAAATATTAAAATCGTTGCGCTTTGCTATTGCAGGAAAGTGCGAACAAAGACTTTCCTCTGTCTTCAATCTCTGGAGACAGACCTCCTCATGTTGTCCAAGTTACAGAGGTATGTACCGGGTATTGCGTATTCCCATATGTAATATATTCCACGACCAAATCTCACTATTCTAAGGCTGGGCAATCCCATCTCTTGTTATCTGTCTATTTTCATATCCTATGTAATAATGAACTACAATGGGCTAAGAAGACAGACTATGATCAATCAAATGTAAACATATGTAACAGTATATTATGGTGGCGATCGAATGCTAGTTTTCACAGCTGACGTTGCTGATTTCCGTTTTGCCTCTCGTTGCAGTACCATTAGTTGTGTGTCGAGTTTGATTCACAAGTCTCCGCTAGGGATCCTGCTGCCGAGAACCGGAGGTTGGTCACCACTCGTCCCGTCTTCCTTCATGCCGCTCTTATAACAATTGACTAATCCTTCACTTAATAATGCGCTGTGCTGTTTTATGTTACGCTTTTTACGCGTTTAGCGTGTAATATACTTGAATTTAATGCATGAATACAGGAGTTTTTGGAAGCAAACGTGGAAAGGGAAAATGAAACAAGGACGTGGTTGTGCATTGTAATGGATGTTTAACGTACATTACATTAATTAATTAATAAATTAAGTTTTAAGATGTCTGCAAATCTGTTTGTGTTATAGGTCCTCGAGTGGATTTGATGCTCTTGGAATTTACGACTTCGATAATCATTTTGTCCGCAGTGGTACATGATTTGATTGTTCCTTGTGCCAGGTTTGCCCATGCGGATGACGTACTTTGTGGGTCCCTATGACTTGCTGAGTGGTGACGGTAGCGCTGCCTCGCCCATGACTGTGGAAGGTAGGCCTTTGTTAACCACATCGCCTATGTTCTTTGTGGTTCGGTTTAAAGGCCTTACGCAGAATGAGTCTCTCGTCAATAGTCTTATGACCAACTGAATAAATATAGTAGTAATGTTGTGTGTTTTGGCATTAACAACTAAGAATCGGTTAAACATTTAGGGGTGCGTAAAGCTATACTTTATTGGTGTTGTGTGTTGCAGCCATCACGGAGAAAAAGGTGGGCTTCAGTGTGACTGTGGGCATTGAGAGTGCGGCCAACCACCGACTGCAGACCATTCCGCTGATGATGGTCTACAAAAAGGATGGCAACAGGTGCGCGTTCTATGGAACCCTTAATAACGTACCATATTTTCCATTTTGTCGATAAAGACCACAGTTGAATCACAATAATTATGAAGTTCCCTAATTGCAGAATTTATAATCATTTGACGCCTTGAAATGTTCAATTGTCTAGAAATTTTGCCCCCGCTGAATTGTTTCTAAAATTAACGTCTTGGTTTCCATTTTGTATTTCAGTTTTCCTCGGTTTTCGCCTCTGAACAATGTCAACAGCTGTGTACTACCAGCAGTGTTTGTACTTCGTCTTCACCGCCCATTGCCCATGGCATGGTCCGTCATACAAGAGATTCAAAACTACACAGGTCTGACTACACAAAATTGTATTTAATGTTTATTTTATTATGTCGCTCCATTATGTAGTGTCGAGCATTGCCAGGAGTCTACAGATTACAGCCGCATGTAGATATAAAAATAGAAGTTACGAAAGTAATAAGGATGATTCCGGCAAAAAATGTTGTTGGAATTCTCTCCCGAGAAGAATTAAATAGCCATCAAACTTGTGGTATTACTTCTCTTCTTCTGTTTTCTTTGCGGCCGCGAGTGAAAGAATATCTGCCCGTGACTTTGCGGAAGATTTTTGTGCTTTTGTGCATCAATGGCTGACATGTGTCTTGTGTTTCTACGATTTAGGGGAGGATTTCGTGGAGCCCACGAATCTGAAGCCCCTGGTGCATTTGATCCTGGATGACTCGGCGCCCAGACAAGACCGCGAGGTTCACTGTCAGTGTGGCCTGCACGTGGTGAGTGGCTGGCCCAGCGATGACGTTACCATGCTAGTGATGACGTCCCCATCCTAGTGATGACGTCACCATCCCAGTGATGACGTCTCCACCCCTGGGCTCTGTATTCATGGCGTCTGGACCGCGCTAGTCGCCGTCTGTTTTACTTGTGTTACTAATGGTAGAAAAAAGCACGAGGTGTAGTGTTTGTGGGGGGGGGGTCGAGGCAAATGTGGAGGGCCGAGATTGTGTAGAATATGGCACTGAAGAGGGCGAGGGACAAAAATGTATTTTTTTGTGTAGTTGTATTCTTGTTCATATATTGTGGTCGAAGATATCAGTGGCTGGAGTTTTTTGCGAAATTTGCATTTTTGATTTTCTGATTAGTTTGTTGTCCTCTTCCATGCTGTGAGATAAACTAAGGGCTTATGGCATGTAAAAGATATGTACTTCGTATATCCTTGTTATAGTTGATGTGGGGTGTCAGTTTTAATGCTAGATGTTTTTAATAGCCATTACGTACCTCTGGCCACCTGAGAGCCTAACGGCAAGTGGATCGGTGGTTCGAGCCCCGCTGCGGCCATGTCTGTGTGGTCTCAGGATAAAGATCCCGTGTCCTTCTCCCCAAAGAGTAGGGGGTTACCCCCGGGGGACATGGCTCAGCTGTCCCTTCCTTCTCCCATTGACACCATATGATTGCCATTGTTCTCTTCCCAATGCTACAGAAACTTCCGGAGCAGCGACATTGTTACTTCATGAACATGTCGGACTGCGGCCGGGAGATCCAGGGTGCTCTGGTGTCCACCATCCCCTTCACTCACCCCACGGCCGTCGCCAAGATCCTGATGCTCCTCCGCAAGCAAATCCTCTTCAACACCCTGATCGGGAGCTGTCGGCGGGGAGCCCAGCCACCCAGTGAGTACTACGTACTCGATTCTACCCGACCCCCACCACCCATCCACCTCCACCCCCACCCCCCCATTCGACTTAATGTATGTGTACTCACAGCCGCAGCTCACGGTGCGCCGAATTTAAATACTGTAGAAATACATTTTGGGGTTTATTTTGGCTGACCGTCGCTTGATAACAAGGAGATGTTATACCAATGGGAACAATATTTAAAAATTAATAATACACTGGTTATGTTTGCTATCTAGTGATTATACATAGCAACATTATTTTAGGAGTTATTCTCCAGTGCAGCCTCGTCCCTTATCAATATCCAGCACGGATTGCATCACCATATTCTCTGGTGGTATCTGTACCCCCGTGAAGCCAGGGAGGGCGACTCCACAACGTATGACGTCATGTCCTGTTTTGCTCTGTAGTTGACGGCGGTTGCTTGACGCTGGACATCATCCCGACCTCGCTACACTCCATCAACCTCGTCTTCGAGCATCCAATCACAGACAGAATCTCCACAGGTAGTGTACTCACAGACACTCTCCACAGAGAGTGTACTCACAGACACTCTCCACAGGTAGTGTACTCGCAGGCACATTATCCACAGGTAGTGTACTCACAGACACTCCACAGATAGTGTACTCGCAGGCACATTATCCACAGGTAGTGTACTCACAGACACTCCACAGATAGTGTACTCGCAGGCACATTCTCCACAGGTAGTGTACTCACAGGCACATTCTCCACAGGTAGTGTACTCGCAGGCACATTCTCCACAGATAGTGTACTCACAGAGACTCCACAGATAGTGTACTCGCAGGCACATTCCCCACAGGTAGTGTACTCACAGGCACATTCTCCACAGGTAGTGTACTCGCAGGAACATTCTCCACAGGTAGTGTACTCACAGAGACTCCACACATAGTGTACTCGCAGGCACATTATCCACAGGTAGTGTACTCACAGGCACATTATCCACATGTAATGTACTCACAGGCACATTCTCCTAAGGTAATGTACTCACAGGCACATTCTCCACATGTAATGTACTCACAGGCACATTCTCCACTGGTAGTGTACTCACAGGCACATTCTCCACAGATAGTGCACTCGCAGGCACATTCTCCACTGGTAGTTTACTCACAGGCACATTCTCCACAGGTAGTGTACTTTTGCGCTCGTGGCTGATGCCTGCTACAACAATCCTTTTCGTGGGGTCTAACTTGGACTACCCGGTAGTATTAAGTCTCATAGTGTAACATATCACGTGCAATGTCTGCAGCGGAGGGAGGGTAAAATGACTGTTAAAAAATCCCTTATTGGGATCATTAACGGCAACAATAGTAATTGACCAAATAATTAACAAGATGTTTTAGAATTAATATCGTTAAGAGCATGTCACAAATTTCGCTGAGATAACCCCATTGGATACATTTTGTTTTTCGTTTTATTATATTCCTGTATATATGTATGGGTTACTGTTGCTTGTATAAATGTCTAACGGCGGTACACTCCCTTGCTTGCAGTTGAAGTAAACTTCGGAAACGATGCCGACGTACTAGAAATCAAGTGTAACGTCTCGTCGGACTTGAGCTCAAGCTCCGCCCCCTCAGGCTCAAGCTCCGCCCCCTCTGGCTCAAGCCCCGCCCCCTCAAGCTCAAACTCCGCCCACTCCACCAAAGGCGTGACCCCTGCCAAGGACGCGACGTCAGATGGTGCGATATGCACGCCGGAGCAGGTCACTAAAGTATTACAGAGGTATGTTCTCATTTATCATTTAACGTGTTATTTATATCATAATACGTATGTTATTATTCGTTGAACTTTTCCTCGAGCCTGGAATAGTTGTGGAGGTTAAAAATCGAAGCGTATTTGTAATATATACAAACATGTGAACAAAAGCTAAAAGAGAAAAGATTGTTTTACTATTGTTGTCAAAGGGCTCGACACGGAAGGTCGTAAAATTCGACAAAGGTTATCTTTATTAACGTTAAATGTAGCCTTTATTAACGTTAAATGTAGCCATTATAAACGTTAAATGTAGCCTTTATTATCGGTAAATGTAGCCATTATTAACGTTAAATGTAGCCTTTACTAACGTTAAAGGTAGCCTTTATTTACGTTTAAGGTCGCCTTTATTAACGTTAAAGGTAGCAGCAGGGACTGACTCGGCTGAGGCTTGATCCGTGTTCCGTGGCGTGTTTCAGGTCGCTGTCCATCCCCGTCACCGTGTGGTGGATGATGCAGAAGGCGCTGCGCCATATGAACCATTACCTACGCCTGGCCGAGGCGGCCGCCCAGGCCGAGGCGGCGGCGGCGGCGGCGGCGGCGGCTGCGGCGGCTGCGGCCAGGGCCAAGGCCGCCGCGGCGTTGGCGCCTCCCAAGGTCACACCCCCGGCGACGGTCAACAACCTGTCAATGATGGGGCAGCAGCGGCGGCAAGCCTTCATCGGCATTCACCAGGGGCCGCCAGCGTACGTCCACAGCGTACGCCCGCCCGGTCCCGCCGGCGGCTACATGGTGGGCGGCGTGGCGGTCAGAGACATGGGACCCTCACAGCCCAAGAGGATGCGGTTACCCACGGGGCCCGTCGGGATGATGGGCGTCGGCCCCATGGGTGTCGCCGGCGGCATGGGGGTGCAGGTGGGGGTGGGTATGGGAGGGCGCATTCCGGTGCCACCCTCCCCGCGCGTGATGCTGAGTCGGACGCTAGCCATGCACGCTATGCAGGCCTCGCGCCAGAACCCGGCCAACCTGACCCTGGAGGATAGCAGCGACACCCTGGTGGATGAGGACCTGATGGGCACCGGGGTGTCCGCGCCTCCCCACGCCGGGAGCGGCGGCGGCGGCGGCGGCAAGGTCAACAAGGTGGCCTGCAACCCCATGCTGGCCAGCCTGCTGGGACAGGACACGGAGGGCCCCGAGGCGGGCGGGGAGGCCGGGGACGGCGCGGGGGCCGGCGGCGGCGGCGGCGGCGGGCGGGGTGGTGCCGGTGCCGGTGCCGGTGCCGGTGCGGGCTCGGGGTCGCAGACCCAGCACTCCATGCTGTCGGCGCTCCTCGAGTCCGAGTCGCCTCCTCATCTGTCTCAGCACTCCCATGGCCAGCTGCAACAGCAACAGCAACAACAACAACAGCAGCAGCAACATCAGCAGCATCAACAGCATCAACAGCAGCATCAGCATCAGTTACAGTCGCATCCTCCCCAGCCCCAGCTCCAGTCCCCGCCTCAGTCCCAGCCTCCGCCGGCCTCGCTGCACGGCCTGCCGCAGCAGCAGCAGCAGCAGCAGCAGCAGCCTCCCCCGGCCGGGCCGGCCACGGCCGCCTCTTCGGGGGAGAGGCCCAAGAAGCGGAAACGGAGAGGCGGGGGAAGCAGCGGCGGCGGGATCGGCGTCGGGGTCGGGGGCGGGGAGCGCAGCCCCATCGGGCGCAGTCCCAAGATGCACCGGAAGCTGAGCGAGGAGGATTCTCGCCGGGACAGTCTAGGTGGGGACTTTGACGCGCCCAGCAGCTGCAGCAGCGTCTCTTCCGCCGCCACGACGGCCTTCGAGCCGCACTCGCGCGGCTCCGTCACCCCGCCCACCCCGGTCGGCGGCTCTTCCTCGTCGTCGTCATTTCCTGTCACCTCCGGGGCGATGACCTCGGGACCTGTGACGTCATCATCATCGGTGGCGGTGGCGGCGGCGGCTGCTGCTGCTGCTGCGGCGGCGGCTGCGGCAGCGGCGGCGTCGTCTTCGGGCGGCCACACGCCCACGTCCTCCTCCTCGTCCTCCGCCGGCTCCGGGTCGTCGTCGTACATGATGGGCGAGTCGCACGTCCACAAGCTGGAGTCGACGGTGGATAGCATCTTCAAGCAGGAGTTGATCACCATGGGGGGCGCCATCCCCGGCGGACACATGCTCCACGGCGGCGGGGGCGGGGGCATGATGGTGCCGGCCGCCGCCAGCCACCCCCTCCCCATGCCCTCCGTGCCTCTCCCGGGCCTCCCCCCGGGCATGCTGCCTACCTCTCAGCACTCGCGCAGCCTCCCGCAGACGCCGACCCACGGCGTGGACCCGTCCTCCGGCGGCGGGGGTGTCGGAGTGTACAACTCGCTGGAGTCGGACTTCAAGCGCCCCAAATCCGAGAGCGATCAGTCGCTTTTTGACGAACCTTTCATACAGGACAGCGGAGGGGGTGGCCCCGCTGCCGGTGACAGCCTCGGAGGGGCGGGAGTTAAGTCCGCCGGCCGGAAGAGCCCCGCCGCCAGCGGCCATTCCATCAGTGACCTGCGCTCCCTCAGCAACAAGTTGTCGTCGAGTATCAATGCCAGTATGAAGGGTAAGCAGTCACCCATCGTCAAAGTGGAACGTGCCTCCGTGGACCCGTTTGACTTCAGTGCCTCCCTCATGCCGGCGCCCTCCTCGCGTGGGGGCGCCACCTCCTCCTCGCCAGTCACCAGCACCACCAATGCAAGCAACGCCAATGCCTTCGCGGTGTCCACCTCGTCGTCATCGCCGAACGTTGCTCTCAAAGCGGAACCCTCCTCGTTACCAAAGACAACAGTGAAAATAGAGTTGGGTGCGGACGCGGGGGGCGCGGCGGTGGCGGCGGCGGTGGCGGCCAGCAGTACGCCTCGCGTCAGTGTCAAATCCAGGACTCCCAGCACGTCCAACGAAAGCCGTTGTAGCAGTAGCTGTAGCACGACTAGTAACAGTAGCGGAAGTGACGTAGAACGACCCTCGCCCACCGTCGGCGGCGGGGGGAAGTTGGATACGCCGGAAGTGAAACTTGAGGCGGTGCGGTGGAAGGAGCGCAAGAAGGAGCGGCGCCTGGAGCCATCCCGGGACTCCCCCATGGACGAGTCGCTACCGCCGCTGGACAAGAGCAAGCCCTTAGCCATCACGGTCAAGGTCAACACTCGGGATTTGACGTCACGGACTATCTTTAAGGAATCTCCCTCGCGCTCGTACTCTCCCTCTTACGTCGACCAGTCCTGGAAAGATAAATTGAAGGACGGCTCCGGAGGGTCAACCGGAAGCGGAAAGACCAGTGGCAGTGGCAGTGGCGGTGCCGGGGGCCGGGGTGCCAACTTAGACACCATCGACCTGACCGGTGAGGTGGAGGCCGACGGTGGGCGCCTCGGCGGTATAGGTCACCCGAAAACGGCCGTCGCCGCCGCCGCCGCCGCCGCTGCCGCAGCCGCCGCCACCGCCGGTGCCGGAAGTGCTGTCGTCGCATCCGGCGGCGCACCCAAGGTCACGACCTTTATCAACAAACGCGCCATCAAGGAGAAAAGCAAGAGCGATAAGCGGAAACGCGCGTCGCGCCACAGCGTCGGAAATGACATCGACGGCGGCGAAAAGCGACGCCGACGTGACGGTGACTCGAAGCGCGACCCGGTCAACAAGAAGAAAAACGTCTACGACTTCGATTCCGAGGTGAACGCCGAAACCGAGAACTACAAGTCGCACATGATGAAGCCGACGATGCTCAAGATAAAGTCCGGCCGGGTGACCGTCCAGAGCGGGGTTCCCCGCGTCCTCTCGGTCTCCTCTCCCAAGGTGTCCCTTGCCGCCTCCCCCAAGCTGTCCAACTCCTCCCCCAAGCTGTCCATATCCTCTTCCGCCTCGCCCAAGCTGGGGCTGCCCCACAGCCGCTCGCCCAACACCTCTAGGGGCTCGCCCAGCGGGGCGTCCGGGTCGCCGCTGCGAGGGTTCAGGTCCGGGCACGTGGCGGACAAGGCGTCGGGGAAGAACAGCCGGACGTCGTCGGGACAACGGTCGTACGGACGCTCCAAGTCCGACTCCAACGCGGTGGGGGTCAGCGTGGGGGGCAACGCGAGAGATAAGGTGGACACGAAGCTGTACAAGACGCCGACCATCAAGCTGAAGCCCATCAACCTGCCCGTCAGTAGCAACACCGTCACCGTGACGTCGACATCCGGGACGACGGCCGGCGCCAAGGCCGCTCAGCAGCCGTCCGTGTCCATGGCGTCATCATCCTCCCTCAAGTCGGCGTCGTCGGCCGCGTCGACGCCGTCGTCGTCGTCATCCTCGTCGTCGGCTTCCGGTTCCTCCACATCGGCGGCCACTTCCGGTTCCGTCTCGGCCTCGGCCTCGTCGGCGTCTGCGTCGAGTAAAGCGGCGGTGAAGGCGGCGGCGAGCAAGCAGCGCAAGAACTCGCTGTCGGCCGTCATCGACAAGCTGACGAAGCAGCACACGACGCCCACGTCGTCCAGCCCCGGGGACGGGAAGAACCCGCAGGAGCTGTACGACGCCATCCGCCTGCAGATCATCCGCGAGGGCAACAAGCCAAGCACGCCCACCAAAGAGGTCTCCGCGCTCAAGTCTAGTCAGAACAAGAATAAGTCCGGCGCCGACGCCAACAAGCAGAGCGACTTCTTGAAGAAGTCCGACTCGAACCGCTCGATGGTCATCACCCCGCTCAACACGGCCAACCTGGGCACCATCCCCAAAACGTCGTCGTCTAGTCATTCGTCGGGGCGGCAGGCCGGAGGCGGCGGCGGCGGCGGCGGGGTCAACGCCAACAAGGGACCTAACGTGAACGCTCCGGCTTTGTCCAACCCCCACCACAAACCGCAGTTGGGCGGCGGGTCCGCGGCGAAAGGCGCTGTCGCCGCCGTCGCCGCCACGCCGGCCATGCTTCACAAGTCGCCGCTGTCGTCGGTCGCTCCGCAACCGGAACCGCCATCCAAACCGGAAGTTGTCTCCAAGGTGAAAGACGGTTCACATACGTCGGCGCCCAATAAATCCGCCGCGATCGGTCCGACCAAATCGGATCCGCCGGCTCCGCCCAAATCTATTTTAGTGTCTAGACAGGATAGCGGAAGCAACGGCGGTAAGCTAGAGACTTCCGGTTCTGTCCCCGCTAAGAGTGCTACTGCAAGCGGCGGGCCGTTGATGGGAGACGGTGGTCACGGTGGCCGGGCGGATAGCGGCGGAGAGTCAAGGCCGCGGGAGATGGTCTTCAACTCTAAAGACCCGCGCCTACAGTCCAAGAAAGCCTCCATCTACAACAAGGAGAGCCCCGTGGACAGCTCGTCGCAGCCGCCCAGTTTCCCCAATTGCACGAGTTCCACCCCGCCGCCACCTGGCCCGTCCTCCACGACCAGTGCCGCGGCGGCGGGGGCGGCGGCGGCGGGGGCGGCGGCGGCGGGCGAAGAGGGCGGCGCCGACGTCGCGGGTAAGCAACAGGCGGCCGAGGATCTAGCGGATCGCCTGCAGAAGCCGCGTCACTTCCTGGACGCCGTCAAAAAACTGCCGGTAAATGGCTCATCTACATCATCATCGTCATCATCGTCCTCATCATCATCCGCGGCGGGTTCTGCGACCGCCGCCCACAACGGCGCTACGGACGGCCTCTCAGCCGGCGTCGGTGGGGGCCCCGGAGGCCGGGACTCCCCAGCATCCTCATCCTCATCCTCATCAGCTACCTCATCATCCTCCTCCGCCGGCGGGGGACACCCGAGCGCCCAGCGACCGGGCAAGGACTCCCCAAACGGCGGCGTCATCGGCTCCAGTTCGGTTCCCATGGCGACTAAGGAGGTGACCGATAACAGAGGGATCAACGGTCAGTCCCCCAAGGTGTCTGTGTCGGCTCCCGGCGCCCCGCCCCCCACCACCATTCCCCTCCATAGAGTGGACCATACGCCGGGAGAGGGCAGCGGCGGCGGCGGGGACGACTTGGGAAGAACCTACTCGCCTTTGACCGTCAATTCCGGAATGCCCAACTCCTCCACCCCGACGGGTAGTTCCGTTAGTTTCTCCGCCAACGCGCTGGGCGGAGCCGCCTCCAGTGGCAGTTCGGCCCAGAAAGTCAACGCAGGTGACCGAAATGATAGCCTTTTCCGACCGATGGACATGGCGGAGAGGTCTGGCGTCAAGGACGTTCACCAAGGTCAAGTCAACAGGCAGCAGGCGACAAGCGGCGGCGGCGACACGGACTGGGCGCACTCCGCCAGTCCGACCGTCGCGGTGCCGGAGGGGCCGGCGTCCCCGGAGCCGCAGGGACCAGGCATCCCGTCCCCACTCATGGATTCGCCCGGGAGAGGGGGCAGCGGGGCGGAGGAGGGGGAGGACCACGTGGTGGGGCTGCCGTTCAGCCCCCAGGAGAAGGTGAAGCGGCCGCGCAACAAGTCCGTGCCCTCCCCCCACACCCCGCCGAGCAGCCCCGAGGACGGCCTCGTCATCGACTGCCCCGGTTCCCCTAGCAACCGCTCCCTGCCGTCGCCGCCGGCCTCGCCGCCCCTGGACGCCACCGCCGACCACGACGACGACGACGTGGGTCCCACCCAGCCGCTGCCGTCGCCCATCCACTCGCCGAGCCCCGACCCGGACGCCGGGACGAGGACCCCGCCGGCCCCGCTGGTCACCATCCCGGGGTCCAAGTCCCCGTCCGACCCCCCTTCATCGGGACCGCCCTCGCGGCCCCCCTCGCAGCTCTCGTCCGCCCAGGATCTCTGCCGCACCCCGACCTCCACCACCTCCTCCTCCCCCGCGCCCGCCCCGGCCCCCGCCTCGCGCAAACCCATCCGCTCCCCCTCGTCGTCCGGCGGGAGCTCGGCCCACAGCAACAAGGGCGGCCTGGGCGCCAAGGTCAAGGCCGGCAGTGCCGGCAGCCCAGCTTCCCCGTGTGACATCGACGACGACCTCATGGACGCCGCCCTCATGTTGTGATGACACGCGCGTGATTGTATATTTGTGTTGTCATGACGACCGACTTGGTCGTGTGATCGCCATTTGCTGAGGTATTCTACAGTGCTACGTACTGAAGTGGTCTTAACGCTCCTCGCGCAGCGGCGCCGCTGGGTTGTCATAGCAACAAGTTAAAGCCTTATCGTCAAAAAGTTGCACTGATGGCTTTTTCTTCGTTGTTTCGTTCGGAATGAAAAGTGGAATATTAGTGAAGTTCTGGGATGATTTGATAACAAAAAGACCACTACATATCTGTCTCGGTGCGGTAACTGGCAACAAAATGGACGCTCGTATCCATTCACAAAGTTCAGACGAATAGTCTTTCAGAGTGAAAGAAGATACTCTATTCCACTTGTAATGTAAGTTGTTGCCTATTATCTGTGGTGAAATGTCGTTTTGTTAAACGCTGACATTTTTCACGAGAATTTATGCTGGAATGTTTGACACCAATTTCTAATTACCTTTTAATCGAGCATGCTTTTATAAATTGATGTTGGGGCCAAAATCTGAATATTTAGTAATTTATGTAATTTAGTCATTTAGTTTTAAAAAGTTTATTACCGTATGGACTATTTGTTTGAAGTAATCATGTAGAAGATTCTTATATCTGGACAGACGAAATACCAATTGTTCAATAATTTGTAGGACATTGCCTTTCCCCATTTGGCTCCATGTAAGCTATCCACGGCTTAGTAATCGTGTTTCTTCAAAGCATGGCTCTGGGCTGCTTCCGTCGACTACGCAATATGTTCCTGGTCATGGGTGAATTGTTACTGTTTTCTTTATGTCTGTGGGGCTCATGAATGTCGTTGTGTTTTAGGACTACCTCTAAATCCCGCATGGTGTTAGGGCACTCTGGTACATGTACAGTGTACGTGACCAACCAGCAGGCTTGGGTCAATCATGATGGGTCCTTTGCTGGCCGAGCTATAATTAAAGGACTACCCCCCTTGGTTCCCCGGATGGTAACGTTCATGTCAATTTCCAATTTCATTGGCTGATTTTGCGTTATTATTTGGCTAAAATGAAATCAGTAGATAGAAGGCCGCGTACGCGTTTAAGGTTAGAACTGTTTTCTTGTTTTGGCGCTAGTTATGTTGGTGTTAATATCTGTTGTCCCAAGTTCAAAGGAAGCTTGCTTGATGCAATTTACCCCCCTTCTCCACCTTTGAACGTCTCGGCCCTGTTTGATTGTTCCTCCAAATGATAGTGTCAGTACATCACCACCAGAGCTCTCAGCTGATCTACACAAAACACGATTCTTCAAAAATTCCTTTGAGATTATCAATCATAATTTGCAGAAAACTCCACTCTAGAAGCGACATTTAGGCGCCATAGATATTTTTTTTTCTAAAAACATGTTAAAAGAAACTGTTGCTAGCTTTTATTAAAAAAAAAATAAATAATTTGCGAGGGAGCTGATCGAAGGTCGGTCGTCGTGGCGTGGAGTGAAGACGGCCAGAAGGTCTCGCTTTCTGTCGCCATCATGTTGTCGCTAAGTGACGCGGGAAAATGTTTGCTCATCGTGGGTTCCCATGACATGATCGTCGCCATGGTTACGTATGTCTATGTTAACAGTTTAAAGTTGTGTGTAGTGTTTGGGTGTTTGGAGGGACTGTTTGCTCTACAGGATCTGAAAAAAAAGCTTTCACCAAAGAACGCGTGCTGAGAATTAAGACTATTCCCTTTCTTGTCCTTTGCTTTCTCATAGTTAACTGATTATGCATCATCTAGGTTGTCTAGATATATTTTTATTTCTATTATACTATAATATTTCAACTTTATTGTGATTTGTGTATTTCATCGTTTTTGATCACTTCGTAGTTTTTAGTTTTAATTGTCCTTGCATTTGGTTCGACTAGGGAGTTTGTAGCATAGCGTTGTCTTGCTGTCGCCCAATAGCGAACAGGTTGAATCATCATCTCTTTGCTCTGTATGTACCAATCTAACTTTGCCATATATATGAACCAATCTAAATTGTCGCTCCGTTTGCCATATATAATGTCTGCTAAATTATCACTCATTTCTTTGGCGTCTTGGTAATGTCTTTGCGACTTCTTTTCGACCCTATTTGCCTTATGACATGTCGTTATATGCATTAAATGACGATAAGTGTCTTCCATATATTGCCTGCATGTGGTTTGATGATTTTCTGCGGTGCAGTGAGTCCCA
This sequence comes from Arenicola marina, assembly GCA_964019135.1. Classification (NCBI taxonomy): domain Eukaryota; kingdom Metazoa; phylum Annelida; class Polychaeta; family Arenicolidae; genus Arenicola; species Arenicola marina. The sequence continues at coordinate 28,697,038 of OZ025259.1, forward strand.
AATCGTTGCAGTGCCCCCCTCTTTTACATCCATATCATTATGCAAGGGTCACGACTCTTCATTTACCGAGTTTTCACACAAACGAGCTCTTGGTCTGTGCCATTTGATTCACCGAACTTCGGTTGCCTGGTGTTATTTGGCATGCATTTTGGCATTTTTTGCTTCAAATATTCGACCACTACTCCGAATCCACCCTGTCGATTTTCTTCCCGTGAACGTCTGTTTCGTCTGTAGATATCTGTTTATGCCGACCCCACCCCCCCCCCCCCCCACCTTTACACGAAGCGTGTTCTGCGAGGAGAAAGTGTAATTTCACTGCATGATACTATCTGTACCTGGCGTGTGGAAAGGTGCTCTTCGTTGTGTGAACCCTGCATACTACACGGTGGCGTTATGACATTGGCTTGTGCGTTTTCTGTTGACAGATATTGTTGCTATGGCGCTGTCACACTGTGCTTGCGGGACCGGGGTGTCTCTTTCTCTCTCTCTCGAATATATATATATCTCTCTCTCTCTCTCTATCTCAACTCTGCCTACTTGCGTCTTCTGCATTTCAGGGTTGTCAGCCTAAGCCCTGGTGCCTTTTCTGCTATGACGGCTTGACTCACACCCGGGGGGTAGTTTCACATCCTCGTCGCTGAAAATAAGGAATGCATGGTTTTAATTTTACTAACTTACTTATTTTGAATATCCCCTCTGATTCATACCAAGATAAGATTAGTCATAAGGCGTCTAGTTTGATGGGGATCCTGGAAAACAAACATGTGCATAATAAGTGACCTGGCTGTATTATCAATACCTATTATATTGATCATTTGTTTTAATCTCATTTTAAAGATATTAACTCCATATTGATCACAAATGGATTGCGTGGGGCACTGTGTGCAGAAGTGTCTGTTAACGTCTTTTATCCAGGCAGAGAAAATCTGTGTATTTTAAGAGATTAAACTTTCAGTTCAAAGTTAACGTATAGAGGGTACTGTTTCAGTATAGTAAGCCCTGCGCCGCAGAGCACAGTGTTCTCCTAGTCGTTTTGTTACTAGTATTCAGCAGGCGCATGCCCAGTGGCAGAGTTTGTAGTACTTCTTAGCTGACTATTAATGACTGTTATGATCATAATTTCCCCTTCGATGAAGAAATAGAATGTCTTGGGGACTGTGAAAGGCTACCACATCGATCGCTTGGTGTTTCGGCTCAAATCTGTTCGTAGGCGTTGGTATGAAGCATATACTACGTGTCAACACAAAATTAGACTAAACGAATGTGTTTCTTTAGAAGCGTAAACCCAACTAAATGGTTAGCTTTGTTCTATGGATAGGGGACTAATATATTGAAATTGCGAGTTTCATCGAATAAGTTGTTTCAATGTACTCCCGCCAAAGTCTCAAGGTTTCCATCATCGATTTGTTAGCCATGATATCCGTATTCAACTCTCTCACGACTTGTACCCCTCTGTCGATCTATTCTACTCACCTCTACGTCCAAAGTTCTGGACGTAAATTGTTTGTTGGTTAGTTGCATGGTGTGTTATTTTTCAGTGGTTCTTTTTGGCTCAGCATGTGGCTTACGAGCCTGAAAGATATGGGATGTTTTTTGTGTGTGTTTTTTTTACCTGCTATGCAAACTGCGTGATCAAGTACAAGTGTGAATTGTTTTGATTATTATTATTAATATTATGATTATTACTATTACCGTCAATTTGGGTCGTGAAACCACGTGGTCTTCGATCCGCACTCAGTGTTTTTGGTCATTCTGTAGTCACGTGGTGACTCGTTGCCATGGTAGCCAGTCAGGCCCAGTCTATTTATTACGTGTCTCGTGCCATGCAAGGGGTCGTTCTTCCATGTCGGAGCGAACCATTGGTTCAGCATAGCTCCTGTATGACTCACGTCTGCCATTTCTTACATCAATCCATATTTCGTGTACTCTTAACATGAATGATGAACCCGTGAAAGGGAGCGGAGGTATTTTCGTTTTGGAATGCGTGTATTGATTTGTAATGGTATTGCCCTTCCAGGTTGTCTGTTATAACGGTTTGCAGGTCCCATGTTAGGCAGAACGACACCAGTGTCTTACGTAAGCCCCCATGTAAGGGTCGAAATATGTCTTAAGACAAACAGTTGTTTGCATGTGTATTTGGGGGTCTTATTCATTTGATTAAATTAGCCATGTTCGGTGCTGTCAGTCACGTGACCGCGTAGACGTCACGTGATTTGCGGCGAACCCCTCATCAACCTTCACCAGTGCTTTATGGTCACGTGATGGAGTCACGTGTTCGTGTCATGTGACGGGGACGCGGGGACGCGGTCTCCCGGAAAACTGTTGCCTCAGGTCAAAGTACATGTTACGGTTAACGGTTCGTTTCTGTTGCTTTGCGATGTGTTGGGGAAGTGTTTTGTCTGTTCCCATTGGTCCTGTCAGTGAGGACAGTTGTTAGTTTGTTGCGAAAAATGAAAAGGTGGAGACTGTATCTGTGTTTTCGAATGTGTGTGAGTCTGTCTGTCTGCGTGTGTACATTTCGTTGTTTTGATGTTTTAAATTGCCCGCGTCCGTTGAGCTCTTGTTGATGACGTTGTCATTTCGTCTGTCGTTCGTTGCTCGCTTGGCAGAGAATCGTCGCGCCTTTGCAAGACAGACAATACGTATCGACACCAGAATCGATTATTTTATCAGAACAGTAGCAGACTAGTTTGTACATATGTGAAAAGTTTGTGAACCGCCCCTGTTTATAATTTGTACAGCGTCGCCGTGCTCGCTTCGCCCTGGTGGTAACTTCGTTGTACCCCCCCACCCCCCCCCGCTCCTCCTCCTCCTCTTCCTCCTCCTCCTCCCCCGCCCCCCACCCCAGATCCGGCCCTCTGACTATTGCTCGTATTGCAACGTTCTAAATAGTTGGATGTTTTACCAAGTTGTACACTCATGTCCATATTTAGTCATTGTACAGTTGACTCGTTCGTTCGCCTTTGCGTGTACAGTTCAACCAGAGACGTTGCATTGCGAGCTTCGATGTGAGCACGCAAACAGTATGAAACCCAATCGAGATCGAGGCACTTCCGCTGTGTAAAATACTGACTCTGACAGTGAGCTCCCATAAAGCTGTTACAGTTTCGTCTCGTCCACTTATATTTATGATATAACTGTTGTTATGACCTATATATTTCAACCACTGGCAACAGTCAAAATATGAAAATACAGTAATACCAAAATAAAGTGTTGTTTTCTTATTTTGATGTTGGTCTTTTTTAAGACGCTGTGACTACGCTACGAGGGTAACAAGTCGGTTATTTCAGTTATTTCCTATGTCGTTTCAAGACAAGCGTTGTATATGATTTACATCATGTCGGTATCATCTTTACTGACGCATGGAGACATTTTCATTATAAATCTAGCAATGGCGGTCTCGCAAATAGCGGGTCATTTGACTTTACCAAATAACGCGTTTCTTTTTTTAAATATCGCAGTAACAGATACGTTATTTAAAGGTGACAGCTATATTATGTGCGCTAATATTGGTAACTTATTGATATTATATTGGTTAGAAATTGGAATTTTAATTCTAACAGAAGCTGCAGCTCCATCGTCCTTTACAGACGCACTGATTCCTACTAATATGAATGGGGATATTACGTAATGTATAAATGTTATTTCAAGCTGCGATTTCTTCGTATTCCTGTCGAAACTTACCCACGAAGACTGCTCGTTCGTCACAGCTTCTCGAGCTCTTGGCGCTGGTATTCAATGATCCAAACGGGACTCACATTTTGGCACTTTTGTTCTAAACATTCTAAACATGGATTTGCTTACTGGACTTTGTTTTTCGCCAGGAACGACGTCTTCGGCTTGGCGACTTCACGGAATTTGTGCGTTCGTCCTGAGCGGTCCCAAAAAATATCCAGGGGAGAGGAGGTGGGGGTGCGTTCGGATTTGCACTAAACTTTGTTTCCAAACGATTTTTAAACAGTTCATCATCCACAGCGATCTGGACGTTTAACAGTGTTAATCCGGATACGTCCTTGCGAATCCCCATCGCGTACACTGCCTCCTGCACCCGCTAGGGGCTGCGTTATAAGCTCTACCTCCTCCACCCGCTAGGGGCTGCGTTATAAGCTCTGTCTCCTCCACCCGCTAGGGGCTGCGTTATAAGCTCTGCCTCCTCCACCCGCTAGGGGCTGCGTTATAAGCTCTGCCTCCTCCACCCGCTAGGGGCTGCGTTATAAGCTCTGCCTCCTACACCCGCTAGGGGCTGCGTTATCAGCTCTACCTCCTGCACCCGCTAGGGGCTGCGTTATAAGCTCTGCCTCCTCCACCCGCTAGGGGCTGCGTTATCAGCTCTACCTCCTACACCCGCTAGGGGCTGCGTTATAAGCTCTGCCTCCTCCACCCGCTAGGGGCTGCGTTATAAGCTCTGCCTCCTGCACCCGCTAGGGGCTGCGTTATAAGCTCTGCCTCCACCACCCGCTAGGGGCTGCGTTATAAGCTCTGTCTCCTGCACCCGCTAGGGGCTGCGTTATAAGCTCTGTCTCCTGCACCCGCTAGGGGCTGCGTTATAAGCTCTGCCTCCTGCACCCGCTAGGGACTGCGTTATAAGCTCTGTCTCCTGCACCCGCTAGGGACTGCGTTATAATCCCTGCCTCCTCCACCCGCTAGGGGCTGCGTTATAAGCTCTGTTTCCGCCACCCGCTAGGGGCTGCGTTATAAGCTCTGCCCCCTCCACCCGCTAGGGACTGCGTTATAAGCTCTGCCTCCTACACCCGCTAGGGGCTGCGTTATGAGCTCTGCCTCCTCCACCCGCTAGGGGCTGCGTTATAAGCTCTGTTTCCGCCACCCGCTAGGGGCTGCGTTATAAGCTCTGCCCCCTCCACCCGCTAGGGACTGCGTTATAAGCTCTGCCTCCTGCACCCGCTAGGGGTTGCGTTATAAGCTCTACCTCCTGCACCCGCTAGGGGCTTCGTTATAAACTCTGCCTCCTGCACCCGCTAGGGGCTGCGTTATAAGCTCTGCCCCCTCCACCCGCTAGGGACTGCGTTATAAGCTCTGCCTCCTGCACCCGCTAGGGGCTGCGTTATAAGCTCTACCTCCTGCACCCGCTAGGGGCTGCGTTATAAGCTCTGCCTCCTGCACCCGCTAGGGGCTGCGTTATAAGCTCTACCTCCTACACCCGCTAGGGGCTGCGTTATAAGCTCTGCCTCCTCCACCCGCTAGGGGCTGCGTTATAAGCTCTGTCTCCTGCACCCGCTAGGGGCTGCGTTATAAGCTCTGTCTCCTGCACCCGCTAGGGGCTGCGTTATAAGCTCTGCCTCCTGCACCCGCTAGGGACTGCGTTATAAGCTCTGTCTCCTGCACCCGCTAGGGACTGCGTTATAATCCCTGCCTCCTCCACCCGCTAGGGGCTGCGTTATAAGCTCTGTTTCCGCCACCCGCTAGGGGCTGCGTTATAAGCTCTGCCCCCTCCACCCGCTAGGGACTGCGTTATAAGCTCTGCCTCCTACACCCGCTAGGGGCTGCGTTATGAGCTCTGCCTCCTCCACCCGCTAGGGGCTGCGTTATAAGCTCTGCCTCCTGCACCCGCTAGGGGCTTCGTTATAAACTCTGCCTCCTCCACCCGCTAGGGGCTGCGTTATAAGCTCTGCCCCCTCCACCCGCTAGGGACTGCGTTATAAGCTCTGCCTCCTGCACCCGCTAGGGGCTGCGTTATAAGCTCTACCTCCTGCACCCGCTAGGGGCTGCGTTATAAGCTCTGCCTCCTGCACCCGCTAGGGGCTGCGTTATAAGCTCTACCTCCTACACCCGCTAGGGGCTGCGTTATAAGCTCTGCCTCCTCCACCCGCTAGGGGCTGCGTTATAAGCTCTGTCTCCTGCACCCGCTAGGGGCTGCGTTATAAGCTCTGCCTCCTCCACCCGCTAGGGGCTGCGTTATAAGCTCTGTCTCCTCCACCCGCTAGGGACTGCGTTATAAGCTCTACCTCCTCCACCCGCTAGGGGCTGCGTTATAAGCTCTACCTCCTACACCCGCTAGGGGCTGCGTTATAAACTCTGCCTCCTGCACCCGCTAGGGGCTGCGTTATAAACTCTGCCTCCTGCACCCGCTAGGGGCTGCGTTATAAACTCTGCCTCCTGCACCCGCTAGGGGCTGCGTTATAAACTCTGCCTCCTGCACCCGCTAGGGGCTGCGTTATAAACTCTGCCTCCTGCACCCGCTAGGGGCTGCGTTATAAACTCTGCCTCCTGAACCCGCTAGGGGCTGCGTTATAAGCTCTGCCCCCTCCACCCGCTAGGGGCTGCGTTATAAGCTCTGTCTCCTGCACCCGCTAGGGGCTGCGTTATAAACTCTGCCTCCTGCACCCGCTAGGGGCTGCGTTATAAACTCTGCCTCCTGCACCCGCTAGGGGCTGCGTTATAAACTCTGCCTCCTGCACCCGCTAGGGGCTGCGTTATAAGCTCTGCCCCCTCCACCCGCTAGGGGCTGCGTTATAAGCTCTGTCTCCTGCACCCGCTAGGGGCTGCGTTATAAACTCTGCCTCCTGCACCCGCTAGGGGCTGCTTATAAGCTCTGCCTCCTCCACCCGCTAGGGGCTGCGTTATAAGCTCTGCCTCCTGCACCCGCTAGGGGCTGCGTTATAAACTCTGCCTCCTGCACCCGCTAGGGGCTGCGTTATAAGCTCTGCCTCCTACACCCGCTAGGGGCTGCGTTATAAGCTCTGCCTCCTACACCCGCAAGGGACTGCGTTATAAACTCTGCCTCCTGCACCCGCTAGGGGCTGCGTTATAAGCTCTACCTCCTGCACCCGCTAGGGGCTGCGTTATAAGCTCTGCCCCCTCCACCCGCTAGGGGCTGCGTTATAAGCTCTGCCCCCTCCACCCGCTAGGGGCTGCGTTATAAGCTCTGTCTCCTGCACCCGCTAGGGACTGCGTTATAAGCTCTGTCTCCTGCACCCGCTAGGGACTGCGTTATAAGCTCTGCCTCCTCCACCCGCTAGGGGCTGCGTTATAAGCTCTGCCTCCTACACCCGCTAGGGGCTGCGTTATAAGCTCTGTCTCCTCCACCCGCTAGGGGCTGCGTTATAAGCTCTGTCTCCTGCACCCGCTAGGGACTGCGTTATAAGCTCTACCTCCTCCACCCGCTAGGGGCTGCGTTATAAGCTCTGCCTCCTACACCCGCTAGGGACTGCGTTTTAAGCTCTACCTCCTCCACCCGCTAGGGGCTGCGTTATAAGGTCTGTCTCCTCCACCCGCTAGGGACTGCGTTATAAGCTCTGCCTCCTCCAACCGCTAGGGGCTGCGTTATAAGCTCTGCCTCCTCCACCCGCTAGGGACTGCGTTATAAGCTCTGCCTCCTCCACCCGCTAGGGGCTGCGTTATAAGCTCTGTCTCCTCCACCCGCTAGGGACTGCGTTATAAGCTCTGCCTCCTGCACCCGCTAGGGACTGCGTTATAAGCTCTGCCTCCTCCAACCGCTAGGGGCTGCGTTATAAGCTCTGCCTCCTCCACCCGCTAGGGGCTGCGTTATAAGCTCTGTCTCCTCCACCCGCTAGGGGCTGCGTTATAAGCTCTGCCTCCTCCACCCGCTAGGGGCTGCGTTATAAGCTCTGCCTCCTCCACCCGCTAGGGGCTGCGTTATAAGCTGTGCCTCCTCCACCCGCTAGGGGCTGCGTTATAAACTCTGCCTCCTGCACCCGCTAGGGGCTGCGTTATAAGCTCTGTCTCCTGCACCCGCTAGGGACTGCGTTATAAGCTCTGTCTCCTGCACCCGCTAGGGACTGCGTTATAAGCTCTACCTCCTCCACCCGCTAGGGGCTGCGTTATAAGCTCTACCTGCTCCACCCGCTAGGGGCTGCGTTATAAGCTCTGTCTCCTGCACCCGCTAGGGGCTGCGTTATAAGCTCTACCTCCTCCACCCGCTAGGGGCTGCGTTATAAGTTCTGCCTCCTGCACCCGCTAGGGGCTGCGTTATAAGCTCTACCTCCTCCACCCGCTAGGGGCTGCGTTATAAGCTCTGTCTCCTGCACCCGCTAGGGGCTGCGTTATAAGCTCTGTCTCCTGCACCCGCTAGGGGCTGCGTTATAAGCTTTGCCTCCTGCACCCGCTAGGGGCTGCGTTATAAGCTCTGCCTCCTGCACCCGCTAGGGGCTGCGTTATAAGCTCTGTCTCCTGCACCCGCTAGGGACTGCATTATAAGCTCTGTCTCCTGCACCCGCTAGGGACTGCGTTATAAGCTCTACCTCCTCCACCCGCTAGGGGCTGCGTTATAAGCTCTACCTCCTCCACCCGCTAGGGGCTGCGTTATAAGCTCTGTCTCCTGCACACGCTAGGGGCTGCGTTATAAGCTCTCTCTCCTGCACCCGCTAGGGGCTGCGTTATAAGCTCTACCTCCTCCACCCGCTAGGGGCTGCGTTATAAGCTCTGTCTCCTGCACCCGCTAGGGGCTGCGTTATAAGCTCTGTCTCCTGCACCCGCTAGGGGCTGCGTTATAAGCTTTGCCTCCTGCACCCGCTAGGGGCTGCGTTATAAGCTCTGTCTCCTGCACCCGCTAGGGACTGCGTTATAAGCTCTACCTCCTCCACCCGCTAGGGGCTGCGTTATAAGCTCTACCTCCTGCACCCGCTAGGGGCTGCGTTATAAGCTCTGTCTCCTGCACCCGCTAGGGGCTGCGTTATAAGCTCTACCTCCTCCACCCGCTAGGGGCTGCGTTATAAGCTCTACCTCCTCCACCCGCTAGGGGCTGCGTTATAAGCTCTGCCTCTTGCACCCGCTAGGGGCTGCGTTATAAGCTCTACCTCCTCCACCCGCTAGGGGCTGCGTTATAAGCTCTACCTCCTCCACCCGCTAGGGGCTGCGTTATAAGCTCTGCCTCCTGCACCCGCTAGGGGCTGCGTTATAAGCTCTGCCTCCTGCACCCGCTAGGGGCTGCGTTATAAGCTCTGCCTCCTCCACCCGCTAGGGGCTGCGCTATAAGTTCTGACTCCTGCACCAGCTAGGGATGGCGTTATAAGCTCTGCCTCCTGCACCCGCTAGGGGCTGCGTTATAATCCCTGCCTCCTCCAACCGCTAGGGGTTGCGTTATAAGCTTTGCCTCCTGCACCCGCTAGGGGCTGCGTTATAAGCTCTGCCTCCTACACCCGCTAGGGGCTGCGTTATAAGCTCGGCTTCCTGCACCCGCTAGGGGCTGCGTTATAAACTCTGCCTCCTGCACCCGCTAGGGACTGCGTTATAAACTCTGCCTCCTGCACCCGCTAGGGGCTGTTTTATAAGCTCTGTTTCCGCCACCCGCTAGGGGCTTCGTTATAAGCTCTGCCTCCTCCACCCGCTAGGGGCTGCGTTATAAGCTCTGCCTCCTCCACCCGCTAGGGACTGCGGTATAAGCTCTGCCTCCTCCACCCCCTAGGGGCTGCGCTATAAGTTCTGCCTCCTCCACCCGCTAGGGACTGCGGTATAAGCTCTGCCTCCTCCACCCCCTAGGGGCTGCGCTATAAGTTCTGCCTCCTGCACCCGCTAGGGACGGCGTTATAAGCTCTACCTCCTACACCCGCTAGGGGCTGCGTTATAAGCTCTGCCTCCTCCACCCGCTAGGGGTTGCGTTATAAGCTCTACCTCCTACACCCGCTAGGGGCTGCGTTATAATCCCTGCCTCCTCCAACCGCTAGGGGCTGCGTTATAAGCTTTGCCTCCTGCACCCGCTAGGGGCTGCGTTATAAGCTCTGCCTCCTGCACCCGCTAGGGACTGCGTTATAAACTCTGCCTCCTGCACCCGCTAGGGGCTGCGTTATAAACTCTGCCTCCTGCACCCGCTAGGGGCTGCTTTATAAGCTCTGTTTCCGCCACCCGCTAGGGGCTGCGTTATAAGCTCTGTTTCCGCCACCCGCTAGGGGCTGCGTTATAAACTCTGCCTCCTGCACCCGCTAGGGGCTGCGTTATAAACTCTGCCTCCTGCACCCGCTAGGGGCTGCTTTATAAGCTCTGTTTCCGCCACCCGCTAGGGGCTTCGTTATAAGCTCTGCCTCCTCCACCCGCTAGGGGCTGCGTTATAAGCTCTGCCTCCTCCACCCGCTAGGGACTGCGGTATAAGCTCTGCCTCCTCCACCCGCTAGGGGCTGCGCTATAACTTCTGCCTCCTGCACCCGCTAGGGACGGCGTTATAAGCTCTGTCTCCTCCACCCGCTAGGGGCTGCGTTATAAGCTCTACCTCCTACACCCGCTAGGGGCTGCTTATAAGCTCTGCCTCCTCCACCCGCTAGGGGCTGCGCTATAAGTTCTGACTCCTGCACCAGCTAGGGACGGCGTTATAAGCTCTGCGTCCTGCACCCGCTAGGGGCTGCGTTATAATCCCTGCCTCCTCCAACCGCTAGGGGCTGCGTTATAAGCTTTGCCTCCTGCACCCGCTAGGGGCTGCGTTATAAGTTCTGCCTCCTGCACCCGCTAGGGGCTGTGTTATAAGCTTTGCCTCCTGCACCCGCTAGGGGCTGCGTTATAAGTTCTGCCTCCTGCACCCGCTAGGGGCTGTGTTATAAGCTCTGCCTCCTCCAACCGCTAGGGGCCGCGTTATAAACTCTGCCTCCTGCACCCGCTAGGGGCTGCGTTATAAACTCTGCCTCCTGCACCCGCTGGGGGCTGCTTTATAAGCTCTGTTTCCGCCACCCGCTAGGGGCTTCGTTATAAGCTCTGCCTCCTCCACCCGCTAGGGGCTGCGTTATAAGCTCTGCCTCCTCCAACCGCTAGGGACTGCGGTATAAGCTCTGCCTCCTCCACCCGCTAGGGGCTGCGCTATAAGTTCTGCCTCCTGCACCCGCTAGAGACGGCGTTATAAGCTCTGCCTCCTGCACCCGCTGGGGGCTGCTTTATAAGCTCTGTTTCCGCCACCCGCTAGGGGCTTCGTTATAAGCTCTGCCTCCTCCCCCCGCTAGGGGCTGCGTTATAATCGCTGCCTCCTCCAACCGCTAGGGGCTGCGTTATAAGCTTTGCCTCCTGCACCCGCTCGGGGCTGCGTTTTAAGCTCTGCCTCCTGCACCCGCTAGGGGCTGCGTTATAATCCCTGCCTCCTCCAACCGCTAGGGACTGCGTTATAAGCTCTACCTCCTACACCCGCTAGGGGCTGCTTATAAGCTCTGCCTCCTCCACCCGCTAGGGGCTGCGCTATAAGTTCTGACTCCTGCACCAGCTAGGGACGGCGTTATGAGCTCTGCCTCCTGCACCCGCTAAGGGCTGCGTTATAATCCCTGCCTCCTCCAACCGCTAGGGGCTGCGTTATAAGCTCTGCCTCCTCCAACCGCAAGGGGCTGCGTTATAAGCTCTGCCTCCTGCACCCGCTAGGGGCTGCGTTATAAGCTGAATCTCCTCCACCCGCTAGGGACTGCGTTATAAGCTCTGCCTCCTCCAACCGCTGGGGGCTGCGTTATAAGCTCTGCCTCCTGCACCCGCTAGGGGCTGCGTTATAAGCTCAATCTCCTCCACCCGCTAGGGGCTGCGTTATAAGCTCTGCCTCCTCCACCCGCTAGGGGCTGCGTTATAAGCTCTGCCTCCTCCACCCGCTAGGGGCTGCGTTATAAGCTCTGCCTCCTCCAACCGCTGGGGGCTGCGTTATAAGCTCTGCCTCCTGCACCCGCTAGGGGCTGCGTTATAAGCTCAATCTCCTCCACCCGCTAGGGGCTGCGTTATAAGCTCTGCCTCCTCCACCCGCTAGGGGCTGCGTTATAAGCTCTGCCTCCTCCACCCGCTAGGGGCTGCGTTATAATCCCTGCCTCCTCCAACCGCTAGGGGCTGCGTTATAAGCTCTGCCTCCTCCAACCGCAAGGGGCTGCGTTATAAGCTCTGCCTCCTGCACCCGCTAGGGGCTGCGTTATAAGCTGAATCTCCTCCACCCGCTAGGGACTGCGTTATAAGCTCTGCCTCCTCCAACCGCTGGGGGCTGCGTTATAAGCTCTGCCTCCTGCACCCGCTAGGGGCTGCGTTATAAGCTCAATCTCCTCCACCCGCTAGGGGCTGCGTTATAAGCTCTGCCTCCTCCACCCGCTAGGGGCTGCGTTATAAGCTCTGCCTCCTCCACCCGCTAGGGGCTGCGTTATAAGCTCTGCCTCCTCCACCCGCTAGGGACTGCGTTATAAGCTCTGCCTCCTCCACCCGCTAGGGGCTGCGTTATAAGCTCTGCCTCCCCCACCCGTTAGGGGCTGCGTTATAAGCTCTGCCTCCTGCACCCGCTAGGGGCTGCGTTATAAGCTCTGCCTCCTCCACCCGCTAGGGGCTGCGTTATAAGCTCTACCTCCCACACCCGCTAGGGACTGCGTTATAAGCTCTGCCTCCTCCACCCGCTTGGGGCTGCGTTATAAGCTCTGCCTCCTCCACCCGCTAGGGACTGCGTTATAAGCTCTGCCTCCTCCACCCGCTAGGGGCTGCGTTATAAGCTCTGCCTCCTCCACCCGCTAGGGGCTGCGTTATGAGCTCTGCCTCCTCCACCCGCTAGGGGCTGCGTTATAAGCTCTGCCTCCTCCACCCGCTAGGGGCTGCGTTATAAGCTCCACCTCCTCCACCCGCTAGGGGCTGCGTTATTAGCTCTGCCTCCTCCACCCGCTAGGGGCTGCGTTATAAGCTCTGCCTCCTCCACCCGCTAGGGGCTGCGTTATAAGCTCCACCTCCTCCACCCGCTAGGGGCTGCGTTATAAGCTCTGCCTCCTCCACCCGCTAGGGACTGCGTTATTAGCTCTGCCTCCTCCACCCGTTAGGGGCTGCGTTATAAGCTCCACCTCCTCCACCCGCTAGGGGCTGCGTTATAAGCTCTGCCTCCTCCACCCGCTAGGGGCTGCGTTATTAGCTCTGCCTCCTCCACCCGCTAGGGACTGCGTTATAAGCTCTGCCTCCTCCGCCCGCTAGGGGCTGCGTTATAAGCTCTGCCTGCTACACCCGCTAGGAGCTGCGTTATAAGCTCTGCCTCCTCCACCCGCTAGGGGCTGCGTTATGAGCTCTGCCTCCTCTACCCGCTAGGGACTGCGTTATTAGCTCTGCCTCCTCCACCCGCTAGGGGCTGCGTTATAAGCTCTGCCTCCTACACCCGCTGGGGACTGCGTTATAAGCTCCACCTCCTCCACCCGCTAGGGGCTGCGTTATTAGCTCTGCCTCCTCCACCCGCTAGGGGCTGCGTTATGAGCTCTGCCTCCTCCACCCGCTAGGGGCCGCGTTATATGCTATGCCTCCTCCACCCGCTAGGGGCTGCGTTATAATCTCCACCTCCTCCACCCGCTAGGGGCTGCGTTATTAGCTCTGCCTCCTGCACCCGCTAGGGGCTGCGTTATAAGCTCTGCCTCCTCCACCCGCTAGGGGCTGCGTTATAAGCTCCACCTCCTCCACCCGCTAGGGGCTTCGTTATAAGCTCTGCCTCCTCCACCCGCTAGGGACTGCGTTATTAGCTCTGCCTCCTCCACCCGCTAGGGGCTGCGTTATCAGCTCCACCTCCTCTACCCGCTAGGGGCTGCGTTATAAGCTCTGCCTCCTCCACCCGCTAGGGGCTGCGTTATTAGCTCTGCCTCCTCCACCCGCTAGGGACTGCGTTATAAGCTCTGCCTCCTCCGCCCGCTAGGGGCTGCGTTATAAGCTCTGCCTGCTACACCCGCTAGGAGCTGCGTTATAAGCTCTGCCTCCTCCACCCGCTAGGGGCTGCGTTATGAGCTCTGCCTCCTCCACCCGGTAGGGACTGCGTTATTAGCTCTGCCTCCTACACCCGCTAGGGGCTGCGTTATAAGCTCTGCCTCCTACACCCGCTGGGGACTGCGTTATAAGCTCCACCTCCTCCACCCGCTAGGGGCTGCGTTATTAGCTCTGCCTCCTCCACCCGCTAGGGGCTGCGTTATGAGCTCCACCTCCTACACCCGCTAGGGGCTGCGTTATAAGCTCTGCCTCCTCCACCCGTTAGGGGCTGCGTTATAAGCTTTGCTTCCTACACCCGCTACGGGCTGCGTTATAAGCTCTGCCTCCTCCACCCGTTAGGGGCTGCGTTATTAGCTCTGCCTCCTCCACCCGCTAGGGGCTGCGTTATTAGCTCTGCCTCCTCCACCCTTTAGGGGCTGCGTTATAAGCTCTGCCTCCTGCACCCGCTGGGGACTGCGTTATAAGCTCTGCCTCCTCCACCCGCTACGGGCTGCGTTATTAGCTCTGCCTCCTCCACCCGCTAGGGGCTGCGTTATGAGCTCTGCCTCCTCCACCCGCTAGGGACTGCGTTATAAGCTCTGCCTCCTCCACCCGCTAGGGGCTGCGTTATTAGCTCTGCCTCCTGCACCCGCTAGGGACTGCGTTATTAGCTCTGCCTCCTGCACCCGCTAGGGACTGCGTTATAAGCTCTGCCTCCTCCACCCGCTAGGGACTGCGTTATAAGCTCTGCCTCCTCCACCCGCTAGGGGCTGCGTTATAAGCTCTGCCTCCTCCACCCGCTAGGGGCTGCGTTATTAGCTCTGCCTCCTACAGCCGCTAGGGGCTGCGTTATAAGCTCTGCCTCCTCCACTCGTTAGGGGCTGCGTTATAAGCTCTGCCTCCTCCACCCGCTAGGGGCTGCGTTATAAGCTCTGCCTCCTCCACCCGCTAGGGGCTGCGTTATGAGCTCTGCCTCCTCCACCCGCTAGGGGCTACGTTATGAGCTCTGCCTCCTCCACCCGCTAGGGGCTGCGTTATTAGCTCTGCCTCCTCCACCCGCTAGGGGCTGCGTTATAAGCTCTGCCTCCTCCACCCGCTAGGGGCTGCGTTATGAGCTCTGCCTCCTCCACCCGCTAGGGGCTTCGTTATGAGCTCTGCCTCCTCCACCCGCTAGGGGCTGCGTTATGAGCTCTGCCTCCTCCACCCGCTAGGGGCTGCGTTATTAGCTCTGCCTCCTACACCCGCTAGGGGCTGCGTTATATCATCATACTTCACTCATATTATATACGGGTAACATTAATAGTTGAGTTTGATGCGTGTTATAAATGGTGTAACACTTTTCATGGAAAATGACTCATATTACTTGGTAGGTATTCGGAGATGTGAAGGCACATTTGCAATGCATCACAACACATTTCCATGCATAATTCAAATTAAACACAGGTTGCTATCCGTTCACCCGTGGATGCCACCCATTTAGCAGGAACGGAGCGCTATCACGCGGAGACATTGTAATGTAGATCTACCCTTTTGTTTGAGCGATGGTACCAGCTTACTAGAGCAGACGGGTTTGTGGCTTCGATCGCCACGGGTTTTAGCTCTGGGCAGGTGAAGGGCGCAGGTACTCAAAGGCTGACGTTTTCATGTTAAATTTACACGAGTTTGTGATTGTACTTTATTATTTCTTTCTTTATAAAATCAGCATTACAAATACATGCATTTAGGTTTGGAATGTGAATTACTCTATTACGTAGTCTCCAGATTGCAACTATACTCGTCTAATGACCAACTTTTCATCGCAAACATTGTTATTGTTTCCAGGAGTTCATTTACAGTTGATCGTCGCCACTATGTACATAGTGCAACATTTATCGTTGTATTGTTGAGATCACAACCCACTGAATTATGAGGAGTGCAGCACAAGAATTTGCGTCCGAATGAGTTCTGATGGGTGCTCGGCAAGCTCGAATTTGTGTTACCCAGAGCTGGAATGGGTGATCAGATGGAATTTGTGTCGCAGTAATTCCTGGTGGATGCTCTGAGGGAATTTGTGTTACAGGCAAGACAAACACTAATTAATGATAAAGAAGTTTATTTGTTAACCATTTTAATATATTACGACATTTAGTACAAATATAAAACATGTCTAGATAAAAAGTTGAAAGTAGGCAGAATCATCACGAATATATCATCAACTATTAAGTACATCTTACAAGCTAACAGCTTCCACCCAGGCTGGCATACAGGCAAACATACCCGCGTATGTAACGAAAACAACAAGCCAATCGCTATTCCCTCCTCTTCAAAAATGAAGTTATATACTCGTTTAAGAAATTAGCCATGTTGACCTAATATGAATAATATGAATATAACTGGAGTCTACTGTCACTAACAAAAGAGCAAAATGGAGTTGGAAAGCGCAAAAGCGAACAGGTACAAGGTAAGACAGTAATAAATTTGGTTATGAACTATATGATGTAATAGTAGCGAAATAAATACCCCAAAAACAGCGACTAAAAGAAAACACTTATCATCACGGATTGAAATGAAGCAGGGGAAAATAAACGGCCACCTTGTTCTGACTCTGACCGGAAAGAGCTAGTCCCCGATTGCTTGATGTATAATGTATGACTAAATACCGTTAGACATATAGTTCCATCATACAAAGATAACCGATAATCGACTACCCCCCATAAATAGGTTTTAACATTTGCAAAAACTCCTTATATGAGCAAAATGCGGTTGGAGCACATACAGCGAACACATACAACGTAAGTGAGTATGTAGTACATACATAATATGTACTATATTATTTAATAGTAGCGCAATAAATACCCCAAAATAGCGACTAGACACACAGTGAAACAGAGTCCTTGTGGCGTCTCGAGGATGTCAATCTCTTGCGACTGTACGACAAACTTCAGTCCCGAAGTAGGAATTTTCTTTGTGTCGACCATCACGCTGTCCTCCCCTTGAATATTGACCGCCGTGCACGTGTAATTTCCGTCCTTCGTCAAGGTCAGCGAGGCTTTGGTTTGCAATTCCGTCTTATCGTAAAGCGACGGTCGCTCAGTCTTCCGCTCGCCAGATGGCGACACCCATATGACTGTCGGCGCGGGGTCGCCTTCAGCCGTGCAGACGACGTTGACCCCGTCGGCGTCGAAGGTCGCGTTGAGAATGGTAGGCGGTCGACATTTAAAGCCGTATTCGGAGACTTGGGTCAGATTTTGTGATTCCGGCGTTTGACATTGCACCGCGTCTATATCTTGTAAGATTAAGCGGTGATTCTCTAGCCACTTGGTGAACCAGCGTAACTCGCAGTTGCAGTGAAGCGGGTTGTCGCTCAGCGTAAGGTTATCCAGTCCACTGATGAGAGCCTCAAGGTCGCTTGGCAGCGTCTCGAGGTCATTCCGGTCGAGGTATAACCCTTTGAGACTGGGTAACGGCTGCATGTCTTCGCCGGTGGTTAGCCCCGGGGTTATCGTGATCTCCGACAAATCATTGTTGGATAGATCCAAGATGACCAACTTCTTTAACGGCTGCAACGCCGTGACGTTAAACGACGTGATGTCATTAGCTTCAAGGTCCAGGACTTCTAAGCCGGTCAAGAGACCCACGTTATCCTGCGAGATGTGGGTGATCCTGGTATTGCTGAGGGAGAGCCGCTTCATTTGAGACAGCATGGGGGCGTCATCGTCCTCGAAATCGTTGAGACCTTCCAAGGGATTGTCGTCCAAGTTGACCTCCAGCGCCAGCACCTGCTCCAGGAAGTCAGTTTGCGTCAAGCCGTTGTTGGCCAGATTTAGCGTCTCCAGCTTGAGACCCTTGAAGACGTCATCAGGCAGGTCCAAGGTCTGCAGGTTGTTGGTGATATGCAGTTCCTGCAGACTGCCAGCAACGTGAGTCAGCGTCTCAGTCTGCAGACCGTGCAACCCGCATCTGTTTAACACCAGCGTCTTGATGATGGCGCCCGCGAATGCCTTCTGGGATATCTGGGTCAAGGCCGGATTGTTTGCCAGCACAACTTCCTCTAAGCGGATGCCCCGGAAGAGAAAGTCCCCTAGCTCCTGGATCGGGTTACTCGACAGATAAATGTACTCCAGATTTGTCAAACCTTTAAATGTTTCTTGTGACAGATATTGGATTCTATTGAAGCGCAAGTCCAAGCGGCGAAGTGACGTCAGGTCCCCGAACGTTTCCGATTGAATTTCCTCTATGCCGCATTTGACCAGTTTTAGCTCTTGCAGCTGTCGAAAGCGAGTGAAATTACTTCTCTGTAAAGTCGTGAAATAATTCTCCGCCTTGTCTAGTTTAGTTCCCATAATCAGCGCTAGGGCACCGTCCGATACGTCACGAGGGATGGACGTCAGTTGCTTGGCTTTGCACGTGACTCTTCTGTAGGTTGACTCGTATTGGCAGACGCCACGCGCACTCCGTCCGCGCAGTATCAGAGCCACCACCATGGCAACCACAAAGATGGCGATCGCGGCCGGAACTAAGGGTGGGGAGGAACGTTTTCGCAATTCTCGTCTCGAGATAGATCTCGCGGGAAACGTTGGTCCGTCTCGTGCCTCCATTTTCACTATTTCTCTCCGACTGTTAATCAGCGTCTGTGGAATAGATGTGAAAACGATGATTATAACACCCAAATAAAGCTATAATTATTACAATATTTACAATGAATACCTCTCAAAACAACGGATAGGTCGTCACCGGAAGAGGTAAGCGAGGCAAGTTCCGGTGCGGTAAATAAAAGTCCGGCATCCTATACAACATGGCGGCGGCAAATATTTGATTCTTGATTGATTGATGATAAGCGATACGTGATTAAAGGAGCTAAAAACGTGACAGTTTCGTGATTACATAATACTATTAAGTTCGAGGATAATTAGGCCATATTATGGCAAACCTAAATGACACATCCTGCCAAACAGGCTATATAGATATATATAACATACACAACCTTAATTACAGAGCGCTAAGTGGAAAATTTGTCGAGCAATTATCGGGTTCAAAATAGCAAGGTATTCTATCAAGAGGTGGATATTGATGTTAAGAAAGTGCTAAAATTATATTGAATATGATTTTTATCATCAGCACAGCCACAACGACCTGATGAGATGAAAATGCACTTTTCGTGCTTAAGGACGTGTGGGTTATGAATACGACACCTGTGGCGGATTTCACGAACGCAATTTAGCTGACCACGGGGCTTAGACGGCTAAAGTTACCATGCAAATTATGGGCAATTTTAGCCGTGTAAGCCCGGTAGCCGGTTAAACCATTACGTGAAATAGGCCACAGGTCTTAACCCCTTCAAGAGGAGCCGACGCGACATATGGAACAGGTGCGCGGTGCTCAGCATGCTCAGGGAGGGCAAAGCCCATGTCAGCGGGTTGCCTGGCAACGAGATGGGCACGCCGTATACAATCGACCGGTGGCACCTGAACCTGATACGTAATACCGTAATATAGATGTCATCAGGTGGAGGGTGGGATTGCGGGGTGATGTGGAAAAATGGTGGTCGGGGGGAACGGTGTATGGTGAGGGGGAGTGGCGGTGAAGAGTGGGCTCGGGAGTGGGAACGGTGTATGGTGAGGGGGAGTGGCGGTGAAGAGTGGGCTCGGGAGTGGGAACGGTGTATGGTGAGGGGGAGTGGCGGTGAAGAGTGGGCTCGGGAGTGGGAACGGTGTATGGTGAGGGGGAGTGGCGGGGAAGAGTGGGCTCGGGAGTGGGAACGGTGTATGGTGAGGGGGAGTGGCGGTGAAGAGTGGGCTCGGGAGTGGGAACGGTGTATGGTGAGGGGGAGTGGCGGGGAAGAGTGGGCTCGGGAGTGGGAACGGTGTATGGTGAGGGGGAGTGGCGGTGAAGAGTGGGCTCGGGAGTGGGAACGGTGTATGGTGAGGGGGAGTGGCGGTGAAGAGTGGGCTCGGGAGTGGGAACGGTGTATGGTGAGGGGGAGTGGCGGTGAAGAGTGGGCTCGGGAGTGGGAACGGTGTATGGTGAGGGGGAGTGGCGGTGAAGAGTGGGCTCGGGAGTGGGAACGGTGTATGGTGAGGGGGAGTGGCGGTGAAGAGTGGGCTCGGGAGTGGGAACGGTGTATGGTGAGGGGGAGTGGCGGTGAAGAGTGGGCTCGGGAGTGGGAACGGTGTATGGTGAGGGGGAGTGGCGGTGAAGAGTGGGCTCGGGAGTGGGAACTGTGTATGGTGAGGGGGAGTGGCGGTGAAGAGTGGGCTCGGGAGTGGGAACGGTGTATGGTGAGGGGGAGTGGCGGTGAAGAGTGGGCTCGGGAGTGGGAACGGTGTATGGTGAGGGGGAGTGGCGGTGAAGAGTGGGCTCGGGAGTGGCGGTGGTAAGCTTGTGCCTATAGCTGTCCCTTTTGTATATATATCGGGGGAGGAACCGTGTTGAACTGCTTGGATAGACATGTTGGAGGCTGGGAACCAGCGCCATGAATGCCATCAATAATTAATCCTAACCTTTACATGGTGAACTGTCCACATGGATAAAAACAAATCCACATGCGCCTACATAGGCAGTTACTTACGTACCTGTCACTGCATACCCACAAAACTCACCTCGGATGCACCTCCTCTTCAGAAATAATCTCCCCTTGTTTTCCCGACCCCCCCCCCCCCTCAGATAATCCCTGTCCACATACCGCACACCCACAGCTAATCTCCAATCCCCATACGTACCTAGAGACTCATATAATGGTCAAGGTTCATATATATATATACCCAAATTTGCAGAAAAAAAATTGCCTTGAGCCTCATACACACTCCCCTCCCGCCACCTCCTCCATCCCCTCTCACTTCCCCATCACCAACAAAACGTTGAGGCTGGTCGGCCCTGTCTGTGGACCGGTCTATGGATACGCAGCCCATGGACGGGCCGGCCGGCAGCCCCATGCTTACAGTGCGGGCCACAGCCACGCCGTGCAAATGGTTGTATTGATCCACTCTGGCCATCCGCGCCATGGGCCCTTTGGGTGTCTGTCTGTCTCCAGGACTGCCCAGGGCTGTCAGTGCTACCTCTTTACCCCCTCCCTGGTAATAGTAGCAGTAGCGTTATAGCCAGTATACAGCCCATACACAACCGCCAGCAGCAGCAGCCGTACGGGCAATGATATCGGCATTTTGTTGGGCCTTGAACAAAATGGCATCAACATTTGTCAACCCGCCAGCCTGCTTAACGGGAGATGGGTTAATTTAATGCGCAATCAAATCGATCCTGTACCCCCCTGAAGTCTCGACCCGCGCCTATACCATATATCGCATATATTCAACGTCAGGTTCACTCGTCCTGAAGCGCTCTTACTATATATACCTACTGACGGTTGTACCAGCACAACACGGATGTTGCGTTTGAACGGATGCACAATCGCTTACGGATGGAGTTCGGGGAAAAAAAGCCGACGTAAGCTCTCGAGCTCGCACGTTTGACTCACGTAATCATGCGGTAGTGGGCCTCTTCGGTATATCCATCGTCCTTTAATTAGTCACCTGCCGAGAGTTATCAATTACGCCGACGGTAATCGATACGTGGTGTTTTTAGAATCGCATGATAAGCGGCTTCTTCGGTTGTTTGGATCTATATCAAAACCGTGTAAAATACTGCGCGCAACCACATAAATTGGTTTTCTATGCAGAAATACAATGCCATCTGAAACGATGTCGAGCGCATTACGTATAAACGGTGGCTTGTTGGGAACGGCGGTGCAGGGTTAATCGATGGTCCTGGCTTACCGTGTCAGTGCATCAGTCCACAGGAAGGCTGAGATCGGTGGGCAGTGACGCCCCGTAGTCTACCAGTCAGAGAGGAAGTGGAGCTCTCGGTGTTGTCGCTATCCCGGAATTGTGGTGTAACGCCAGGTTGGGCAAGTGATGAATGCTATATGCAGAGAAGACACTATAACAAACATCCAGGCGTGTTCCCTGCTCGCAATGACGCCGGTGTATGCGCCGCGTCCGTCCTATTACATTCGGACGCCCCTATATAGAACTAACAGGGAACCAGCGAACGAGCGAGCGAGACACGCAAGCCGGGCTGCGGTATATAGCGCCCTCTAGTGGGACGCTGCGACAGATTGCCTCGCTGGAAACCCGCGACAGGCCAAGACCTTTATCCGCTCTGCCGGCAGACAGGCAGGCATCTAGGCAACTGCGCTGGCTGCCCTGGCCTGCAACCGAGCTGGCCATAAAGAGACGGCACTCACTCCGGCCTCTGGCAGCCATTGTACAGCCGTATCCCTCCAGCGCCAGCAGTAGCCGGAGGTCGGTGGGGCCTGGTGCCGCCACGCCCATTCAACCCATATACCACGGCCATCCAGTGCTCTCTGATTGTTTCCCGGCGCACCTGTTGGGTGGCGTCTCACTTGCGAACGGCCCTTCCACTCAATGTATAATGGAATGTAAAATATGTGTAGCGTAAAACGTCTGTGTTAGATGAGTCTGATGAATTGTTGATGGATTGATGGATCCGTGAAGTTGAACTGCAATACTCTAACTTTTTTTAGACCGATCAGTTTTTTTGCCTATGCGAGGAGGGTTTTATTTAGCCAACGAGGGCCATTTTTATTAATAATACCTGCCCAAATTTCTATAGCCTGTAGGCAGTCCTTTCACAAAAATATCATTAATTCATGTTTCTTAATGTCCACAGACCACAGTCAATAGTTACGTGGGACTATAAGGTACCATGATCTGGTACGGTCGCTCCTTTTGCGCCATTGCAAGTATCAGCGCCTCGGAGCGACGAAGCGCAACATGCAACAAACATGTTCTATGAGCCCCACGTCTTAAAACGCATTTTCTTGCTATATAAAAACGAAATGTGTCGAAAGCAGTTAATTATAAGATAGCTTACACGCTTTACCAAGGAGATTACTCGCCCAGGGCATTATGTAATACATTAGGCCTATTAAAATAATACACACCTACCTGGATTATTCCATTTACTCGAGTTCGACCAAGCTCTGGGGACGATTTTTTGTTCATGTACCCACTGCTATATCGAGAAGGTGAGAGTTTTGGCATCCCTAATGACTTGTTCTCCTGGATTTTCCAACGTTAGAGAGAGCATAGGCCAGGTGAAGCATTATACCTTTATGTATGCACGCACATGGGTCTCGAAAAGTGGACAAAAAAGAAGAAACATATTTCTTACAAAATAAGGGGAACAGTGTCCGTACAAGATGAGGCATAAGTCAGGGAATACGCCTTGCCTACATTGTCGCCGAAAATTCATGAAGGGAATTTAATGAGAAGTCTATAGCCGGTATGGTATGATTACAATATTTGTAAAAGTAGGGTTATTTTTTTTCTGTTTTACGTTTTTTGTACATTTCTGATTGCGTTGGTTAAAGCGAGTGCCCAACCTGATCTAATCGCGATCTGCACCGAAAGTTTACATCTTAAAGTTAATTTGGCGATTGTTAGCGCTTTGTTTCGGCCGACTGGCAAGGAGAAAAAATTTAAGCCAACCCGCCCCCATCAATATCGAGCAGCCCGCCAGTTTCATGGAAAAATAGCATCCACATATATGGATGTATCTCTTGCAACGATTTTGTCCCTAAAAAAATGCTCTTGTTTTGCTCACACAGTAGGCGACATTTCCGGTTTTAATAAAATTAGAGTATCGCCTCCTGATTGGTCAATCGCTGACACACCTCCAAAAAGGGCTGCCGCTTGGTTAAGCGGCGAAATCGGGGCTGGCGGTCACTTCTAAATTTTATTGTGAGCCAACTTACAGACAGGGTGGAGCATTCTGTAATTTTGAGGATAGACACTTGGGTATTATATCAATCGGTAAAGCAGCGTTAGAGGCCAGGCTGGCGGTTTCCATTAAAGTTACAACGCTGCAAAAGTTGACAGTCAAGTATTGCAGGAAATGTCCCCTAGGTCCGCTAATGCCTATGTGTGTGAAAGGGAGGCCTTGACCGGAATTTGCCCCAAGTACAGCAGGGCGTGCTAATGTCATTGCCAACATACTAGTTCGGGAATTGTATGCAAAGAAATTACCGAAGTTAAAGCATTGTAGTCTGTCAAAAAATATTGTACATGGTATTGACAGAAAAGATTTGGTTATTGGTGGCAAACGGAGAAAAATATTTTATGTATTAATACAGTGGGGGATCCTCCCCTCCCCTTTTACGGCGTAAAAAAACAAGTTCGTCCATTTCGGTGGCATTTAGATGCTAAAATGACTTGTGCACCCACGTTTTCAGACTTATGCGTCCCCCCCCCCCCCCCCCGCCCCCGCCCCCCCCACCTCCCCTTTGGTAAAATCCTGGATTCGCCACTGTAATATTACGCACAACAGGTTTTGCGCTGCCACGAATAGGTCTATCGCTCGATGATTACCTCGACGGTCTATGTGTGGAACGAGGGTTGAAGAGGGTGGCAGTAGGGCGGAGGGGAGCGGGTGGGGGTAGGGGTAGGGGCACTAACGTAACAGTCTCAGGGGACCTTTCCGAATAGTATTATAATCTACACAAGATGTAAGACGGTCTCGCAATGCCCGCAAGTGAGAGAAAAATAATTATTAACTTGAAGCGAGAGGGGTTATAATCTGGGTTCTATAGCTGACCGGGCTGTCTCGCTGCTAAGCCGTGGGGCTTGGCGCGTCCGTCTCATTGGCCGTATGTACTCAGGGAATCGACACGGTCCCGTCGTGCACGTGATGTGAAGGGGGCCAGACACCAGACACGGCAGGGCCGCGTGTGCCGGTCGGCCCCTGCAGTGGTGAGCTGGTCCTTTCAGTAGCAAGCCGCTCCAACAGTCCAATAGGTAAAACATCGATCTGTGCGTGCTTTGCATGTATGTGGTGTAGTGGTTGGTACCTTATAGCACATTACCCGGTACGCATGCGCGGGTCTGACGTCTTGGAAACCTGTTGGGAGTTTGTTTCTCCGTGAGGGGTGGGGGACATGGTGTAGGTGTTTTAAAGCTACCGTTAGGTGTCCTTGTTGGTGCTAAAGAAAACAAAGATCGCTTATATGGATTCAACTTGAACGTCACTGGAAAGAACGCCAAGGAAAACAGCTAAGAGGTAGGCCATTACCCTGGTGCCTTGCGTAAAGCAAAGGCCGGTGTCCAACGCTGTAGCGTGCCTTACAATGTCAAATTGTTATTTACATAGTTTTATAACTCGTGGGTATCTTCAAACAATACCCTTATCCGGAAAGGTTTGCACGTATAAAATGACTAGCAAGAATTGAATCACTAGATCTTGTATCTCTTAATGAATATAATATATGTCATCAGGGCATGTAAAATAACATTTTACAGTTATAACAATAACAGAGGCGACAATTAACCTAACACCAATTATCACAGGTGTGAAAACTTAGCTCTACATGCAGAATCAGACTTGTTATAACGTGTAAACGGACGGCGGTGTTTACACAAACACGCTATTAGTGGAGTTATATAAAGTTTTCCTTCTCTTGTGGCATGCATCAAATGTAATCTTAACGAGGTGTGGCGATCACGGTAACCAACAGCACAGCCCCGGCATTATATATGGTATGAGCATCGCGATACGTCCGAAAACCTGAGACACACCAGGAGTTTATCGTTTGTATTCGACGTATGTATTAAATCCCGCATGGTATAATATCGTAATATAATATATATTTATATATATATATTTATATTAATTCATATGTATATAAATGTATTACATATTTATGGGTTATTAATTAATATATATATATATATATTTATTTATTTATGGCTTATTAATAAATATATATATATAAACTATATAAGCATAGTTTATTTCGGATAATATACCAAATGACAGTAAAGCACTGAACTCACAACCATTCATGTTATGATATAAGCTTATGCGAGCATGCACTGGAAAGTCGTGAGTCCATCTTTACTTTTTCCGCGGCGGTCGCAATCGGTATTTTGCTGCTTAGGTCACGTAAATGTAATAGAGATCTCAGAGTACGTATTGATAAAATCTTGCGAGGAAGCGAACATGAATAAATAATAAGTGTAACTATATGTGGTGTCTTTGTAGACATAATGATAACGGGAAAATAACGATCGGCGACTACAATAATAAAGCTGCCATTTTGTTATTTTGCGCTTCGAATGCGATCCTACCTTCTTCATATTAGTTATTTGGCGTAGGCAGCAAGTGGAGTATCCTCGCCCGTTGAATCTTTTCTCGCTTTCAATGACGAAGGGCTTCTAATCACTCCGAAGATAGCTGTTTTAATTGCGTTTATAAGTTACTATATGAGTTGTTAGGGTATTAAGCATTAGCTTTTTAGGCCATAACAGTAGGGGAAACCTGTCCATAATATAGCGCCACAGAATGCGAATCCAGGGGGGGGGGGGTGGGGGTAGGGGGGTAGCAACCCCCCCCCCCTTGGGAACCTGAACATACACAGTTAAAGTCGGCTTCTTCGAGCAGCGCCCCCCCCCCCCCAACTCGGTCGCTCTTTTTCAGAGAGCAACCCCCCCCCCACCTTGGCAAATTCCTAGATCCGCCCCTGTTAATCGTAATGATCTGGCGCGGCGGACCTAGAAACTTGTGCTTTACATACGTGCCTGTGGCTATAGGAGTTCAGGACAGAACACCGCTGAGATGATCATGACGTGTGCCGTTTATTAGCCATGTTAACCTCGCCGAATACGACCAGAGACCAAGACTAAATAAATACAGACGAAAGGCAAAGATACCGTCAGTCACTCTGTGAATCGATACTCGTACATCCCCCCCCCTCCCACCTACTCACCCAACCTCCAGCCTCTCACCAAGTCCTTACGCGGCCGTCTGTCCTTGCACACCAGCCGATCACCCTCAGTCGCCAATCGATATCGGATTATCGACCAAAGGGGGTAAATGCTGCATGTATAGTGCCGCTTGGCTCCGATAGGTGGCGTCTTTGGGGGGCACGTCCTCAAGTTGTCGAGAGGTTTGCTTCAGATATATATTCGGCCACTTCAGAGGGCAATGTGTGAGTAGGTCAAATAATCGCCAACGGGTGAGGAACAAATACGCAGCCAACTTGACACAGTACCACATGCAGGGTCCTCACAGACATCTTGAAGTTACTGGTATCGGTGTATCTAGAGCCAGAGTGACTGCAGAATGGTTTTATCTGTATGTGTTGATCTTGATAATGGTATAAGGGACTATCACGGCGGGCAAGGGGCAATTGTACTGTGGGCGACATCTAGGGCAGTGCAATGGCATAGCAACGTATGGCATAACTTAATTCATTAATGTATTTAATAGTGAGATCCATGGATGATTTTAGATGACTTTGGATTCTTTCTCTCCGCAGTTAGTAAGACAAACAATGGCAGCTTCGGTTGCTAGCATGACGTCACAGAATTTGCATGGCACCGCGCCGGGGACGTCGGGACCCGCCTCCGTGATGACGTCACGAGACGGTACGTTGAAACGTAGTCTAACGATGACGTCACGGGAGCGGACAGACATCGACGCGCCGCATTCACTGAGCGCTATTAAAACTCCGACTAAGGACGCATCGCGAGATTTCGTGCAAAGCCTCCTCAGCAAGTCACGCGCCACGTCCAGGGCAAGCGTCAGCGCCCCCTCTCGGCAGTCGAACTCAACCCTGTTTCTGCCGCAACCGTTTGGCTTTCACGCCAAGACGGCGCATGACGCCAAGGAGGCCTTGCTGCTGACGAGGAGTGCTAACTTCCGGTTGCAACCCGCTCCCAAGGACGACGACATCTGGCGGCGACCTTGCCCTGATTTCCGGCCGCAAGTCTACGCCCCCAAACCGCCGAAACGGAACTCGAGGGAAGCCATGCAGCCGTGGCGATACGCCAGCCAATCAGAGACCGAGGCGCCCGTCAAACGAAAGGCGGAGTTACAGTTGCCAAGGATACTGCAGCCGCCTGCCGCCGATGGAGACGCAGACTTTATGACGTCATTCCACATCATGGACCCGTGGGAGGCCAAGATTGAGTTCTGCAAAGACGGGAAATACCCCGCGGGGCATTACGTCATGCCGAAACCACACGACTTCAGAGGGGTAAGTGGTGGTGACTCGCCTCGGGTAGCGGGAACGGGTCTCGGTCAAACGTAGCCCGCGGCGATGGCTTAGGTGGCAGCGAATCTGTAGGGTGTACGTAGGTAGGACTAGAGAGCCTTAAGTGTAACTAACAAATTTGGCATTTAGCATTATGAGAAGCTTGTTTTCATGGTAATTTTAAGCGGGATTGCCTGATTTAAGTTTGTATTTCCACACTTGCTTTTCTCGTCATATATTTTACTCTGTGTGGTCGCAGGATAAAGATCCCATGTCCTTCTTTGCACAGAGTAGGGGGTTATCCTCGGGGCCATGACCCCGCTCTGTCCTTACATCTTCCATCGACGCGATATGACCAAAAGTGGTTAAAGCGTCGTGAATATACAATCAACCAACCTGATCTGTTATTCAATAATGTATTTTGTTTGCCAGTATCCGCCAATACAGAGTCTCGGGCTGCCGGAGTTCGAGGCTTTCGAGGAGCACGACCCATACGGCCTGGCCTTCAAGAGTCGACGGCTTGATATCAGTAAGAATAGACGAATATTGTTTGACCGTCACAGTCAAAGAGAACCCGGGTATTGGAGGCTTCATGGTCATAGGGAATATAAACCTTCTATTAAAGGTGTCATGACTCTAGGGAAGACAAAACCAATATTGGAGGTACCATGGCTCTAGGAAATATAAAGCTAATAAGAAACAGCAGCTATGTCCCCTAGATTTCTCCAGCTATCCATTTAACATACGGCGCGTCATGGGTAATGAATATAACCATTCAAAATTTTGGTCTGCAGCCGGAAATATTGCTCCAGCAGGTAGTGATAAATCAATGATATATAATTTATCTCGGTTATGACATTTTATGACAACATTTCACTTACTAAATGATACACATTTTTTGCGTTGCGACGCCAGACGGCCATGAATAAAAATGACCGGGTTTTGTTCCAGTTGGCAACATGATGGGTAAGGACCCGACAGAACGTGACATAACAGGGCGTCAGATGGCGCCACCGCTCCCAGCTCAGCCCAAGTACGAGGCTCGCTTGGTTCTGCCGAAAGACCAATGGCCTTCGAAATACGCGGCCTACTCGGTAAGTGCGCTCGACATTTGGTCATCATATGACGTACGGAGCTCGGGGTGGTGCCAGCTTCATCCACTGAGTGTCGCCCTTCATGGGGTATCGCTGTATAAGCCACATATTTAAAAAAGTGCCCTTCCTTACATAATTAAATTAAATTGCACGATGCGCTTGATGATAATACCTATTTTGTCGATGCCAAGCCGCGTTTAGTGCTAAAATATCTATAAATGTCATTTCACATATTGCTTTTAAGTATCATCTCACGCATTAGTTTTAAGTATTATTTCACACATTGCTTTTGAATATTATCCTTTCACTAAGGGCGCTGGGTGAGCAGGCAAACAAACGAAATTAATGAGCATCGATCATTGTTGATCGTGCCTGATTTGTTTAATACTTCCAAGGAGTGTTGAACTAAACTATGTACCGAAAACATTTCAATCGTTATGTTAACAAACCCCAATATATACGTGTTTTATCCTCTTCACAGAGGTTTCGACTTCCGAATCGCTCGCCGCACAGCGCTCTCCTCTCCCGTATCGAGGATTCCCTGACCTCTAAATGGTCCAAGGAGAAAATGGCGGCCACGCTCAGTAAGGCGGATACTCTTCTGCGGCATAAAACCGAACTTAAGGAGGCTCGTGAAAAGGAAGATAGTTCTCGATTTGAACAGGATGGATGGATCAGTACCGACAATACCACCTTTACGGAAGAAACTACGAGTGTGAAGGATTAGTAGGCTATGTGTGTGTTACGGGGAGAGTTTGAAGAATATTAACGAATGATGTTATGGTCCGACGGAAGGTGTGTTTTGGAGACCACCCACAGGGAAACGAGACATTCAAGATAACCACGTAAAAACTGTCCTCGATCACTGTACAAGCAGCTCGAGAATCAGGACAGGACGGTCTGTGAAGTCATCTGGTTTTAAAGAAAATATATATACCTGACTAATGAAATGGGTCAACGCCCCTGTTGTTGTCAGTGATATTATTGAGCTTCAATGTCAGAAGCGATTATGGTGTGCCATCTGTTGAAATGATAGTTGACGCATCCAAATAGGCATATGCGGCAAGATATTCTACTGATAAAAACCCCTAATTACTGGCAGTAGATGTAGAATGAATACAGCATTATTTTTGGCAGCGTTAAGCGTCATTTTTTATGTCTTTTAGGGCATTGTGGATGTGAATGATTACATGCTGGCCCAACAGTGGTATTCTTGATGTCAAAAGTGGTATTCTTGATGACAAAAGTGGTATTCTTGATGTAAAAAGTGGTATTCTTGATGTCACAAGTGGTATTCTTGATGTCAATAGTGGTATATGTGATACCGATAGTGGTATATGTGATACCAATAGTGGTATATGTGATACCAATAGTGGTATATGTGATACCAATAGTGGTATATGTGATGCCAATAGTGGTATATGTGATGCCAATAGTGGCATATGTGATACCAAGACTGGTATTCTTGATGTCAATAGTGGTATATGTGATACCGATAGTGGTATATGTGATGCCAATAGTGGTATATGTGATACCAATAGTGGTATATGTGATACCAATAGTGGTATATGTGATACAAATAGTGGTATTCTTGATGTCAATAGTGGTATATGTGATACCGATAGTGGTATATGTGATACCAATAGTGGTATATGTGATACCAATAGTGGTATATGTGATACCAATAGTGGTATATGTGATACAAATAGTGGTATTCTTGATGTCAATAGTGGTATATGTGATACCGATAGTGGTATATGTGATGCCAATAGTGGTATATGTGATGCCAATAGTGGTATATGTGATACCAATAGTGGTATATGTGATACCAATACTGGTATTCTTGATGTCAATAGTGGTATATGTGATACCGATAGTGGTATATGTGATACCAATAGTGGTATATGTGATACAAATAGTGGTATTCTTGATGTCAATAGTGGTATATGTGATACCGATAGTGGTATATGTGATGCCAATAGTGGTATATGTGATGCCAATAGTGGTATATGTGATGCCAATAGTGGTATATGTGATACCAATAGTGGTATATGTGATACCAATACTGGTATTCTTGATGTCAATAGTGGTATATGTGATACCGATAGTGGTATATGTGATGCCAATAGTGGTATATGTAAGACCAATAGTGGTATATGTGATACCAATAGTGGTATATGTGATACCAATAGTGGTATATGTGATGCCAATAGTGGTATATGTGATACCAATAGTGGTATATGTGATACCAATAGTGGTATATGTGATACCAATAGTGGTATGAGATACCAATAGTGGTATGAGATACCAATAGTGGCATATGTGATACCAATAGTGGTATATGTGTTGCCAATAGTCTTATATGTGATACCAATAGTGGCATATGTGATACCAATACTGGTATGAGATACCAATAGTTGTATATGTGATAAAATAGTGGTATGTTTGATGCCAACAACGTTATTTTCATATATCATCTGTCGTATGTTAACAGTCGTATGCTTGATATTTAACAGTGGCATTTTTGATATAAAAGGTGGTAATCGTGATACCCATATTGGTCTCTGGATACTAACAGTGGTGACCATGATGCGAGCAGTGGTTTTTAACACAGGTATTCTTCATGTTATCAATTTGTTTATTGAATGAACTTAGCATTTGATAATAAAGGGGGCTAAGCATAATTTGTTTCACTGGTGTTTGCTTCAGGGTGTGATAGATAGTGCCGACTTGGAGTCGCGCCATAAAGGTTCCGAATGTGCCAAATATTTGCTATCATAATAGTTGTATTCCACATTATGTTATTCATTGATTATCTCATCAGCAGACTGTGATATCGTGATATATAATATGCCTATAACCCATCGATTGTCTTTTGCGAATAAATAATAAACTTTAGTTTATTTCCTTCATACACGTAACAATATCGTGGCCTTTCAAAAGCACTTGGTCAGATCTGATGAGAGTTTACAAACTCATGTAACTAAGTATTATATTTCTTACTGTGCCAAGACATTATGTCTATATAGAATATCTCGTTCTATGGTGATCAATGTCTGCCAAAAATGGTGTGTATTGAAGTGGCAGTGATGATGTACCGTTCCAGTATTGCGCATATTAAATTTAATTTGTGTGATGACTTAATTAACTAAGTGACCCTCGTCTACGGGGACGACGGATGTCTGTGATACACCAAATGGTTAAGCCTATGAGATGTATCTCAGCTGATCCGGCAACGACCTTGTGGACACTTTTTTTCGCGTTTTTTATAGTGTTGATATTAAAGATTACAAGGTATACACTAAGTTGCTCGATTGATATTTACCACACTGTTTCGTTGGGAGCTTGCATTCCTTTCCATATGGACGACGTTTATTTTTATTAATTAGTATATCTTTGAATGCAGCGCGATATTATTGGTTGAACAGGGAATATCTCGAACGCCAACCAAAACATTAAACTAGGATTGTATTTTCCGTGTTTTCCTGTTTTAGCGTTCTACTAAACTTATAAAAAGTGTATCCTTTAGAATTGTAAATAGTCTGTCGGATGATTTCTCTCTCGTTGCACTGTCATTCAATATATGGGGCGATGTGTTATATCCTGTATTTCGTGCATTCAATAAAACTATAAATATAATTTTCCCTTTGTGCCGTGTTGCTGAAGTTATTACTATCGATTCCTGAGGAGCCATCCTCAAAATCAAGTTACAAGTGATGTCCAATGCACACTCCTTCCCACCTGGGCTCTACCGTATTAATAATTCCGATGCTTTTCACAAGGAGCACGTAGCGTGGGTGGTTGAATGGTGACCGCTACTTAATCCGTCAGGGGACCAGTGGCCCGTGTTCTGCTCCAAGCCCACAAATGACACTGGTTTTACAGGTATCACCCTATATGATTGCATTATGACACCAATATCTGCTCTTGTTCGAACGCCCACAAAGGGCATCCACACGGGAGCCTCCCGAACTCAGTTGGTCAGCAGACCAACAGGTCATGTCTGGGCTGACACCCTGGAACCAGCATCTGGAACAGCTTCATCCAACTATAATTCGGTGAGGTTTCTTGGCCCAAGTGTATTTCCATGTGCTCAAAAACTGCCTAAAACACCCAACATTTCATTTCCTGCAACATTCAATATGACTGATACCCGGGGACGGATGACTGGTCGATCTTCCATGTTCGGGCGAACTATTGTTTCCGCATAGCTCACGTATTACACACGCCATTCACCAATTTCTTTTCGTTGGTTCTAACGTAGAATCATGAGTACGGGTGCACGATTCCAGTTTCGGGGCAAATTGTGGAGGAGCATAACATAACTTGTATTGTAGTCGGATAACATACTACAATTAAGCGTTATTTATGTATTGCATACGGCTGCAGACTATCCTTGGTATGTCTCTCCAAAAAATAACACCTGCAGATTCGTCCAAACCTATTGCGGGAGGTTTGTTGGCCAAATGTAGCCGTCGTATGAACAGAATCGATCTAAAAACACAAATGTCGTCTCAATGTCCGTAAACATAGCCTACTGGTTACCACGCAGCTAAGATATTATGTAGGCGTATATATAACTGTAGAGGGAGTTGACCACCC
The DNA here is from genome assembly GCA_964019135.1 of Arenicola marina. Lineage (NCBI taxonomy): Eukaryota > Metazoa > Annelida > Polychaeta > Arenicolidae > Arenicola > Arenicola marina. The sequence goes on from OZ025259.1 coordinate 28,730,368, forward strand.
ACTTCCCCCCCCCCCTCTCCTCCGCCACCCCCACCGCCAAACCCCCACCCACCGTCGCATCCCCACCAACACCCCTGGATGTAACAAGTCAAGTGGGGTTTGCGGCGGCCTATAGCACCATAGATACCTGCTTCCTTGGAGACGATGCTATTCAGTGTCGGTGTGGAGAAAACCTGCGTGTTGACAGCGTATGGCGGTGCGTACCCCAACTCACCATTATTGCTTGGTATTCCCCAGGTCAATACTGGCAAAAAAACGATGACTAAATGTCATTTATTTACAAGGCTTCACAGACTTACCTCGCAATGTCGGTAGCTCGATGATACATGCTGACAACCTTTGGATACTATGTGCACCCTTTACTGTGATACACTGAGTGGTGAATAAACCTGCTGAATAGACTAAATCGCACTGTGAAGTCATGGGGTCGTAAGTATTGTTCAGTAACAATAGAATGTCATTTGCGAAAACTAGCAACGAGCCGCACGTATTGGTTCAGTATTATTCTGAGAGAAGTCCCGTTTAAAACTTTAAATAGTTCGTTTCCCTACTAGATCGTGGAACTGTGAAGTATTATTGACGTAGATATAATCCATGACATTGGATATAAAACTACATTACACTGTAATTATATTCATATCTAATCCAGTGCGAATCATATCTAGTGTGAATAACATTATTGTGTCACCTCCCTGTAACGGTGTGATGCTACGTGTTAATGGCTATATTATTTATGCTATACACGTCTTCGTAATTATACGCCATCTTAGAAAAAGCGTGCCTGGCGCAAAAGAGTGGTGTTATCTTGATTTTTTCTATGGAGATAAATACCAGATTTCCAGGTTATTGGCAAGGCATGTATAAACTTAGCTTGTCTAATTTACATCCAGATTACGTAACTTTTCCGTCACATAGATGACAATATTGCATGTTTAAGTCTCTACAAAATACGTTGTCATGCGACGACGCCATCTTGACATCTCGCGAAAACCAAAATAATACCCAGAATGCAGTGCACATGCAGTGGCGCCTCACAGTGGAATAATCTGAACTAATGCTTTGCGAAGCCGCCCATGTGTCAATGAAGATGCGATATCCAATATGTTAAGTATCTGTACGTTTACCAATGGAAATAAATGCGGCACTAATGAAATTAAAGTAAATTACCTAAATTTTTCAGGTACGGAGAACTTCTATCACGATTTCCGTACATTATTATGATTCTGGACCTAGTTCTGGTCATCTCGTCTGGAGTATTGTTGGTATGGATCTACGGCGTCCCGGAACTGGCTGAGCCTGATCAGGTATGTATACGAGTTTGCGAACTTTTGTTGTTGAGAAGACATATTTATCAATAACATCCTTCTTGAGTCTACACTTGGAACCCCACTCTTGGAAAATAAGACAGTTTTTTCGATATAGATGTTTCATCAATCTGGCAAAAAGTAAAAACATCCTCTTTCAGTTTCCCAGCAGTATATCTAGAGTGATAAATCACTTAAATTCTAAGAATTAAACGTTATGATTTGTATGATTAGCTTTAATTTAATGCATTCAATTATTTTTTGATGGAAAGAGCTCAAGCAGAACGCATTTGCTTGAAATCTGCTCAAAACCTCTACAAACTGCGCCGATAAGGGTTAAACATGGGCAGGGACGGTGACGTGAGATACCATCACAACCCCCGCCCCCCGCCCGAGACGTGGTTGTGAGCAAGGCGTGGTGGTGAGTGAGACTGAGAGGCACGAAAACCAGCCACTGATTGTTCCTTTCCTCCGTGAAGGGTTTTGCTTCTCGCGGGACCGAGATTTGGCGATGGAGCGAGACTGCAAAACAGCTCCAGAGGGCGCTGAAGCGAGGCGAGCTGGTCGATATACCGAGGTGGGTGGTTATGGCCAGCCATTTGTGCAATAAAGCCGATAAACACATGCGACCTTCAAACAGAATTTAGTAGTTGCAACACTTATGTCTGAAGCATATAGTGAAGATTTTGAGGTTACGACTTAACAATTTATCGCATGGTCATCCGCAGAATAGCACCGGTTTCCCCGCCACAGGACACGATGGAGAATCCTGATCTTGTGACTGTACAGCCCACACCCCCCGGGGTACATGGCCCCCCTCTTGAGTTGATCCCGGAGCCACCCGGATCTCCTCCAGAACTATGGACACCTCCAGGTCTGGACCCCGATAAGTCCGGTACAACCTCAGCAGCTGACGGCGCTAGTGAAGGTCATAAAGGCGTCCTTGAGATCGTCGGAAGTTTACGTATCCACAAGCGAATGTCGCCGCGTAATAGACAGCGGAAAAGGCCAGAGAAGAAATGGTGCGCCGCAGACCCTGTGCCAGGTGGGCAACATTTTAAGATATATTGTTATAAGCATATATATGTATAATATATGTGATATAAGGCCTTGTAGCAGTTGAGTAACATTTCAAGAGATGTTGTGGTAAACATGTATATATGTGACAGAATGCCTTGTTGCAGGTAGGTTCCGTTTCAAGTTATACTGTGGTAAACATGTACATGTATTTATGTGATAGAATGCCTTATGGCAGGTGGGTAACATTTTAAATCATTTTGTTGTAGACGTGTATATATGTGAGAGAAAGCGTTTTAGTACGTTGAAACCGTTTCAAGAGATATAATTGTTGTAAACATGTATAAAGGTTATCGAAGGCCTTACAGCAGGTGGGTAGTATTTCATAAAACAAAAGGCAAATGTATTTACTCTACAGAAGATATGGATACAACGAACCGCGGACGAAACTATGTATATGTAAAGGTTGCACGACAAAATGTATGCGATCTTATATATAGCATAACTATATACGCTAAATGTTAGCAATACCTTTTGAAACGGATGGGGCTATCATTGAGAACTAACAATCATTATATCCATTATGTAATTTGTCATTGAAAATAGTATACTATTTCGGACATTATATCCGTGTTTATTGTCATTTGAAGAACCAGCATCAGATCTCCTGAAGCTGGTATTCAGCATTGAAGGAGGGGAGAGCACCCTGATGGAACCCGAGTTCCTCAAGACCTTGTGTCTCATCGAGGAGAACTTCGTGACGTCATACTGGGATTCGCAGTGTGCAGCCCACTCCTTAGCTTACTACGTCGGGGCCTTGAACAACCGGAACTGCCTGGACATTACGTGGGGACACGTCCGCAAGACGCTACAGATGCTAACCGACTGCTCGCCGTATTACTACGCGGGAGTGCTTCGCCAGGGATGCTCTTCCGCGCCACGAATGTGTCCCGGCGTTCCGGAAGAGTGTTATACTTTTGACGCCGCTTACAAGATTCTCCATTACCTTGTGGATAATGAGTTCATGCGCCATCGGAATGATACGCTTGTAACCGACGTTCGTTACACGGCTATCGTCTTCCGGGAAGAGTGGTACGACTCCACGGACGCCGTGTACGACTACTTCCGGTCCATCGACGGCGTTGCCATGGGAACGGAGAACGTCGCCTTGGTCGCTATGGATCTTGGTTTATACAAACAGGTGGTGTATGACTACGTGAAAGGAGACCTGCCGCTTATTTACATCGCCGCTGGAGTCATCGTGCTGCTGTTGTTTCTGTACACCAGATCGGTTATCATAACAATGGCCGCTCTCTTCAACGCTGGTTTCACCGTGGTCGTCGCCGTCTATGTCTACTACGTCATCGCCGGGAAGACGTTCTTTCCCATGCTAAACGTTTTGGCGGGAATCGTTGTCGTGGCAACCGGAGCAGACGACACAATCGTTATGTTTGATATATGGATGGCGCTGAAGTTATCGAGCCGACGTCGGAAATCTCGACTCAAGGCGACGAGAATTGTTTTGGTGAATAAGTTACTTCGCCGGACCGGGCCTTCAGTCCTAGCCGTGAACTTGACGACCGCTTCAGCCATGTTCATGATGATTATCTCTGACGTCACAATCCTCAGATGTTTTGCCCTATTTACCGGAATATGTGCGGTCGTCAACTTCCTGTTTGTGATCACGTGGGTGCCTGCTGCCATAGTGATATCAGATTATTTGACGTGCGCATGGGTCACACGCGCACGCTGCGACGAGGGCGCCCCCTGTGGAGTATATAGGAAGTTCTGGCGGGATGTCATGCCTGTCGTTGTCATGAAACTCTGGTTCATATGGATTCCTCTTTTTCTGGGACTGTCAGCCGGTGGATTATACATTGTGTTCGGCCAACCCGGTCTGAATCCACCCATTACGAGAGAGCTCAGTCTACTGCCGAGTTCGCACCCATTTGAGGAGTACAAATCGTCGTACAAAGACTACTTCAATTCGGAAAAACTACAATCCGGAACGACTGACAACCCTGCTGAAATGCATGTTCAATTTTTATGGGGACTTAAAAGCGTGTACAGTGATGACGTGTTCAACCCAGCATCTTTCAACAAGGCCACCTTGGACGAGTCTTTCACCGTGAACCCGCCTTACGTGCAGGAATGGCTGGATAGATTCTGCAAGGACCTGCTGGAACAAGATTTTATCGCACCATCAGAACGTGAATTTGGTTGCTTTTTCGACACGTTTAACTCATTTGTGAGCGGTCCTTGCGACGTGAGCATTAGGCTCAATGACCGAGCAAAGCATCTATCGCTGCGGCCCTGCTGTGGTCTCGACCTTCCTCTAACGGAGGAGCAGACGACATTTTGCATGAGTCACGTCAATATTATAAGCGCCGTTAAATGGAGTCAGGGTTCACGGCCGTCCAAGGGGTCACCCCTGTACAACAGAGGAGGCAATCTCACCCTGTTTAAGATGACCATTCGCACTTCAGACATCGACGTGACGGATTACAACGAAGTGAGTCAATTATTCACCAGCATCCGAACGTTCACGGCGGAGCACATGGCGGTGGCTCCACTAGAACTACAACACGGAGGGTTCAGCGGAGAACAAGGTTCGGAGTTCCTTCTGTACGACCTCCAGCGATCAGTGGTAAAGGGAACATTTCGGGCGGCGCTTTTGGCCTTTCCCGTCATGCTTGGCGCCGTCCTGCTGAGCACCTTAAACGTGCTGACGGCCGTATACGCCACAGCCACGATCTTCCTTACCTTTATCAGCGTGGTCAGTCTCTCCATCCTGCTGGGCTGGGAGATGGGGGCGGGCGAGGCTGTCGTAATCCTCTTGACAGTGGCCATGTCTGTGAACCATAGTTTACGCTACGCAACGTCCTTTAATCTGTCGAAGCGAGGCAACAGAAAGGCCCGGGTCACGCGGTCAATCGTAGAGGTCGGTAGCGGGGTCACGGCGATGACCTTGACCTCTATAGTCTGCGGGGCCATCATCCTCCCCGGTCACGTGACTCTCTACAAACAGGTCGGCGTGATTTTGATCAGCGTGTCCGGGATAAGTTGGTTGTATGCTACCTTCTTCCTCCTGCCGCTGTTATACGTCATTGGCCAGGGAGGTTACTGGTTCGACTTGCGCTGCATATTTTGCGTATGTTGCCTAGACGGTGAGGACAAAAATACTGATAAGGCGGGATTAACAAAAACCGACGGTACGGACCAAAGCCAACCGGCGCCTAAGTCGAAAGCCACGATTGACCAAAACCCTCCAAATAGGTTAACACATAATAATCAATACAGCACCAGCACAATGAGACCTCGTACGAGAAGCCAGACTGAGGCTATGAAGGCAAAGAATGCAACTGCAGAAAGTGACGAAGGAAGGGACTACGAGACGCAACTCTCCACAAGTGTCTTGCAGAAGTCTTCGTCTTACGATATTCTGACTTCGGACAACTGGGGCGAGGTGACGGAGAGCGAGTTGCTGTTCTCACCCAGTGAATCGTGCATGGAAGACAGTCGCGAAGCCTTGCTCGAGGCGAAGAGGAAACATGCTCCTCAGAGTACGTACCACCGCGAGGACGTGCTCGAGGGGAAACAAAACCCGACTCGGAGAGCGCAAGCACAGCAGCTTGCAACCAGGAAGGGACATATGTTTAACAAACCTGGCAATGATTGTGCGATTCTTGAAAACGCGTCACCTCAAGTGAAAGCCACATTTAAAGATGAATCGAGTGCAGAGGATGTCGGTTCAAGCGGTGATTACAGCACGACGGAGAGCCTTACGTCCGACGATGATGACGAGGAGAAATCGAATCGCAATGTGAGTGGTTCCTCTGCTACCTACGTATCAGGTTCAGAAGGCCACCAAAGTGTGCTAGATAGGAGAGGTGGGGGCGGTGCTCCGTCTCCATCAAGTAGATCCCATTCTGCAAGCACCAGTGAATCTAACTCTCAGACCGAAGCTTCCGAAGATCCCATCGGAAACAGCAATGATGCTGATCTTACGGATGAATCGGAGGGAAGAAGGGATACGGATAGCGGTAGTAACCATAATAACATTCAGTCCAGTGATGGTGGTGATGATGATGAAGATGAAGATGATGATGATGACGATGATGATATTAAAGACATTCATTCGCCGGACAAAACGATTCAGAAGAATTCTAAGACAACTGAAAATAATACCTCGCATCCCACTTTCATCAGCGCCCCAGGACCGAAGGGACAACAACCAAATGTTCCGTCTGACAGCGATAACAAAATGTCGTTGAAACCTTTTCAACTTGAGGTCCAAAGGACGCCAATGGACAAAAGACCGATCGAGAATTCCGGATACTCAAATGACAGCAGCAATCGGGATACGCAAGGAACGCCCAAATTAACGGGACCGGAGGACGACGCCGAAAATACAAGCAGCTGGAGCGACTCAGCTGATACGCCAGAATCTGCGACAAACGCGTCAGAACTGTCTACCATTATTGAGGCGACCGAGTCGACGAACACCAGCTTCTCCCTCGTCTCCTCCTTGGGGGACAGCTCCTCTGTGTTGACCTTTGACCTCTGTGGGGCGGACGCCGACCTTGACACGTACGACGAGGACGATGATGATGATGATGACGACAGCGACGAGGACCAGTTACACAGCGCCATGCGGACGATGCAACAACTTGTGGATGAAGCCAGAGTTCACGGTGAAGTCGACAGACAGCGGAATACAACGTGCAATGATATCAGCCAGTATACTCACGGTGTTTCGTTCTATTTGGGGCCCAGACCTAAAGGCCCAGGTGCTATCAGACCCGTCGTCAAGACAGCTGAACGGTCAAGAGATGGTAGTCGCCCGACGAAGACCGCCGATGAACAGACATCATCGTTATTAAGAACCACATCAAGTGTTGCCCACACGCCGCAAGAAGGGTCGAAATTGACAGAAGGGCAAACCGACATGAGTAAAGATAGACATAGTGACAGAGAAAGGGCGACACATGGTACCAACCACGTTATCGCAGACGACGTAGGGAAACGTCGACACAAAGATATATATCGCGACCCTCATACTTTTCAACAAGGGATAAAACACAAACACTCGATTGGAAGTAAGGAAAATATGAAAACAGAGGACAAGACCATTACCATAGAAACGGGAAGACATAGAGAGAGCCAACATTATAAAGATGCCGCTGTGACTAAGTTATCTGCGGATAACGCGGTGTCCCATGCCAAGGTTAGCAATGCTAAGGAAAAACCAATGTCCACCCAGAAGCCGACTCAGCCTTCCCGAGGCGACCCAAGGGCTTTAGCTGAACCAACCGAGGCGATGGCTTCTTGTAGTGGAAGTAAGCCAGCCTCTGAAGTTAAAAGAAAAGAAAATGTACATTCCAAGCGTCCAATCAGTAATCTACCACACGATAGACCCGCCAGTCGAATTCAAAATGAGGAATACTCCGTTTGGTACACAGATCCGAAATCCGATGGGTGTTCGCACGGAGACAGCTTAAAGAGTGCCTCTGGAATACCAGTCGACGACCCCAATATTCCAGAATTGAATCCAGAATTAACAAGCACGGTGGGATATGTGCGGAAACCAAAGAAGCGTTATAGTGATGCAATCTTTTCAGAAAAAGGAAAACAGGATCCCAATAAACCACGAAATAAGTCCGATGGTCAAATAGGCATTCGGGTAAGAAAGGAAGCGTTGGCAGACAAGGGAGACTCGAATGCTGCCACGGATACTGCCAGAGATGAGACGTTGAAGTCCGATTGTCAAAACGGCATTCGGGTAAGAAAGGAATTGTTGGCAGACAAGGGAGACTCGAATGCTGCCACTGGTACTGCCAGAGACAGGACGGTCGATCGCGATAGCAATAACACGAAGGCCACTTCAAAGGTTATACCGAATCCAGGGATGATGTTGACTGGACAGCATGGGACAGAGGTAAACACACGGAAAGAACGATTTTCCCATGGATCACATACGAAGAAAGAGGAACTGGACGATAAAGGTAAAAATGCAGAAGTTCACTCGCGGAAGGGACATCGGGGAGCGAATGGCGCAAGCGCTAATGATAAGCATACAAGTTCCAAGCGTGCTTTATCAGATCCTGACACGTCGTCTCACGTTGTAAATAAGAAGGAAGAAAAAGTGATCCAAGAAAGGAAAACAGTTGAACAAGGTCATGGACTGAAGGAGCAGAGAAACTCGAAAGATAAGCGTCGAAGTTCCAGACGTTTGTCGCAAACTCCTACGACAACTGATCTGTCTTCGCATGTTTCGAATATAAAGGGAGAGAAACTTGAACATGATAGGAAACTTGTTGGAGAACTTCACGCAGTGAAGGGACACAGAAGCAGCCGAGACGGACGATCCAACGATAGCCGTAGTAATTCAAAACTTGCTCCGTCAGACCTTGTTACAACTGACTCATCCTCGCATGCTGAGAATAAAAAGGAAGGGAAACGAGAACATGAAAGGAGACGTGTTGAAGACGTTCGCGCAATAAAAGGGCACAGAAGCACCAGCGATGGAAGCAAAAAAAGCAACGAACACAGTTCAAAGCTTGCTCCATCAAATCGTGTTAGAACTGACTCATCTTCGCATGTTGCGAATAACAAGGAAGGCAAAGTTGAACCTGAAAGGAACGTAAAAGGGCACAGTATCACTAGCGATGGAAGCAAGAAAATCAGCAAGCAAGATTCAAATCTTACTCCATCAAATCGTGTTACAACTGACTCATCTTCGCATATTGCAAAGAAGAAAGAATGGAAACGAGAACATGAAAGGTCACACATTGACGACGTTCCGTCATTGAATGGGCGGAGAAACATCAATGACGCAAGCCCGGAAGACCAGGCGCAAAGTTCCAGGCTTTTGTCGCAAAGTCCTACGACAACTGATCTCTCTTCGCATGTTGGGAATATAAAGGGAGAGAAACTTAAACATGAAAGGAAAAACGTTGAAGACCTTCATGCAGTAAAGAGCCGCAGAAGCTCTAGAGACGGAATCAAGGAAGATAAACCTCCAACTTCCAGACCTTCGCCACAACAGAATTTTACACATGCCCTCTCTTCTCGTGATTCGAGTATTGAAAGAGGGACACTTGAACACGGGCGGGGCGATACAGGCCAATATAATACTAGGGTAGGAGACGGAAGGCGTCATCACCGGAGTCGACGAGATCCAGATAATATCAAAGAAGAACCGGCGCAAAATTATGTATCTCCTCCTGATTTTGTTATGAAGAATGTGAACGGTGAAGATCAAAGGCTAAAGACTAGTGATGATCGTGTACCGAGAGGCAAGAGAAGAACGGATGAAGATAAAAACGGTCGTCACACGCGAGATGGTCAAAGCAGGTCGTTCAATCCGGAGGAAGATGGGAACGGTCGCCACATGCGAGATGGTCAAAGCAGGTCGTTCAATCCGGAGGAAGATGGGAACGGTCGCCAAATGCGAGATGGTCAAAGGAGGACGTTAAATCCGAGGGAAGATGGGAACGATGGCCACATGCGAGATGGTCAAAGCAGGTCGTTCAATCCGGAGGAAGATGGGAACGGTCGCCACACGCGAGATGGTCAAAGCAGGACGTTAAGTCCGAGGGAAGATGGCAACGGTCGCCACACGCGAGATGGTCAAAGCAGATCGTTCAGTCCGGAGGAAGATGGGAACGATCGCCACATGCGAGATGGTCAAAGCCGGACGTTAAATCCGAGGGAAGATGGGAACGGGCGCCACACGCGAGATGGTCAAAGCAGGTCGTTCAGTCCGGAGGAAGATGGGAACGGTCGCCACATGCGAGATGGTCAAAGCAGGTCGTTCAGTCCGGAGGAAGATGGGAACGGTCGCCACATGCGAGATGGTCAAAGCAGGACGTTAAATCCGAGGGAAGATGGGAACGGTCGCCACACGCGAGATGGTCAAAGCAGGACGTTCAATCACGGGGAAGATGGGAACGATCGCCACATGCGAGATGGTCAAAGCAGGTCGTTCAGTCCGGAGGAAGATGGAAACGGTCGCCACATGCGAGATGGTCAAAGCAGGACGTTAAATCACGGGGAAGATGGGAACGATCGCCACATGCGAGATGGTCAATACAGGTCGTTCAGTCCGGAGGAAGATGGGAACGGTCGCCACACGCGAGATGGTCAAAGCAGGACGTTAAATCCGAGGGAAGATGGGAACGATCGCCACATGCGAGATGGTCAAAGCAGGTCGTTCAATCCGGAGGAAGATGGGAACGGTCACCACATGCGAGATGGTCAAAGCAGGACGTTAAATCCGAGGGAAGATGGGAACGGTCGCCACACGCGAGATAGTCAAAGCAGGACGTTCAATCACGGGGAAGATGGGAACGGTCGCCACATGCGAGATGGTCAAAGCAGGACGTTAAATCCGAGGAAAGATGGGAACGGTCGCCACATGCGAGATGGTCAAAGCAGGTCGTTCAATCCGGAGGAAGATGGAAACGGTCGCCACATGCGAGATGGTCAAAGCAGGACGTTAAATCCGAGGGAAGATGGGAACGATGGCCACATGCGAGATGGTCAAAGCAGGTCGTTCAATCCGGAGGAAGATGGGAACGGTCGCCACATGCGAGATGGTCAAAGCAGGACGTTAAATCCGAGGAAAGATGGGAACGGTCGCCACACGCGAGATGGTCAAAGCAGGACGTTCAATCCCGGGGAAGATGGAAACGATGGCCACATGCGAGATGGTCAAAGCAGGTCGTTCAATCCGGAGGAAGATGGGAACGGTCGCCACATGCGAGATGGTCAAAGCAGGACGTTAAATCCGAGGGAAGATGGGAACGATCGCCACATGCGAGATGGTCAAAGCAGGTCGTTCAATCCGGAGGAAGATGGGAACGGTCGCCACATGCGAGATGGTCAAAGCAGAACGTTAAATCCGAGGGAAGATGGGAACGGTCGCCACATGCGCGATGGTCAAAGCAGGACGCTGGCACAGGTGGACCACCGTGGGGTCTCTAGGAGTAGGAATCACAAGGCCACAGCAGTGGCCCAGGGTGGCGGAAAGCACAATGAGCAGATTGCTGATGCTGGAATCGGACGACCGGACGACGAGCTCGCACCCGGTGAGCGTGGTCAGGCTAGTAAGCCAGCATATAATGATCGTGAAACAGATGAGGTACATGTTACGGTAGGCAGAAAATCGCGGCAAGAAAACGGCCAAAAGACGAAACGTCCATATGCTGAAATTAATGGTGGACGCCAACGGGATGGGGATGGCTATAAAAACAAACAAACAAAATCAGCGTTATCAGATAATACGGGAGAGGGCAAGGATAGTGACCTGCCGCGCACCACGGACGGAGATGGGTCGCGATCCAGAAGAGGAAGGGAAAGTCTCCATGATGGCAATAAGCTTAATGCCACAAACAGCATGACCACTCCTGAGAACGACATTGATGGAACACCATTACCATTGCCCGCAAAACAGACGATATCCGATCATGACTTACCGGGAGCTGATATGGGAAAAGTGCACACTCACGCGGAGGATAGTCACGTGTGGAGAAGTGTCTCGCCCGAAGAAAACTACGCGAGACTTGCAGACCGGAGGAAGCAGACAGGCGAAGAGCTCCGACGGTCGACGGACGCCAAGATATATGTGATGACAAGAAACAACACAGAGTCGCTGATACACGGGCGTCGCTACCGGTCACCGTCGCCTGGAAACAAACAGGCATTACCGGAAGAGGGTATGACGTCAGCGGCAAAGGTCACACCCGACGCTGACCCTATGTACGATCCACTTATCCAGGCCTTCGTGCAACACTACGGGAAGGAAAAGGAACCACCGCGGAAGTTTGCAACGCTCAAGCCGAAGGTCACTGACCCACCGCCGAAGGTCACAAGGCTCAAGCCGAAGGTCACTGACCCACCGCCGAAGGTCACAACGCTCAAGCCCAAGGTCACTGACCAACCGCCGAAAGTCACAACGCTCAAGCCCAAGGTCACTGGCCCACCGCCGAAGGTCACAACCCTCAAGCCGAAGGTCACAACGCTCAAGCCGAAGGTTACTGATCCACGGCTGAAGGTCACAACGCTCAAGCCGAAGGTCACTGACCCACCGCCGAATGTCACAACGCTCAAGCCCAAGGTCAAAGAACAGACGGGTCGACGCGTTCACTTCGAGAAATCCATCTCATTAGACAACGTAACAACCAATAAGATTCGCGCATCCAGTCACCTGATGAGAAGAACTTACTCACAGTTTTGATATCTTTACAGACGGTTGACCGATTTGGGCCCTTCTATTCAACATTATTTTATTGTCGGCATTATCTCATGTCGCAGACATGTATTTAATTGATGCAAGAGGGACAATGCCTTGCGAGCCATAGGGTGAAAAGAGCATCCTCGTTTTGTAGTCTTCTGCGAGCACAACTCTATCAACGCGACCTCAGCACAACCAACGCCCGCTGACAGGGATGACCACCTCTATGAGAGAAAATCATCATATATTTCGACTAGAAAAACAGCAAAACAATACAGCATACAGCGAAAAGGAAAAGATTGTAATTCCTGGCCGAGGAGACTACCATTATGACAGAGTCGCTGGCATGGTTGCCAAGCTCTTTAACAGGACGTCACAACTGTACCGAAGGCACTATTGGAGTAAATGTAACTTATTAAACGGTTATCTCCCATAAGTTTATGTATATACTTTAGATAATATATTATTATATAATATAAGACGAAATAATTACGAATATAACTGTGGTAATAAATAAAGATTATGATTATTTCGTAAATCGAAATATTCCTGTTAACCTAATGAACTTAGTTTAGGCCAACCCAGAAGTTAAAGAGCAGGATACAACGTTTTAGACGCACATCGGCAATCTCACCCCCTTCACCCTCTTCACCCCCCTTTACGCCCATGCCCCCCCCCCCCTTGTGGTTTTGAATTCATCTGAACGTATTAATAGTCAATAAATGTGAAATGTACACCGTACGGCTGTGTCGTAATTGTTATTTCCCTATAATTATTTAATTAATTTGTATATGCGACAGCACAATGAGACAATCAGGTAATAGTAAATGATTCATTCTGCCTTTGAACGAATATAAAGATCTATAGACAGCCTGGCATTAATGCATTCGCGACTATATCAAAAACAGAGGGCCCGCTCTTGTTTATTTGGCGTACCCATTTTATATATTTATATAACACTGTATATTCGGATTAAAATATTACTCATATGGAAGACAATTGGTTTGTACAAGATTTGATTGGATGAAACTGCGCAAGTTAATAGAGCCGATTTGAACAGATATTTCAGGCCAATTAGAAAAAATCTGCTCAGGGCATCGAAATAAAGATCAGCATTCACATTTAGCATAACTGTAGTATTTACTATAGATTGTCGTGGCAAACCTGCCAGAAAAGGTTTTTTTTTTACATGACAGTTAATACCGTAAGTTACGGGCACTACGTCATAGGTTTGTGTGTAGTTCCCTTGTGTCCCCGGGAAACAACTTCTAACGTCAATGCGACCATTAAAACCTCCTATAAAATTCAGGCACCAAATACATCAATGCAGGCCTACCCGAAATACTACTAATAGAAGAATCAGCTGAAAACACACAAAAATACAAATTTTTTTATTTTTACTTCGGTTCGAAAACGTTCATTTGGCACTGTTAATCTGTTCCATGCCTATTTTAAAATTACGTTTCTTTTAATATGATAATTGTATGAAGTGGAGATAGCTAAATCTCTACTGATCGTTCAACACCTTGCGTGTTGCCACCCGCCAGATTTGTACGACAGTATATGATCACAACAACTGCTTACAGCACGCCGAAGGGCTTAAACTAATACTTGACCGGTTGCCATGGCGACGCGTACCTGTCAATCGATCAGCTGGCCGGTCCCATGCCGACCGCCAGTTTACCAAGCGAGGCTAGCAACCGGCTTATCGTGACGGTAGCGTGGCCGAGCGGTCTAAGGCGCTGGTTTTAGGCACCAGTCTCCTCGGAGGCGTGGGTTCGAATCCCACCGCTGCCAAACCCTTTTTTTGAAAGAACCTGGATTTATATCGTGTTCAAGAACGCTTGACCAAGACATTATAAAGGCGTCGGTTGGTAAATTTACCAGGTGTTATATTGTAAACCTTCAAATATGTCATGCTTAAGCGTCCTAATGGGTAGCCACCATATACCACGGTTGGCGTTATGATGGTGAATCCTAGGTGAATCATCAGTCACTGACAAACGTGGGCGTATGCTGCTCTTCAGAGACAGTGCCGCTTGTTAGCATTATGGCCCCCAGGTTGAGATATAGGCCTACTTTGAGATGTTACGTTACGTTCCCCGGCGATTTCTAATAATCAAGCACCCGACCGCGTAAGCCGTGAAGCCCTGTTAACACTGGTTAAAAGAACCCGAAAATGAAAATCGGATAATTTGTTATAATTTAAAAAAATTTAAATTAGGCTACAATTCACATGGCTTGCCATAGACTATGAGTCAGCGCCATATGTGTGCCGGCATAAGTGGCAAAGGCGGCCGAGGGGGGCGCGAGGGAGGGGCGAGGGAAGGGTGGACGAATGACCGAGGAGAGTCGGGTGAGGGTGGGGCGAGGGTGGGGTGAGGGCTGGGCGAGGGTGAGGCGAGGGATGGGAGGGCGTAGAATGGGGTGAGGGTCAGGCGAGGAATAGGCGAGGGGGGCCGTAGGAGAGGCGATGGTGGTGAGATGTAGGGGGGGCGAGGGTGAGGCGAGGGCTAGGCGAGGGTGGGACGAGGGTGGGGCGAGAGTGGGGGCGGGGGTTGGGCGAGGGAGGGGTGAGGGCGGGCGAGGGTGGTGCGGGGGTGAGGTGAGGGGCTGACTGTGTATCTCTGGTTGTTAGCTCCCAGTGCTTGGCCCGCCTCCAACCACCAGGCCCAGGATTCTCGCAACATACAAGACAGACCATAGACCCAAGGTGATTTTGTTAACTGCGATAAATATCGGTCTTTGACAACGTGCATTTTGTGGTTAGTGAGACAGAATGTTTTGGGGTTAAAAATGGCATCCAAAATAGACACTGACTGTCATAGCAAAGTATATGGAGGTTAATTATTTGACACTTTCGATAATGACCCTCAACTAGAATATACAAAAAAACAACCTTCCGTCTCAGATGGGCACAACGAGAAAAATTGCACATTTCTGCTTTGAAGTATGAGATTAAACAAAATGCGATAAAGGGGGTCATTTGCGCGGGCACATGTTTATATAAATAACTATCTGTAGTGCCCCCCTAAGGGAAGACCGTCTTATTGGACGACATTGCGACGAATCAGATTCGCCCATCGAGTCATATGATCAGAGGAACCTCTTTGCAATTTGAAAAATCTTTACAAAACGGTCCCTTTATTCGCTATTTTATGCCCGTTTTGTGTCAGTTTAAAAAAAACTAATGTGGCACGCACCGCATCATGATAATTTAACATGATTAAGGTCACTGTCATACAACGGGGCGACTAAGTAATTTCCCGGTCTGGGTGTGGCAGGGCGGGTGAAGGCGACGTGTGGATTCAGCTGGGAGGGGGGGGGGTGTAGAGGGGCGTCTCATGTACAGCGGACTATCAACTAGTTCAAGATTTGTTTCCGAACAATTGACACATTATCTGAATAAAAGTGTTAGTGTTTAGTTAAGAAATTTATGTGTTATTGTCATTATATTCGTGATATATGGCTACAGTGATGATTTCGGCAATTTCATGACGCAGTAACTTATGAGCCTTGCACAAGAGACTCACATTTTACATACGAGATAAACGTGATATAAAATATAAAATATAAAATATGTCTGAAACAATAGATTGAAATGTAGACCTGACGCAAGAGTAACACAAAGCCAACGGAAACAGAGACATAGGTATTGTCCGTGTGTACATAGGACCAATATATTATTAATCAAGTTGTTTTAACGTCATTAGGAATGGTAGAAGTGGGAATATTTAACGCGGAAGACTACACCACGAGCATGGCTAACGTATAAGTACAGTCATAATTTATTCCGTATATTAAATACATATAACTATTTCTTTGCATGCAAACATAATATACCAACATTAAACTAAATGCTGTTCCTGGGACGAAATCGTCATGAATAATAAGAATAGGATTACTAGTTTTGGCATCTTAGCGTCGAGGTTCTGCACTATACATCTTCTTTGGGTGCATGTTCATTTGTCAGAAATGTTTCACTAAAAACAAGTACATATAAAGAGCAGACTGCTCTATGTACTTCAAACTGACTTAAACGGTGACACATTGTTAGACATAAAACGGACAAGGAAAACGTACACAAATACACATTTTCATTAATATAGAAACACCAACAATTCCGTCTCGAGCATGGCTCAGACCTGCCTAGGCCAATAGACCTACTGTTAAAGCTGCATATACAACCTTATGTAGAGAGCCGTTTGAACGATATAAAAACTACGGAAACACCAGGCTTGTATACGCATACACCTTGGCATATCGTATATATCTGTATCGAGATTCGTGTCTTGGATAAGTTTCGGGAAATACCCTCTGCAGTCTCAGAATGTTATGCATAAAACAAGTGCTCCAATATTATTACTTTAATTATTGGAGCAACGATAAATCCATGTAACAACAAATCAAGCCTACAATTTCCCCAGCCCCCCCCCCTCTCCCCTCCACCCCCTTCCCACCATCACCGCCTCCGCTCTATGTTTACTACGACCCTGGTCTTGCGCCACAGGAAATTAAGTTAGCACTTGTTCTGAAGAAGGCACGTTTAATTATTAGCTGCATCATGCATTCCACCTCATGACAAAATAATATAAAAGGGTTTCAACGACGGGCCCGTCAGTTAGCTCCCCCTGTCGCTGTACTGACCGGGATAGAGGGGTTGGGAGTGGTTAAATCGAGTGGTTCCATTGGCTGCTCCATGCGTGCGGATGGACGCGGGAGGGGATTCCGTATCGGCGTCATTCCCGTCATCAGCCTCGCTTTCGCTGTCCAATGAGCTGTGAGTTTCCTTGCCGCGGTGGCCATGCGCCTTTTTATTCCTCCGCGACGCCACGTCATCGCTCTTAGCGTCTCTCCGCCTCCCCTGACTCTGATCAGGCACAATTCTCTTTGGTATCATTGACGGCTCTGTCGCCTTCCTTCTGTGGATGGTAGCCTTATCCTGGGTTTTGGGAGCTTGAACAGGCAATGATTGGTCTTTTCTATCGTTTTGTCTCACACGACTTTGAGAGTATCCATTTTGAGACGCATCAATTGTGTGTAACGTTCTCTCCTTTTTCCGTCTTTGCTGTTTAACACCAAACCCAGCACTGTCCGAGAGAAGCGGATTCGATTCCCCGTCTTTATATTTCTGCATTATTTGTCGCATTCTCTCGCAGTTGGTCATTAACAATACGAGGCGTTTCTCAGCATGCAATTTGTCTTTTCTCTTTCTCGTAATGGAAAGGTTCAAGGCCTCAACTTTCTCCTGCAGGTCTGCCACGAAACGAATTATATCAGGTCTAACTTGCAACTCGATGCTAAAATCCTCTTCAATTAGTTTAAACTGGAAAGTCAACGTCCTCAGCTGCGTAAAGGATTCGAGGAGTTGTTTACTACACACACGCAAGGCCTCAATCGTCGCATCGTGCTTGCGCGATCCGTTTTGAATCAACTTGAGTTCCTGTTTTAGGGCTTCTCTCTCGAGCAGCATCTCGTTATAGCGTTGCCCCACTGCGTTCTTCCGCTCCTCCACAGTCTCACACTGCTCGCTCAGCTGCTTGTAACGACTTTCCCGGTGCGAGATGTGCTTCAACTCTCGTTTGTGCCGAGATAACAAATCCATGTTGTGCGTAATGTCCTGCTTCAGACCGGAGATCTTCTTCTCCAGTTTCACCACCTCAACCGGATACTGTTTAGACGGTGATGGCCTCTTCGTACCTGAAACTCTGCCGCCGTAAACCTTGTTCGCCTGAGTCCACCATAGTTTCGCCAATTCTACAGATTTGTACGACTTAACAAAAATGTCGGGCACCAGCCGAAGTAATGTAACGAAATCTTCGCAGTTTGCGTAAGGAAGGATTTCGTGTTTGCTGTCGGGATCGAATATTTCCGGGTCCAGCTTATCTTCAATAAACAAGGTATCCCACTTCTCATTCCACTGATACATCTTACGAACGGCCATAGATAACTTCTCCTGATCATCCAGTTTGTCGAAGTAGAAATCGAGCTCCCTCTCGTCAAAATGCGTTCCGTCGTCTTGACTACGAAGAGGGATGTTATCACCTTGAATCTCGTCACGACCTTCATTTGCATGACCTTCATCCCTCCGGAAGCTGACTTGTCTCGTTTTGACACGTTTGATAACCTCGCGAGGGTTAAACGTGTCATCAGCGGGGTCGTAGAAATATTCATACAGACACACATAAATCTTCTGGTCGAAATTTTTCTTCAAGTCCTTCAAATATCCGATATCATCAAAGAAGATGTCGAAGTACTTCGCCAGGTGTCTCTCCTCGTCCTTCTCAATACCTCGACGCTTGCCGCTATCGTGAAGACTTGCTGTGGTTGTGCGCAACTCTCGTAGGGACGAGATCTTCGCGTCGTCGCCTCCATGTTGCCCGCCTGGTGGGTCGGGGTCACTTGGAAGCAGGGGGACGGATTTCATGAGCTGCTTCAGCATGTGGTAGAGCTTCTCGGTGGAGAAGCGGTTGATGGCATGTTGAAGCAGCTTCTCGAAGGCTGTGATTTGTCGATGAACGTTGTCATGCTGCTTTAGGGCGGAGCACCCGTTCATCTCTTTTGACTGAGTCTGAAGAGATAAGATACAAATAAAATATAATATAATAAAACAAAATAAAATGTAACACTTAGGTCTCACATCGACGTGAACAACTAGCTTATCTTAGACCACCACCTCCTCCTTTAATCCTATTGCACTATTGTAGTACTATCGACCTGGGTTTGACCGTGATATAACTAGACGCGTTAGTTACTGGTCAGCGGGAATATTTACTCCTTTGTAGTTGGCGTGCCGGCCCCGAGGGTCGCAGGTTCGCGCCTCTGTCAGGGCAGCCTGGAAAATCTCGGGAGGAGCCAGAGCGGGAATATCACAACATATCAGCGAAATATGTTGTCTTGCTGGTGCACGTATTGGTACGTATTTCTAATGCTTACATGAAAAATAATTCCCTATAATATCCATATATGTTATCTATCGCAGAACGGCAAGCATGTTAAATCTCAATACCGATGGTATAAATGAGCACCTCCGTCAAAAGTTCTTTACCCGCATATGTGCACCTGTTATGCGAAGGCTCCATAGCCGGCTTAAGCCGTAATTACCAGTCATGGGTGAGCGGCCAGCAGAACAACACCACCGCTCAGTACGGTTCAACCGTGATAAAATACCCGAATCTATTCATTGTGTCCTTCAGACTAGGCACGCCAGGCCTGCAACACCACTGCCATGCAATGAGGCATGAATGGCCTTAGTGCAAAGCACTAAAATATATGGGGTCAGCAAAATTAATTCTGTCGCCGGAGTGAGAAAGATTCCTGTTACTCCCATAGCGTAATGAAAGAAATTGCATAGGACTAAGTTCAAGCACAGAATGATATGGTCCTCATATGACTGCAATATTCCAGCTATGGCGTTAAAATGTTGTCCCTTATATAAGGGTATGATAACAACATGCCATATTCTTCATGCTAGGTTTCATGTCCTTGATATTTTGCTGTAGAAACCTGCATTTCACCGTACACAATGTCGCAGACAACCCACATGCGATTATATTAAGGCAGTCGTCGCTACTGCATGACACAACTCGCTTTTGAGGACCACAAAAGAAATATGCATAACATACCATTGCTAGAGGCAGACTATATATATCCCTCTTAACATCCATGCCGAGGCGATAAAAACAATCTCAGTCTTGGTGTGAAAAGGCTGTTACTCCAACCTGGGCCGTTTTTTTTACATCGGTTGGGATCACCTAACACACAGAAAGCTACGCCACGAGTCACTGGCCGCGGTGTGGCTGTCGCGATAACTCGATAGTCACAAAACTATTCTGTGGTCCTATATTACTTGGTTAAATCCACCTGGTCATGTGAAGGGTCGGACCGCCGTATAACTGCGAGTGAAGTGGCCCTTGGCCCTTGCCCAAACCGATGCCCTCAGGCCGACTCGGAGGCTTCAAGGCGGTGATTTGTCATGCTTGAATTCTTCGTGTGGGTATGAGCCAACGAGTTGTGGCGTTCATGCTAATCGCCAGAGCCAACAAACAAGGGAGATGGTGCTTTGGTCATTGTTAGTAGCGGATCCAGGGGAGGGGGGGGGCACGCGATTTAACCCCCCGCCAAATCATTTTTAATCCCCCTCCCGTCGCAAGTCTTAGAGACCAGATACCCCCCCCCCCCACCACACCGATAGCTACGCATACAATAGTTAACAACTTTAATACATTTCACCTCGATTTAACTCCTGTCATTCTCCTTCTGTCATTTCCCTGTACATGATGGCGTTCATATGAACTCCGTCAACGATATCATAATGTGCAACTAATTTCAAAGCACCAGCTGATGCCCCAGATAACACCAGCACGTCGGGCAATATTTTCAAACGTACACCTGGCAATAATCGGAAATTCGCCACGTTCGGCGAGGAATGCAGCCCACGAGTCGCTTCAGGTGATACCATCTCCTAACCCATTGAGGAAGGACACCCAATGTGTTCAGAGGTGAAGGAAGGTGGCAACGATTGACTACGTCTGCATTATTTAGTGGACCTACACAACAAATAAGGGCAGATACATTACATGTTCGCCAAGCCTTGCCACTGTATGATAACCCTAGCTGTGAGGACAATTGAAGGTACGGCTCTGCGTTTCCCTGCGTTTTTGCGACAGGCCCATAGTAATAACCCTTTGTCGACTGTGTCGTTGAAAGTCGAGCTGCATTATTGAACGTCCCTCTGCCTGTCCCATGAAGCCTCGTCTTCGTCGTTAGAATGAGGGGCCGGCCCTGTACTTCAGTGGTTAGAGCGCCGGCACTCAGCGTTCTTTCCACCTGACCGGGTAGCTTAGTGGGTTAGCAGGGTTGGATCCAGATATGCTGAAAAGGGGGCCGGTGGGGGGGTGGGGTTCGAGTAATGGCCTGGCTTTTTGGTTGGGGGGGGGGGGGGGTGCGGCTTCGAGTAATGGCCTAGCTTTTTGGTTTTCATATGTTAAGTGGCATAAATTTCGGCCCTAAAAGAGTGGGGGGGGGGTGTGCGGGCCGGCACCATCCCGATCCGCCCCTGGTTAGAGCGCTGGCATTCAGCGTTCTGGCCACCGGAGAGCCTAACTGTGTGGTCGCAGAATACAGATCCCGTGTTTTTCTTCGCAAAGAGTAGGGCCGGGTTAACCGCGGCCACCTGGCTCCACCCTCCCTTCCTTCTTCCATTGACGCGATATGACCAAAAGCGGTTAAAGTGTCCCGAATATACAGCCAATCATCGCCAGAATGAGAAAAAAGAGGAGACGAACTTCACGCCCACCTTGGATACCAGATAGCTTTCCCGTGACTATGTATTAACCTGGTATCCTAGTCTACACCGTCATAACACACAGATATCCGCATGTTTCTACTACAGGAGGCAAAACCTGTCGAGTTGGTTGATTGTTGTCGCGACGAAGTTCATCTAGATCGGCTGAACTATGTCCCATGAATGAGAAATAGCCGAGCAAAGTACTCCTTGGGTTGACATAAAGATCGTAGTTTTTTCCCCCTTTAAGAGTATTGGTTGTGGGTTGTTATCCGTCACTAGGCACCAGGGACAACAAAGACACAGATGCCTACCAGTGACGTACAGTCGGGCCACACTGTAGGGGCGCTAATGGGTACCCGCATGGTTCCAATTAGGCAAGCCATGATGGTAGGATACGAATCGACAACTGACTGGCAACCGTTTGAGACAAGATCCAAAGTGTAGCGAGTGCCAATAACCGCGTCTTTATATCGGCGATCATTAAATTCAAATTTCCGGCTGTATAGTTCTACTTTCTACTTGATATATATATGGTTGTGCTGAAAATATATGCTTATGGTTAAGACCGTCATATGAAACAAGCTGATGCTTTTAATTATAGGACCTTTCCAAATAGAAATGAACTATTTAATTGATTATATAATCTTTGCCTAAATTCACGTTATTTCATACAACAGTAATTTAATATATCCAACCATGAAATCCATCGACTTTTGGACCTTAACCCAGATGATGAAATGTTGTAGCAAAGGTGTCACATGAGCGCTGTCATCCATCAGACCTGAGGGCGTGGTCCGTGGATCGGTTTATCAGCCTTGATCTAGACGATGGTGGGGGGCTTCACCGGTGTAGTGGTTAGCGCACTAGACCGCAGATCAATAGGTCCTGAGTTCGAATCTGGGCTCGGGCACCATTTCTAGACCATGGTACTCACACAGTGGAGTTGTAGCAGCTCCTCCTCGGCCATCAGGTCATGTGACTTCATTCCGGCGGTGTGTGTCTCGCGCTACCATGGAAACGCCAATGTGATGGCTACCATATGTGTCCCTGGATAACAAAGAGCGATAAACATGATTACCTTAAGTATAACTAAACACAAAGTTTATATCCGAGAATGAAGTAAAACCACACGTTATATATACATTGCAGCTGTAGATATCATGTTATTCGCCGTATTCCAGCTTACCGTCTGGCCTTCAAAATCTTATTTTAAAGTTGATTCCTGACTGTAGACAGATGAAAACACGCGTTAGCAGGTAAATCAAAAGTAGAAACCCAGGAACGTATCCATGTAAAATCACGGACTATCTATCCATGAGAGCGGTAGCGATACAAATATCTGGTTATAGATCCGCGTTCTAAGGCAGAGAGTAAATGATGGCACTGACATAGCGGGTCTGAGAGGCCTCTTATACCGCCTCGGTACGGCTCAGTGGGTCAGTGAGACCAAGGTGCGTCAGACCGGGGTCAGGATATATCCCCGACTAATCCGCGTGGCCTCAAGCACCCATCTCTGGCTAATGTCAGATTCCAACACTAGAGGCGCTCATCGATCTCGTGGAGAGTGGAATCCCCGTGATCTATCTTGACTTTTGTTTGGTTTTGTATCGCTCGCTCGCTCATTACAATTCTGGTCTCTTTTTCCATTTCAAAGAGATGTTTGAGCGAACTCATAGGGGTCAGGAATCACTATCGCAGCATGAAAGCTTAATGTCTTCAGAGACGCTGATTAGGGGCATGTGAGGGGAGAGAAATTGAATAACAAATCCTCGAGTGTAAAAGGGTAGAATTCATTGTAAAGGACCGCGGCCATGGACATTTGTGTGGGTCCCCGGGCGAACCGTCCCGGGGTGTGTGGGGGGGGGGGTCCGTCTGATGCCAGCTTCGCCATGTCCTTAGGGGACACATCGTGACGCAGGGGCAGATCTGCGTGACGCGCACCTCAAGGGGCAGGCAGTGAGCGGCAAGCTTCCATTCGCTAGGTGGAGTGCCGTTTGAGATTTAGACAATGGAAATCGCGGGGACGGATGCAATTCAGGTCGACCTGAGAGGCAGAGACCCGCGGATGGGGTCAACCGGGTCGACGTAGATGCCAAGGAGCAGAAAAAGAAGGAGCGGGGGTGGGGGTGGGGGGGGGGGGGCGGGTACATATTTCTATCGTTAATGTCTGGTCTTGTCTAAGGCAATGAAAACTAGTGAATACATTCACAAATGTTGAACCTTAACTGGACCGGTATGGCACGATATAATCTCACAGGCTGAAAGTGTCGTTAAGCCCCAATCAAATCAAATCAAATCACAAATGATTCTGAGTCTGGTAATGAAATCGTGTCTTACATCGCAATGAAAAGCTGCTTCTGATTAGCTGGCGCCCGGTCGACCCGAATAATGATATGCTGACTTGAATCCGTTTATCTGTATATAGCAGGGCCTAGAAGGGGTAAATGGCGACACGCGACACAGGCATATTCGAAGAATCGACATTGACCGCCAAATTCCGACACTTAGACATGGGACAAGCGACATGGACACAGATAGTGATGATTTAGAAAAAAACATACAAAAAGCGACACGGAACGTCGTGAAAAATCGACATTCGACCCTGAGAATTTTGAAAAATTGAAACTGGACACTGAAGCCCCCTTCCAGACCCCTATCTGTGGTTTGATTCTGTCCTAGCATTTCGAAGATATTATTTCGCTATTTTCAATATCTGCTGTAGTGTTTGGCTCGTATTCTCAGACAAATTGCGATTACAAAATTACGCTTACGTCGTTAAGGCCGAAAACGAATCAACGAAAAAAGTCTCGGGGTACGCGATTGTACATGGCTAGAAAATACAGGCCCAAGTTATAGATAGGTCCTACCACCCAAGTAACAAGCTCTACGTCAACAAGCTGCATAGACACCGATATAAACCATTGGCATCTGACACCGGTTTATTGGTGCTGGGGATGCGGATACTCCAGTGAGTTGTCAGGACTTGCCAGTTGCATGTAGACTTACCGCCAGACAGTTGCCAATAAGGACGCCAACATTTCTCCGTACATTTGGTCAATATACAGATAGAATACATGTACATTCAGTAGTTAGCTGTTAGTCGGTTTAATGTCCGTAGCAACGGGGGCGGTGACGTATTGTACTCACTCGATATTTACCTTAATCCTGATGGGGTTTATCCTCAGCATCTTCTGCAGTTGTCACTTCATCTTCATCCTTCATCGAAATGGTGTTCGCACCATAGAGTATCGATGCACGAGTCGATCGCTCTCACGCAATACTTCCCACGGTAAGACCAAAGCCGATCGTGATGAGCTGATGACACTTCTTAAGTCGGTTACGTGAAGCGTGCAGTTGTCTCTAGTTGATTGATAGTGGATTATCCATGGATTATCTCATGCCGGGGTCTTGGTGTACGCTATATCTCGGTTTCTACGCTTCGGTGCATCTGTGCCATTGTATCTGGATGTATAGGTGTCATTTTGTATTTGTCTAGTTGTCTGTGTATCTGCATGTAGGTGTCCCTGCGTGTCTGTGTGTAGGTGTATCTGTGTATATTTGTCTAAATGTATCTGTGTGTTTTCGCCGTCTCGATCTATCCGTGATCTTTGTATCTGTGTATTTGCATATATGTGTGTGGGTGACACTGGAAGATCGATTTTCCTTTGTGTGAATCAATCACCCAAACCGACTTGATCGCAAGCTTCCACGCGAGAGAATTCCGTTGGAGCCCCAAGGACGTAGGACTTTCCGATTTAAGTATCCCACTCGATATTTGGCCGAGAACAGCTATAAAGTCTATCGTATAATACCTGGTCATGCATGTTTGGCTGGCGAAGACATCTCAGTCAAGTGTGTAGCCGTAGTATCCACTTCAAGCCCGCCCCGAGGGGAAAGTAAGGCCGAGGGGACACTATTCCTTGGGGACACCGGAAGACGTCTGCCACCAGCCAACAGCCCGTGTTTACCGTAATCTCCAGGAAACGGGATTGATCGCTCAGACTGCATGCGCGCCCCCTCCGCGTATCGTCGACGTCGGGGAGACACCTAACGTGAGATTCAGGCCTCGGGGTGAATGGAGAGGCGGGGTGGGGGTGAAAGTGGCGTGGGTAGGTGGGTGGAGACGTGCTTGCCATATAGGTGAGTTGGAATAGAATTGGCCAGGTATGAGTTAGGGGATGGGGAGGGGAATTGATCTTGGTGGAGATGGGGATGTGGCATGAGTGAAGTGAAGGGAGGAGGGGGTGGGGGATGGGCCGTGGGGGGTTGGGGACGGCTTGAGGGTGTCAATGAGACGGCTGGTGATTAACGGACGGTGCCCCTCTGTGCTTGGTGACAACGAGCGGACAGATCGATATCTTCATGTGAATTGGCCGCTCTCTGTCCCTGCTGTATCGCACCACGTGACTGGCTGTTTGAATGACACCGACTGTGTGGGGCTAAACCAAGGCTTCACGCGTCACGGATACATGCCAGGAAGACGCCATAGTAGACAACATGTGTAAAGATTCATTGAAATGGCAGCCAAATGTACTCAAGACGGAAAAAGCGGTTTTAGCTAAACGAAGCATAAAATATATCAAAGTTAGTAAAGTAAATTACGGAACCTCGGAACCTCGGAGAGAGCGTTTCGTTCATCCTTTCGAATATTAGATTGTGTGACATGCATTTCGAGGTTATGATACATTCATGGCTATTTGTAAGCGTGATGATTTTAAATGTTTAAATGATAATTACATATAGATACATTCCATGCTGTTTGTAAGCGCTATAATACATTCTGTTATTGGTAAGCGCTGATACATTCTTTTGTTGGTAAGCGTTATGATACATTATGTTGTGGGTAAGCGCTATAATACATTCTGTTGTTGGTAAGCGTTATGATACATTCTGTTGTTTGCCAGCGCTATAATACATTCTGTTGTTGGTAAGCGTTGGTGCATTCTTTTGTTGGTATGCGCTATAATACATTCTTTTGTTGGTAAGCGCTATGATACATTCTGTTGTTGGTAAGCGCTATGATACATTCTGTTGTTGGTAAGCGTTATGATACATTCTGTTGTTGGTAAGCGCTATGATACATTCTTTTGTTGATAAGCGCTATGATACATTCTGTTGATGGTAAGCGCTATGATACATTCTGTTGTTGGTAAGCGCTATGATACATTCTGTTATTGGTAAGCGTTATAATACATTATGCTGTTGGCAAGCGCTATGATACATTCTCTTGTTGGTAAGCGTTATGATACATTCTGTTACTGGTAAGCGCTATAATACATTCTGTTGTTGGTAAGCGCTATGATACATTCTGTTGTTGGTAAGCGCTATGATACATTCTGTTATTGGTAAGCGCTATGATACATTCTGTTGTTGGTAAGCGTTATGATACATTCTGTTGTTGGTAAGCGTTATGATACATTCTGTTTTTGGTAAGCGCTATAATACATTTTGTTGTTGGTAAGCATTATGATACATTCTGTTATTGGTAAGCGCTATGATACATTCTGTTGTTGGTAAGCGTTATGATACATTCTGTTGTTGGTAAGCGTTATGATACATTCTGTTGTTGGTAAGCGTTATGATACATTCTCTTATTGGCAAGCGCTATGATACATTCTGTTACTGGTAAGCGCCATAATACATTCTGTTGTTGGTAAGCGCTATGATACATTCTGTTGTTGGTAAGCGCTATGATACATTCTGTTATTGGTAAGCGCTATGATACATTCTGTTGTTGGTAAGCGTTATGATACATTTTGCTGTTCGTAAGCGTTATGATACATTCTGTTGTTGGCAAGCGTTATGATACATTCTGTTGTTGGTAAGCGCTATGATACATTCTGTTATTGGTAAGCACTATGATACATTCTGTTGTTGGTAAGCGTTATGATACATTTTGTTGTTGGTAAGCGTTATGATACATTCTGTTATTGGTAAGCGCTATGATACATTCTGTTGTTGGTAAGCGTTATGATACATTCTGTTGTTGGTAAGCGTTATGATACATTCTTTTGTTGGTAAGCGTTATGATACATTCTGTTGTTGGTAAGCGCTATGATACATTCTGTTGTTGGTAAGCGCTATGATACATTCTGTTGTTGGTAAGCGTGATGATACATTCTGTTGTTGGTAAGCGTTATGATATATTCTCTTGTTGGTAAGCGCTATGATACATTCTGTTGTTGGTAAGCGTTATGATACATTCTGTTGTTGGTAAGCGCGATGATACATTCTGTTGTTGGTAAGCGCTATGATACATTCTGTTGTTGGTAAGCGCTATGATACATTCTGTTGTTGGTAAGCGTTATGATATATTCTGTTGGTAAGCGCTATGATACATTCTGTTGTTGGTAAGCGCTATAATACATTTTGTTTTTGGTAAGCGTTATGATACATTCTGTTATTGGTAAGCGTTATGATACATTCTGTTGTTGGTAAGCGTTATGATACATTTTGTTGTTGCTAAGCGTTATGATACATTCTGTTATTGGTAAGCGCTATGATACATTCTGTTGTTGGTAAGCGTTATGATACATTCTGTTGTTGGTAAGCGTTATGATACATTCTTTTGTTGGTAAGCGTTATGATACATTCTGTTGTTGGTAAGCGCTATGATACATTCTGTTGTTGGTAAGCGCTATGATACATTCTGTTGTTGGTAAGCGTGATGATACATTCTGTTGTTGGTAAGCGTTATGATATATTCTCTTGTTGGTAAGCGCTATGATACATTCTGTTGTTGGTAAGCGTTATGATACATTCTGTTGTTGGTAAGCGCGATGATACATTCTGTTGTTGGTAAGCGCTATGATACATTCTGTTGTTGGTAAGCGCTATGATACATTCTGTTGTTGGTAAGCGCTATAATACATTTTGTTTTTGGTAAGCGCTATGATACATTCTGTTGTTGGTAAGCGTTATGATACATTCTGTTGTTGGTAAGCGTTATGATATATTCTGTTGGTAAGCGCTATGATACATTCTGTTGTTGGTAAGCGTTATGATACATTCTGTTGTTGGTAAGCGCTATAATACATTTTGTTTTTGGTAAGCGCTATAATATATTCTGTTGTTGGTAAGCGTTATGATACATTCTGTTGTTGGTAAGCGTTATGATACATTCTCTTATTGGCAAGCGCTATGATACATTCTGTTGTTGGTAAGCGTTATGATACATTCTGTTGTTGGTAAGCGTTATGATATATTCTGTTGGTAAGCGCTATGATACATTCTGTTGTTGTTGTTGAGCGCTATAATACATTTTTCTTTTTGGTAAGCGTTATGATACATTCTGTTGTTGGTAAGCGCTATAATACATTTTGTTTTTGGTAAGCGCTATAATACATTCTGTTGTTGGTAAGCGCTATAATACATTTTGTTTTTGGTAAGCGCTATAATACATTTTGTTTTTGGTAAGCGTTATAATACATTCTGTTGTTGGTAAGCGCTATAATACATTTTCTTTTTGGTAAGCGCTATAATACATTCTGTTGTTGGTAAGCGCTATGATACATTTTGTTTTTGGTAAGCGCTATAATGCATTCTGTTGTTGGTAAGCGTTATGATACATTCTGTTGTTGGTAAGCGCTATAATACATTTTGTTTTTGGTAAGCGCTATAATACATTCTGTTGTTGGTAAGCGTTATGATACATTCTGTTGTTGGTAAGCGCTATAATACATTTTGTTTTTGGTAAGCGCTATAATACATTCTGTTGTTGGTAAGCGCTATAATACATTTTGTTTTTGGTAAGCGTTATAATACATTCTGTTGTTGGTAAGCGCTATAATACATTTTGTTTTTGGTAAGCGCTATGATACATTCTGTTGTTGGTAAGCGCTATAATACATTTTGTTTTTGGTAAGCGCTATAATACATTCTGTTGTTGGTAAGCGTTATGATACATTCTGTTGTTGGTAAGCGCTATAATACATTTTGTTTTTGGTAAGGGCTATAATACATTCTGTTGTTGGTAAGCGTTATGATACATTCTGTTGTTGGTAAGCGCTATAATACATTTTGTTTTTGGTAAGCGCTATAATACATTCTGTTGTTGGTAAGCGCTATAATACATTTTGTTTTTGGTAAGCGTTATAATACATTCTGTTGTTGGTAAGCGCTATAATACATTCTGTTATTGGTAAGCGCTATAATACATTCTGTTATTGGTAAGCGTTATGATACATTCTGTTATTGGTAAGCGTTATGATACATTCTGTTGTTGGTAAGCGCTATAATACATTTTGTTTTTGGTAAGCGCTATAATACATTCTGTTGTTGGTAAGCGTTATGATACATTCTGTTTTTGGTAAGCGTTATGATATATTCTGTTGGTAAGCGCTATGATACATTCTGTTGTTGGTAAGCGCTATGATACATTCTGTTGTTGGTAAGCGCTATGATACATTCTGTTGTTGGTAAACGTTATAATACATTCTGTTGTTGGTAAGCGCTATAATACATTCTGTTGTTGGTAAGCGTTATGATACATTCTGTTGTTGGTAAACGTTATAATACATTCTGTTGTTGGTAAGCGTTATGATACATTCTGTTGTTGGTAAGCGCTATGATACATTCTGTTGTTGGTAAGCGAGATGATACATTCTGTTGTTGGTAAGCGCTATGATACATTCTGTTGTTGGTAAGCGCTATGATACATTCTGTTGTTGGTAAGCGTTATGATACATTCTGTTGTTGGTAAGCGTTATGATACATTCTCTTATTGGCAAGCGCTATGATACATTCTGTTGTTGGTAAGCGTTATGATACATTCTGTTGTTGGTAAGCGTTATGATATATTCTGTTGGTAAGCGCTATGATACATTCTGTTGTTGGTAAGCGCTATGATACATTCTGTTGTTGGTAAGCGCTATAATACATTTTGTTTTTGGTAAGCGTTATGATACATTCTGTTATTGGTAAGCGCTATAATACATTTTGTTTTTGGTAAGCGTTATGATACATTCTGTTGTTGGTAAGCGCTATGATACATTCTGTTGTTGGTAAGCGCTATGATACATTCTGTTATTGGTAAGCGCTATGATACATTCTCTTATTGGTAAGCGTTATAATACATTCTGTTGTTGGTAAGCGCTATGATACATTCTGTTATTGGTAAGCGCGATGATACATTCTGTTGTTGGTAAGCGCTATGATACATTCTCTTATTGGTAAGCGTTATAATACATTCTGTTGTTGGTAAACGCTATGATACATTCTGTTATTGGTAAGCGTTATGATACATTCTGTTATTGGTAAGCGCTATGATACATTCTCTTATTGGTAAGCGTTATGATACATTCTGTTGTTGGTAAGCGTTATGATACATTCTGTTGTTGGTAAACGCTATGATACATTCTGTTGTTGGTAAGCGCTATGATACATTCTCTTATTGGTAAGCGCTATGATACATTCTGTTGTTGGTAAGCGCTATGATACATTCTGTTGTTGGTAAGCGCTATGATACATTCCGTTATTGGTAAGCGTTATAATACATTCTGTTGTTGGTAAGCGTTATAATACATTCTGTTGTTGGTAAGCGCTATAATACATTCTGTTGTTGGTAAGCGCTATAATACATTCTGTTGTTGGTAAGCGCTATGATACATTCTGTTATTGGTAAGCGTTATAATACATTCTGTTGTTGGTAAGCGCTATGATACATTCTGTTATTGGTAAGCGTTATAATACATTCTGTTGTTGGTAAGCGTTATAATACATTCTGTTGTTGGTAAGCGCTATGATACATTCTGTTGTTGGTAAGCGCTATGATACATTCTGTTGTTGGTAAGCGCTATGATACATTCTGTTGTTGGTAAGCGCTATAATACATTCTGTTGTTGGTAAGCGCTATGATACATTCTGTTGTTGGTAAGCGCTATGATACATTCTGTTGTTGGTAAGCGCTATGATACATTCTGTTGTTGGTAAGCGCTATGATACATTCTGTTATTGGTAAGCGCTATGATACATTCTGTTGTTGGTAAGCGCTATGATACATTCTGTTGTTGGTAAGCGCTATGATACATTCTGTTGTTGGTAAGCGCTATGATACATTCTGTTGTTGGTAAGCGCTATGATACATTCTGTTGTTGGTAAGCGCTATAATACATTTTGTTTTTGGTAAGCGCTATAATGCATTTTGTTTTTGGTAAGCGCTATAATACATTCTGTTGTTGGTAAGCGCTATAATACATTTTGTTTTTGGTAAGCGTTATAATACATTCTGTTGTTGGTAAGCGTTATGATACATTCTGTTGTTGGTAAGCGCTATAATACATTTTGTTTTTGGTAAGCGCTATAATACATTCTGTTGTTGGTAAGCGCTATAATACATTTTGTTTTTGGTAAGCGTTATAATACATTCTGTTGTTGGTAAGCGCTATAATACATTCTGTTATTGGTAAGCGCTATAATACATTCTGTTATTGGTAAGCGTTATGATACATTCTGTTATTGGTAAGCGTTATGATACATTCTGTTGTTGGTAAGCGCTATAATACATTTTGTTTTTGGTAAGCGCTATAATACATTCTGTTGTTGGTAAGCGTTATGATACATTCTGTTTTTGGTAAGCGTTATGATATATTCTGTTGGTAAGCGCTATGATACATTCTGTTGTTGGTAAGCGCTATGATACATTCTGTTGTTGGTAAGCGCTATGATACATTCTGTTGTTGGTAAACGTTATAATACATTCTGTTGTTGGTAAGCGCTATAATACATTCTGTTGTTGGTAAGCGTTATGATACATTCTGTTGTTGGTAAACGTTATAATACATTCTGTTGTTGGTAAGCGTTATGATACATTCTGTTGTTGGTAAGCGCTATGATACATTCTGTTGTTGGTAAGCGAGATGATACATTCTGTTGTTGGTAAGCGCTATGATACATTCTGTTGTTGGTAAGCGCTATGATACATTCTGTTGTTGGTAAGCGTTATGATACATTCTGTTGTTGGTAAGCGTTATGATACATTCTCTTATTGGCAAGCGCTATGATACATTCTGTTGTTGGTAAGCGTTATGATACATTCTGTTGTTGGTAAGCGTTATGATATATTCTGTTGGTAAGCGCTATGATACATTCTGTTGTTGGTAAGCGCTATGATACATTCTGTTGTTGGTAAGCGCTATAATACATTTTGTTTTTGGTAAGCGTTATGATACATTCTGTTATTGGTAAGCGCTATAATACATTTTGTTTTTGGTAAGCGTTATGATACATTCTGTTGTTGGTAAGCGCTATGATACATTCTGTTGTTGGTAAGCGCTATGATACATTCTGTTATTGGTAAGCGCTATGATACATTCTCTTATTGGTAAGCGTTATAATACATTCTGTTGTTGGTAAGCGCTATGATACATTCTGTTATTGGTAAGCGCGATGATACATTCTGTTGTTGGTAAGCGCTATGATACATTCTCTTATTGGTAAGCGTTATAATACATTCTGTTGTTGGTAAACGCTATGATACATTCTGTTATTGGTAAGCGTTATGATACATTCTGTTATTGGTAAGCGCTATGATACATTCTCTTATTGGTAAGCGTTATGATACATTCTGTTGTTGGTAAGCGTTATGATACATTCTGTTGTTGGTAAACGCTATGATACATTCTGTTGTTGGTAAGCGCTATGATACATTCTCTTATTGGTAAGCGCTATGATACATTCTGTTGTTGGTAAGCGCTATGATACATTCTGTTGTTGGTAAGCGCTATGATACATTCCGTTATTGGTAAGCGTTATAATACATTCTGTTGTTGGTAAGCGTTATAATACATTCTGTTGTTGGTAAGCGCTATAATACATTCTGTTGTTGGTAAGCGCTATAATACATTCTGTTGTTGGTAAGCGCTATGATACATTCTGTTATTGGTAAGCGTTATAATACATTCTGTTGTTGGTAAGCGCTATGATACATTCTGTTATTGGTAAGCGTTATAATACATTCTGTTGTTGGTAAGCGTTATAATACATTCTGTTGTTGGTAAGCGCTATGATACATTCTGTTGTTGGTAAGCGCTATGATACATTCTGTTGTTGGTAAGCGCTATGATACATTCTGTTGTTGGTAAGCGCTATAATACATTCTGTTGTTGGTAAGCGCTATGATACATTCTGTTGTTGGTAAGCGCTATGATACATTCTGTTGTTGGTAAGCGCTATGATACATTCTGTTGTTGGTAAGCGCTATGATACATTCTGTTATTGGTAAGCGCTATGATACATTCTGTTGTTGGTAAGCGCTATGATACATTCTGTTGTTGGTAAGCGCTATGATACATTCTGTTGTTGGTAAGCGCTATGATACATTCTGTTGTTGGTAAGCGCTATAATACATTTTGTTTTTGGTAAGCGCTATAATGCATTTTGTTTTTGGTAAGCGCTATAATACATTCTGTTGTTGGTAAGCGCTATAATACATTTTGTTTTTGGTAAGCGTTATAATACATTCTGTTGTTGGTAAGCGCTATAATACATTCTGTTATTGGTAAGCGCTATAATACATTCTGTTATTGGTAAGCGTTATGATACATTCTGTTATTGGTAAGCGTTATGATACATTCTGTTGTTGGTAAGCGCTATAATACATTTTGTTTTTGGTAAGCGCTATAATACATTCTGTTGTTGGTAAGCGTTATGATACATTCTGTTTTTGGTAAGCGTTATGATATATTCTGTTGGTAAGCGCTATGATACATTCTGTTGTTGGTAAGCGCTATGATACATTCTGTTGTTGGTAAGCGCTATGATACATTCTGTTGTTGGTAAACGTTATAATACATTCTGTTGTTGGTAAGCGTTATGATACATTCTGTTGTTGGTAAACGTTATAATACATTCTGTTGTTGGTAAGCGTTATGATACATTCTGTTGTTGGTAAGCGCTATGATACATTCTGTTGTTGGTAAGCGAGATGATACATTCTGTTGTTGGTAAGCGCTATGATACATTCTGTTGTTGGTAAGCGCTATGATACATTCTGTTGTTGGTAAGCGTTATGATACATTCTGTTGTTGGTAAGCGTTATGATACATTCTCTTATTGGCAAGCGCTATGATACATTCTGTTGTTGGTAAGCGTTATGATACATTCTGTTGTTGGTAAGCGTTATGATATATTCTGTTGGTAAGCGCTATGATACATTCTGTTGTTGGTAAGCGCTATGATACATTCTGTTGTTGGTAAGCGCTATAATACATTTTGTTTTTGGTAAGCGTTATGATACATTCTGTTATTGGTAAGCGCTATAATACATTTTGTTTTTGGTAAGCGTTATGATACATTCTGTTGTTGGTAAGCGCTATGATACATTCTGTTGTTGGTAAGCGCTATGATACATTCTGTTATTGGTAAGCGCTATAATACATTTTGTTTTTGGTAAGCGTTATGATACATTCTCTTATTGGTAAGCGCTATGATACATTCTCTTATTGGTAAGCGTTATGATACATTCTCTTATTGGTAAGCGCTATGATACATTCTCTTATTGGTAAGCGCTATGATACATTCTGTTATTGGTAAGCGCTATGATACATTCTGTTGTTGGTAAACGCTATGATACATTCTGTTGTTGGTAAGCGCTATGATACATTCTCTTATTGGTAAGCGCTATGATACATTCTGTTGTTGGTAAGCGCTATGATACATTCTGTTGTTGGTAAGCGCTATGATACATTCTGTTATTGGTAAGCGTTATAATACATTCTGTTGTTGGTAAGCGCTATGATACATTCTGTTATTGGTAAGCGTTATAATACATTCTGTTGTTGGTAAGCGTTATAATACATTCTGTTGTTGGTAAGCGCTATGATACATTCTGTTGTTGGTAAGCGCTATGATACATTCTGTTGTTGGTAAGCGCTATGATACATTCTGTTATTGGTAAGCGTTATAATACATTCTGTTGTTGGTAAGCGCTATGATACATTCTGTTATTGGTAAGCGTTATAATACATTCTGTTGTTGGTAAGCG
The DNA here is from genome assembly GCA_964019135.1 of Arenicola marina. Lineage (NCBI taxonomy): Eukaryota > Metazoa > Annelida > Polychaeta > Arenicolidae > Arenicola > Arenicola marina. The sequence continues at coordinate 28,766,196 of OZ025259.1, forward strand.
TTATAATACATTCTGTTGTTGGTAAGCGCTATGATACATTCTGTTGTTGGTAAGCGCTATGATACATTCTATTGTTGGTAAGCGCTATGATACATTCTGTTGTTGGTAAGCGCTATAATACATTCTGTTGTTGGTAAGCGCTATGATACATTCTGTTGTTGGTAAGCGCTATGATACATTCTGTTGTTGGTAAGCGCTATGATACATTCTGTTGTTGGTAAGCGCTATGATACATTCTGTTATTGGTAAGCGCTATGATACATTCTGTTGTTGGTAAGCGCTATGATACATTCTGTTGTTGGTAAGCGCTATGATACATTCTGTTGTTGGCAAGCGCTATGATACATTCTGTTGTTGGTAAGCGCTATGATACATTCTGTTGTTGGTAAGCGCTATAATACATTTTCTTTTTGGTAAGCGCTATAATACATTCTGTTGTTGGTAAGCGCTATAATACATTTTGTTTTTGATAAGCGTTATGATACATTCTGTTGTTGGTAAGCGCTATAATACATTTTGTTTTTGGTAAGCGCTATAATACATTCTGTTGTTGGTAAGCGCTATAATACATTTTGTTTTTGGTAAGCGCTATAATACATTTTGTTTTTGGTAAGCGTTATAATACATTCTGTTGTTGGTAAGCGCTATAATACATTCCGTTATTGGTAAGCGCTATAATACATTCTGATGTTGGTAAGCGCTATAATACATTTTGTTTTTGGTAAGCGCTATAATACATTCTGTTTTTGGTAAGCGCTATAAAACATTCTGATGTTGGTAAGCGCTATAATACATGTTGTTTTTGGTAAGCGCTATAATACATTCTGTTGTTGGTAAGCGTTATGATACATTCTGTTGTTGGTAAGCGCTATAATACATTTTGTTTTTGGTAAGCGCTATAATACATTCTGTTGTTGGTAAGCGTTATGATACATTCTGTTGTTGGTAAGCGCTATAATACATTCTGTTGTTGGTAAGCGCTATAATACATTTTGTTTTTGGTAAGCGTTATAATACATTCTGTTGTTGGTAAGCGCTATAATACATTCTGTTATTGGTAAGCGCTATAATACATTCTGTTATTGGTAAGCGTTATGATACATTCTGTTATTGGTAAGCGTTATGATACATTCTGTTGTTGGTAAGCGCTATAATACATTTTGTTTTTGGTAAGCGCTATAATACATTCTGTTGTTGGTAAGCGTTATGATACATTCTGTTTTTGGTAAGCGTTATGATATATTCTGTTGGTAAGCGCTATGATACATTCTGTTGTTGGTAAGCGCTATGATACATTCTGTTGTTGGTAAGCGTTATGATACATTCTGTTGTTGGTAAGCGCTATAATACATTTTGTTTTTGGTAAGCGCTATAATACATTCTGTTGTTGGTAAGCGTTATGATACATTCTGTTTTTGGTAAGCGTTATGATATATTCTGTTGGTAAGCGCTATGATACATTCTGTTGTTGGTAAGCGCTATGATACATTCTGTTGTTGGTAAGCGCTATGATACATTCTGTTGTTGGTAAACGTTATAATACATTCTGTTGTTGGTAAACGCTATGATACATTCTGTTATTGGTAAGCGTTATGATACATTCTGTTATTGGTAAGCGCTATGATACATTCTTTTATTGGTAAGCGTTATGATACATTCTGTTGTTGGTAAGCGTTATGATACATTCTGTTGTTGGTAAACGCTATGATACATTCTGTTGTTGGTAAGCGCTATGATACATTCTCTTATTGGTAAGCGCTATGATACATTCTGTTGTTGGTAAGCGCTATGATACATTCTGTTGTTGGTAAGCGCTATGATACATTCTGTTATTGGTAAGCGTTATAATACATTCTGTTGTTGGTAAGCGCTATAATACATTCTGTTGTTGGTAAGCGCTATGATACATTCTGTTGTTGGTAAGCGCTATGATACATTCTGTTGTTGGTAAGCGCTATGATACATTCTGTTGTTGGTAAGCGCTATGATACATTCTGTTATTGGTAAGCGCTATGATACATTCTGTTGTTGGTAAGCGCTATGATACATTCTGTTGTTGGTAAGCGCTATGATACATTCTGTTGTTGGTAAGCGCTATGATACATTCTGTTGTTGGTAAGCGCTATGATACATTCTGTTGTTGGTAAGCGCTATGATACATTCTGTTGTTGGTAAGTGCTATGATACATTCTGTTGTTGGTAAGCGCTATAATACATTCTGTTATTGGTAAGCGCTATAATACATTCTGTTATTGGTAAGCGTTATGATACATTCTGTTATTGGTAAGCGTTATGATACATTCTGTTGTTGGTAAGCGCTATAATACATTTTGTTTTTGGTAAGCGCTATAATACATTCTGTTGTTGGTAAGCGTTATGATACATTCTGTTTTTGGTAAGCGTTATGATATATTCTGTTGGTAAGCGCTATGATACATTCTGTTGTTGGTAAGCGCTATGATACATTCTGTTGTTGGTAAGCGCTATGATACATTCTGTTGTTGGTAAACGTTATAATACATTCTGTTGTTGGTAAGCGCTATAATACATTCTGTTGTTGGTAAGCGTTATGATACATTCTGTTGTTGGTAAACGTTATAATACATTCTGTTGTTGGTAAGCGTTATGATACATTCTGTTGTTGGTAAGCGCTATGATACATTCTGTTGTTGGTAAGCGCTATGATACATTCTGTTGTTGGTAAGCGTTATGATACATTCTGTTGTTGGTAAGCGTTATGATACATTCTCTTATTGGCAAGCGCTATGATACATTCTGTTGTTGGTAAGCGTTATGATACATTCTGTTGTTGGTAAGCGTTATGATATATTCTGTTGGTAAGCGCTATGATACATTCTGTTGTTGGTAAGCGCTATGATACATTCTGTTGTTGGTAAGCGCTATAATACATTTTGTTTTTGGTAAGCGTTATGATACATTCTGTTATTGGTAAGCGCTATAATACATTTTGTTTTTGGTAAGCGTTATGATACATTCTGTTGTTGGTAAGCGCTATGATACATTCTGTTGTTGGTAAGCGCTATGATACATTCTGTTATTGGTAAGCGCTATAATACATTTTGTTTTTGGTAAGCGTTATGATACATTCTCTTATTGGTAAGCGCTATGATACATTCTCTTATTGGTAAGCGTTATGATACATTCTCTTATTGGTAAGCGCTATGATACATTCTCTTATTGGTAAGCGCTATGATACATTCTGTTATTGGTAAGCGCGATGATACATTCTGTTGTTGGTAAGCGCTATGATACATTCTCTTATTGGTAAGCGCTATGATACATTCTGTTATTGGTAAGCGCGATGATACATTCTGTTGTTGGTAAGCGCTATGATACATTCTCTTATTGGTAAGCGTTATAATACATTCTGTTGTTGGTAAACGCTATGATACATTCTGTTATTGGTAAGCGTTATGATACATTCTGTTATTGGTAAGCGCTATGATACATTCTCTTATTGGTAAGCGTTATGATACATTCTGTTGTTGGTAAGCGTTATGATACATTCTGTTGTTGGTAAACGCTATGATACATTCTGTTGTTGGTAAGCGCTATGATACATTCTCTTATTGGTAAGCGCTATGATACATTCTGTTGTTGGTAAGCGCTATGATACAGTCTGTTGTTGGTAAGCGCTATGATACATTCTGTTATTGGTAAGCGCTATGATACATTCTGTTGTTGGTAAACGTTATAATACATTCTGTTGTCGGTAAGCGCTATAATACATTCTGTTGTTGGTAAGCGTTATGATACATTCTGTTGTTGGTAAACGTTATAATACATTCTGTTGTTGGTAAGCGTTATGATACATTCTGTTGTTGGTAAGCGCTATGATACATTCTGTTGTTGGTAAGCGAGATGATACATTCTGTTGTTGGTAAGCGCTATGATACATTCTGTTGTTGGTAAGCGCTATGATACATTCTGTTGTTGGTAAGCGTTATGATACATTCTGTTGTTGGTAAGCGTTATGATACATTCTCTTATTGGCAAGCGCTATGATACATTCTGTTGTTGGTAAGCGCTATGATACATTCTGTTGTTGGTAAGCGTTATGATACATTCTGTTGTTGGTAAGCGCTATAATACATTTTGTTTTTGGTAAGCGCTATAATACATTCTGTTGTTGGTAAGCGTTATGATACATTCTGTTGTTGGTAAGCGTTATGATACATTCTCTTATTGGCAAGCGCTATGATACATTCTGTTGTTGGTAAGCGTTATGATACATTCTGTTGTTGGTAAGCGTTATGATATATTCTGTTAGTAAGCGCTATGATACATTCTGTTGTTGGTAAGCGTTATGATACATTCTGTTGTTGGTAAGCGTTATGATATATTCTGTTAGTAAGCGCTATGATACATTCTGTTGTTGGTAAGCGTTATGATACATTCTGTTGTTGGTAAGCGCTATAATACATTTTGTTTTTGGTAAGCGCTATAATACATTCTGTTGTTGGTAAGCGTTATGATACATTCTGTTGTTGGTAAGCGCTATAATACATTTTGTTTTTGGTAAGCGCTATAATACATTCTGTTGTTGTTGAGCGCTATAATACATTTTGTTTTTGGTAAGCGTTATGATACATTCTGTTGTTGGTAAGCGCTATAATACATTTTGTTTTTGGTAAGCGCTATAATACATTCTGTTGTTGGTAAGCGCTATAATACATTTTGTTTTTGGTAAGCGCTATAATACATTTTGTTTTTGGTAAGCGTTATAATACATTCTGTTGTTGGTAAGCGCTATAATACATTTTGTTTTTGGTAAGCGCTATAATACATTCTGTTGTTGGTAAGCGCTATAATACATTTTGTTTTTGGTAAGCGCTATAATACATTCTGTTGTTGGTAAGCGTTATGATACATTCTGTTGTTGGTAAGCGCTATAATACATTTTGTTTTTGGTAAGCGCTATAATACATTCTGTTGTTGGTAAGCGCTATAATACATTTTGTTTTTGGTAAGCGTTATAATACATTCTGTTGTTGGTAAGCGCTATAATACATTTTGTTTTTGGTAAGCGCTATGATACATTCTGTTGTTGGTAAACGTTATAATACATTCTGTTGTTGGTAAGCGCTATAATACATTCTGTTGTTGGTAAGCGTTATGATACATTCTGTTGTTGGTAAACGTTATAATACATTCTGTTGTTGGTAAGCGTTATGATACATTCTGTTGTTGGTAAGCGCTATGATACATTCTGTTGTTGGTAAGCGAGATGATACATTCTGTTGTTGGTAAGCGCTATGATACATTCTGTTGTTGGTAAGCGCTATGATACATTCTGTTGTTGGTAAGCGTTATGATACATTCTGTTGTTGGTAAGCGTTATGATACATTCTCTTATTGGCAAGCGCTATGATACATTCTGTTGTTGGTAAGCGTTATGATACATTCTGTTGTTGGTAAGCGTTATGATATATTCTGTTGGTAAGCGCTATGATACATTCTGTTGTTGGTAAGCGCTATGATACATTCTGTTGTTGGTAAGCGCTATAATACATTTTGTTTTTGGTAAGCGTTATGATACATTCTGTTATTGGTAAGCGCTATAATACATTTTGTTTTTGGTAAGCGTTATGATACATTCTGTTGTTGGTAAGCGCTATGATACATTCTGTTGTTGGTAAGCGCTATGATACATTCTGTTATTGGTAAGCGCTATAATACATTTTGTTTTTGGTAGGCGTTATGATACATTCTCTTATTGGTAAGCGCTATGACACATTCTCTTATTGGTAAGCGTTATGATACATTCTCTTATTGGTAAGCGCTATGATACATTCTCTTATTGGTAAGCGCTATGATACATTCTGTTATTGGTAAGCGCGATGATACATTCTGTTGTTGGTAAGCGCTATGATACATTCTCTTATTGGTAAGCGTTATAATACATTCTGTTGTTGGTAAGCGCTATGATACATTCTGTTATTGGTAAGCGCGATGATACATTCTGTTGTTGGTAAGCGCTATGATACATTCTCTTATTGGTAAGCGTTATAATACATTCTGTTGTTGGTAAACGCTATGATACATTCTGTTATTGGTAAGCGTTATGATACATTCTGTTATTGGTAAGCGCTATGATACATTCTCTTATTGGTAAGCGTTATGATACATTCTGTTGTTGGTAAGCGTTATGATACATTCTGTTGTTGGTAAACGCTATGATACATTCTGTTGTTGGTAAGCGCTATGATACATTCTCTTATTGGTAAGCGCTATGATACATTCTGTTGTTGGTAAGCGCTATGATACATTCTGTTGTTGGTAAGCGCTATGATACATTCCGTTATTGGTAAGCGTTATAATACATTCTGTTGTTGGTAAGCGTTATAATACATTCTGTTGTTGGTAAGAGCTATAATACATCCTGTTGTTGGTACGCGCTATAATACATTCTGTTGTTGGTAAGCGCTATGATACATTCTGTTATTGGTAAGCGTTATAATACATTCTGTTGTTGGTAAGCGCTATGATACATTCTGTTATTGGTAAGCGTTATAATACATTCTGTTGTTGGTAAGCGTTATAATACATTCTGTTGTTGGTAAGCGCTATGATACATTCTGTTGTTGGTAAGCGCTATGATACATTCTGTTGTTGGTAAGCGCTATGATACATTCTGTTGTTGGTAAGCGCTATAATACATTCTGTTGTTGGTAAGCGCTATGATACATTCTGTTGTTGGTAAGCGCTATGATACATTCTGTTGTTGGTAAGCGCTATGATACATTCTGTTGTTGGTAAGCGCTATGATACATTCTGTTGTTGGTAAGCGCTATAATACATTTTGTTTTTGGTAAGCGCTATAATGCATTTTGTTTTTGGTAAGCGCTATAATACATTCTGTTGTTGGTAAGCGCTATAATACATTTTGTTTTTGGTAAGCGTTATAATACATTCTGTTGTTGGTAAGCGCTATAATACATTCTGTTATTGGTAAGCGCTATAATACATTCTGTTATTGGTAAGCGTTATGATACATTCTGTTATTGGTAAGCGTTATGATACATTCTGTTTTTGGTAAGCGTTATGATATATTCTGTTGGTAAGCGCTATGATACATTCTGTTGTTGGTAAGCGCTATGATACATTCTGTTGTTGGTAAGCGCTATGATACATTCTGTTGTTGGTAAACGTTATAATACATTCTGTTGTTGGTAAGCGCTATAATACATTCTGTTGTTGGTAAGCGTTATGATACATTCTGTTGTTGGTAAACGTTATAATACATTCTGTTGTTGGTAAGCGTTATGATACATTCTGTTGTTGGTAAGCGCTATGATACATTCTGTTGTTGGTAAGCGAGATGATACATTCTGTTGTTGGTAAGCGCTATGATACATTCCGTTATTGGTAAGCGCTATAATACATTCTGTTGTTGGTAAGCGCTATAATACATTCTGTTGTTGGTAAGCGCTATGATACATTCTGTTATTGGTAAGCGTTATAATACATTCTGTTGTTGGTAAGCGCTATGATACATTCTGTTATTGGTAAGCGTTATAATACATTCTGTTGTTGGTAAGCGTTATAATACATTCTGTTGTTGGTAAGCGCTATGATACATTCTGTTGTTGGTAAGCGCTATGATACATTCTGTTGTTGGTAAGCGCTATGATACATTCTGTTGTTGGTAAGCGCTATGATACATTCTGTTGTTGGTAAGCGCTATGATACATTCTGTTGTTGGTAAGCGCTATAATACATTCTGTTGTTGGTAAGCGCTATGATACATTCTGTTGTTGGTAAGCGCTATGATACATTCTGTTGTTGGTAAGCGCTATGATACATTCTGTTGTTGGTAAGCGCTATGATACATTCTGTTGTTGGTAAGCGCTATGATACATTCTGTTGTTGGTAAGCGCTATGATACATTCTGTTGTTGGTAAGCGCTATGATACATTCTGTTGTTGGTAAGCGCTATGATACATTCTGTTGTTGGTAAGCGCTATGATACATTCTTTTGTTGGTAAGCGCTATAATACATTTTGTTTTTGGTAAGCGCTATAATGCATTTTGTTTTTGGTAAGCGCTATAATACATTCTGTTGTTGGTAAGCGCTATAATACATTTTGTTTTTGGTAAGCGTTATAATACATTCTGTTGTTGGTAAGCGCTATAATACATTCTGTTATTGGTAAGCGCTATAATACATTCTGTTATTGGTAAGCGTTATGATACATTCTGTTATTGGTAAGCGTTATGATACATTCTGTTGTTGGTAAGCGCTATAATACATTTTGTTTTTGGTAAGCGCTATAATACATTCTGTTGTTGGTAAGCGTTATGATACATTCTGTTTTTGGTAAGCGTTATGATATATTCTGTTGGTAAGCGTTATGATACATTCTGTTGTTGGTAAGCGCTATGATACATTCTGTTGTTGGTAAGCGAGATGATACATTCTGTTGTTGGTAAGCGCTATGATACATTCTGTTGTTGGTAAGCGCTATGATACATTCTGTTGTTGGTAAGCGTTATGATACATTCTGTTGTTGGTAAGCGTTATGATACATTCTCTTATTGGCAAGCGCTATGATACATTCTGTTGTTGGTAAGCGTTATGATACATTCTGTTGTTGGTAAGCGTTATGATATATTCTGTTGGTAAGCGCTATGATACATTCTGTTGTTGGTAAGCGCTATGATACATTCTGTTGTTGGTAAGCGCTATAATACATTTTGTTTTTGGTAAGCGTTATGATACATTCTGTTATTGGTAAGCGCTATAATACATTTTGTTTTTGGTAAGCGTTATGATACATTCTGTTGTTGGTAAGCGCTATGATACATTCTGTTGTTGGTAAGCGCTATGATACATTCTGTTATTGGTAAGCGCTATAATACATTTTGTTTTTGGTAAGCGTTATGATACATTCTCTTATTGGTAAGCGCTATGATACATTCTCTTATTGGTAAGCGTTATGATACATTCTCTTATTGGTAAGCGCTATGATACATTCTCTTATTGGTAAGCGCTATGATACATTCTGTTATTGGTAAGCGTTATGATACATTCTGTTGTTGGTAAGCGCTATGATACATTCTGTTGTTGGTAAGCGCTATGATACATTCTGTTATTGGTAAGCGCTATAATACATTTTGTTTTTGGTAAGCGTTATGATACATTCTCTTATTGGTAAGCGCTATGATACATTCTCTTATTGGTAAGCGTTATGATACATTCTCTTATTGGTAAGCGCTATGATACATTCTCTTATTGGTAAGCGCTATAATACATTTTGTTTTTGGTAAGCGTTATGATACATTCTGTTATTGGTAAGCGCTATAATACATTTTGTTTTTGGTAAGCGTTATGATACATTCTGTTGTTGGTAAGCGCTATGATACATTCTGTTGTTGGTAAGCGCTATGATACATTCTGTTATTGGTAAGCGCTATAATACATTTTGTTTTTGGTAAGCGTTATGATACATTCTCTTATTGGTAAGCGCTATGATACATTCTCTTATTGGTAAGCGTTATGATACATTCTCTTATTGGTAAGCGCTATGATACATTCTCTTATTGGTAAGCGCTATGATACATTCTGTTATTGGTAAGCGTTATGATACATTCTGTTGTTGGTAAGCGCTATGATACATTCTGTTGTTGGTAAGCGCTATGATACATTCTGTTATTGGTAAGCGCTATAATACATTTTGTTTTTGGTAAGCGTTATGATACATTCTCTTATTGGTAAGCGCTATGATACATTCTCTTATTGGTAAGCGTTATGATACATTCTCTTATTGGTAAGCGCTATGATACATTCTCTTATTGGTAAGCGCTATGATACATTCTGTTATTGGTAAGCGCTATGATACATTCTGTTGTTGGTAAACGCTATGATACATTCTGTTGTTGGTAAGCGCTATGATACATTCTCTTATTGGTAAGCGCTATGATACATTCTGTTGTTGGTAAGCGCTATGATACATTCTGTTGTTGGTAAGCGCTATGATACATTCTGTTATTGGTAAGCGTTATAATACATTCTGTTGTTGGTAAGCGCTCTGATACATTCTGTTGTTGGTAAGCGCTATGATACATTCTGTTGTTGGTAAGCGCTATAATACATTCTGTTGTTGGTAAGCGCTATGATACATTCTGTTATTGGTAAGCGTTATAATACATTCTGTTGTTGGTAAGCGCTATGATACATTCTGTTATTGGTAAGCGTTATAATACATTCTGTTGTTGGTAAGCGTTATAATACATTCTGTTGTTGGTAAGCGCTATGATACATTCTGTTGTTGGTAAGCGCTATGATACATTCTATTGTTGGTAAGCGCTATGATACATTCTGTTGTTGGTAAGCGCTATAATACATTCTGTTGTTGGTAAGCGCTATGATACATTCTGTTGTTGGTAAGCGCTATGATACATTCTGTTGTTGGTAAGCGCTATGATACATTCTGTTGTTGGTAAGCGCTATGATACATTCTGTTATTGGTAAGCGCTATGATACATTCTGTTGTTGGTAAGCGCTATGATACATTCTGTTGTTGGTAAGCGCTATGATACATTCTGTTGTTGGCAAGCGCTATGATACATTCTGTTGTTGGTAAGCGCTATGATACATTCTGTTGTTGGTAAGCGCTATAATACATTTTCTTTTTGGTAAGCGCTATAATACATTCTGTTGTTGGTAAGCGCTATAATACATTCCGTTATTGGTAAGCGCTATAATACATTCTGATGTTGGTAAGCGCTATAATACATTTTGTTTTTGGTAAGCGCTATAATACATTCTGTTTTTGGTAAGCGCTATAATACATTCTGATGTTGGTAAGCGCTATAATACATTTTGTTTTTGGTAAGCGCTATAATACATTCTGTTGTTGGTAAGCGTTATGATACATTCTGTTGTTGGTAAGCGCTATAATACATTTTGTTTTTGGTAAGCGCTATAATACATTCTGTTGTTGGTAAGCGTTATGATACATTCTGTTGTTGGTAAGCGCTATAATACATTCTGTTGTTGGTAAGCGCTATAATACATTTTGTTTTTGGTAAGCGTTATAATACATTCTGTTGTTGGTAAGCGCTATAATACATTCTGTTATTGGTAAGCGCTATAATACATTCTGTTATTGGTAAGCGTTATGATACATTCTGTTGTTGGTAAGCGTTATGATATATTCTGTTGGTAAGCGCTATGATACATTCTGTTGTTGGTAAGCGCTATGATACATTCTGTTGTTGGTAAGCGCTATAATACATTTTGTTTTTGGTAAGCGTTATGATACATTCTGTTATTGGTAAGCGCTATAATACATTTTGTTTTTGGTAAGCGTTATGATACATTCTGTTGTTGGTAAGCGCTATGATACATTCTGTTGTTGGTAAGCGCTATGATACATTCTGTTATTGGTAAGCGCTATAATACATTTTGTTTTTGGTAAGCGTTATGATACATTCTCTTATTGGTAAGCGCTATGATACATTCTCTTATTGGTAAGCGCTATGATACATTCTCTTATTGGTAAGCGTTATGATACATTCTGTTGTTGGTAAGCGTTATGATACATTCTGTTGTTGGTAAACGCTATGATACATTCTGTTGTTGGTAAGCGCTATGATACATTCTCTTATTGGTAAGCGCTATGATACATTCTGTTGTTGGTAAGCGCTATGATACATTCTGTTGTTGGTAAGCGCTATGATACATTCCGTTATTGGTAAGCGCTATAATACATTCTGTTGTTGGTAAGCGCTATAATACATTCTGTTGTTGGTAAGCGCTATGATACATTCTGTTGTTGGTAAGCGCTATGATACATTCTGTTGTTGGTAAGCGCTATAATACATTCTGTTGTTGGTAAGCGCTATGATACATTCTGTTGTTGGTAAGCGCTATGATACATTCTGTTGTTGGTAAGCGCTATGATACATTCTGTTGTTGGTAAGCGCTATGATACATTCTGTTATTGGTAAGCGCTATGATACATTCTGTTGTTGGTAAGCGCTATGATACATTCTGTTGTTGGTAAGCGCTATGATACATTCTGTTGTTGGTAAGCGCTATGATACATTCTGTTGTTGGTAAGCGCTATGATACATTCTGTTGTTGGTAAGCGCTATGATACATTCTGTTGTTGGTAAGCGCTATGATACATTCTGTTGTTGGTAAGCGCTATAATACATTTTGTTTTTGGTAAGCGCTATAATGCATTTTGTTTTTGGTAAGCGCTATAATACATTCTGTTGTTGGTAAGCGCTATAATACATTTTGTTTTTGGTAAGCGTTATAATACATTCTGTTGTTGGTAAGCGCTATAATACATTCTGTTATTGGTAAGCGCTATAATACATTCTGTTATTGGTAAGCGTTATGATACATTCTGTTATTGGTAAGCGTTATGATACATTCTGTTGTTGGTAAGCGCTATAATACATTTTGTTTTTGGTAAGCGCTATAATACATTCTGTTGTTGGTAAGCGTTATGATACATTCTGTTTTTGGTAAGCGTTATGATATATTCTGTTGGTAAGCGCTATGATACATTCTGTTGTTGGTAAGCGCTATGATACATTCTGTTGTTGGTAAGCGCTATGATACATTCTGTTGTTGGTAAACGTTATAATACATTCTGTTGTTGGTAAGCGCTATAATACATTCTGTTGTTGGTAAGCGTTATGATACATTCTGTTGTTGGTAAACGTTATAATACATTCTGTTGTTGGTAAGCGTTATGATACATTCTGTTGTTGGTAAGCGCTATGATACATTCTGTTGTTGGTAAGCGAGATGATACATTCTGTTGTTGGTAAGCGCTATGATACATTCTGTTGTTGGTAAGCGCTATGATACATTCTGTTGTTGGTAAGCGTTATGATACATTCTGTTGTTGGTAAGCGTTATGATACATTCTCTTATTGGCAAGCGCTATGATACATTCTGTTGTTGGTAAGCGTTATGATACATTCTGTTGTTGGTAAGCGTTATGATATATTCTGTTGGTAAGCGCTATGATACATTCTGTTGTTGGTAAGCGCTATGATACATTCTGTTGTTGGTAAGCGCTATAATACATTTTGTTTTTGGTAAGCGTTATGATACATTCTGTTATTGGTAAGCGCTATAATACATTTTGTTTTTGGTAAGCGTTATGATACATTCTGTTGTTGGTAAGCGCTATGATACATTCTGTTGTTGGTAAGCGCTATGATACATTCTGTTATTGGTAAGCGCTATAATACATTTTGTTTTTGGTAAGCGTTATGATACATTCTCTTATTGGTAAGCGCTATGATACATTCTCTTATTGGTAAGCGTTATGATACATTCTCTTATTGGTAAGCGCTATGATACATTCTCTTATTGGTAAGCGCTATGATACATTCTGTTATTGGTAAGCGCTATGATACATTCTGTTGTTGGTAAACGCTATGATACATTCTGTTGTTGGTAAGCGCTATGATACATTCTCTTATTGGTAAGCGCTATGATACATTCTGTTGTTGGTAAGCGCTATGATACATTCTGTTGTTGGTAAGCGCTATGATACATTCTGTTATTGGTAAGCGTTATAATACATTCTGTTGTTGGTAAGCGCTCTGATACATTCTGTTGTTGGTAAGCGCTATGATACATTCTGTTGTTGGTAAGCGCTATAATACATTCTGTTGTTGGTAAGCGCTATGATACATTCTGTTATTGGTAAGCGTTATAATACATTCTGTTGTTGGTAAGCGCTATGATACATTCTGTTATTGGTAAGCGTTATAATACATTCTGTTGTTGGTAAGCGTTATAATACATTCTGTTGTTGGTAAGCGCTATGATACATTCTGTTGTTGGTAAGCGCTATGATACATTCTATTGTTGGTAAGCGCTATGATACATTCTGTTGTTGGTAAGCGCTATAATACATTCTGTTGTTGGTAAGCGCTATGATACATTCTGTTGTTGGTAAGCGCTATGATACATTCTGTTGTTGGTAAGCGCTATGATACATTCTGTTGTTGGTAAGCGCTATGATACATTCTGTTATTGGTAAGCGCTATGATACATTCTGTTGTTGGTAAGCGCTATGATACATTCTGTTGTTGGTAAGCGCTATGATACATTCTGTTGTTGGCAAGCGCTATGATACATTCTGTTGTTGGTAAGCGCTATGATACATTCTGTTGTTGGTAAGCGCTATAATACATTTTCTTTTTGGTAAGCGCTATAATACATTCTGTTGTTGGTAAGCGCTATAATACATTCCGTTATTGGTAAGCGCTATAATACATTCTGATGTTGGTAAGCGCTATAATACATTTTGTTTTTGGTAAGCGCTATAATACATTCTGTTTTTGGTAAGCGCTATAATACATTCTGATGTTGGTAAGCGCTATAATACATTTTGTTTTTGGTAAGCGCTATAATACATTCTGTTGTTGGTAAGCGTTATGATACATTCTGTTGTTGGTAAGCGCTATAATACATTTTGTTTTTGGTAAGCGCTATAATACATTCTGTTGTTGGTAAGCGTTATGATACATTCTGTTGTTGGTAAGCGCTATAATACATTCTGTTGTTGGTAAGCGCTATAATACATTTTGTATTTGGTAAGCGTTATAATACATTCTGTTGTTGGTAAGCGCTATAATACATTCTGTTATTGGTAAGCGCTATAATACATTCTGTTATTGGTAAGCGTTATGATACATTCTGTTATTGGTAAGCGTTATGATACATTCTGTTGTTGGTAAGCGCTATAATACATTTTGTTTTTGGTAAGCGCTATAATACATTCTGTTGTTGGTAAGCGTTATGATACATTCTGTTTTTGGTAAGCGTTATGATATATTCTGTTGGTAAGCGCTATGATACATTCTGTTGTTGGTAAGCGCTATGATACATTCTGTTGTTGGTAAGCGTTATGATACATTCTGTTGTTGGTAAGCGTTATGATACATTCTGTTGTTGGTAAGCGCTATAATACATTCTGTTGTTGGTAAGCGCTATAATACATTTTGTTTTTGGTAAGCGTTATAATACATTCTGTTGTTGGTAAGCGCTATAATACATTCTGTTATTGGTAAGCGCTATAATACATTCTGTTATTGGTAAGCGTTATGATACATTCTGTTATTGGTAAGCGTTATGATACATTCTGTTGTTGGTAAGCGCTATAATACATTTTGTTTTTGGTAAGCGCTATAATACATTCTGTTGTTGGTAAGCGTTATGATACATTCTGTTTTTGGTAAGCGTTATGATATATTCTGTTGGTAAGCGCTATGATACATTCTGTTGTTGGTAAGCGCTATGATACATTCTGTTGTTGGTAAGCGTTATGATACATTCTGTTGTTGGTAAGCGCTATAATACATTTTGTTTTTGGTAAGCGCTATAATACATTCTGTTGTTGGTAAGCGTTATGATACATTCTGTTTTTGGTAAGCGTTATGATATATTCTGTTGGTAAGCGCTATGATACATTCTGTTGTTGGTAAGCGCTATGATACATTCTGTTGTTGGTAAGCGCTATGATACATTCTGTTGTTGGTAAGCGCTATGATACATTCTCTTATTGGTAAGCGCTATGATACATTCTGTTGTTGGTAAGCGCTATGATACATTCTGTTGTTGGTAAGCGCTATGATACATTCTGTTATTGGTAAGCGTTATAATACATTCTGTTGTTGGTAAGCGCTATAATACATTCTGTTGTTGGTAAGCGCTATGATACATTCTGTTGTTGGTAAGCGCTATGATACATTCTGTTGTTGGTAAGCGCTATGATACATTCTGTTGTTGGTAAGCGCTATGATACATTCTGTTATTGGTAAGCGCTATGATACATTCTGTTGTTGGTAAGCGCTATGATACATTCTGTTGTTGGTAAGCGCTATAATACATTCTGTTATTGGTAAGCGCTATAATACATTCTGTTATTGGTAAGCGTTATGATACATTCTGTTATTGGTAAGCGTTATGATACATTCTGTTGTTGGTAAGCGCTATAATACATTTTGTTTTTGGTAAGCGCTATAATACATTCTGTTGTTGGTAAGCGTTATGATACATTCTGTTTTTGGTAAGCGTTATGATATATTCTGTTGGTAAGCGCTATGATACATTCTGTTGTTGGTAAGCGCTATGATACATTCTGTTGTTGGTAAGCGCTATGATACATTCTGTTGTTGGTAAACGTTATAATACATTCTGTTGTTGGTAAGCGCTATAATACATTCTGTTGTTGGTAAGCGTTATGATACATTCTGTTGTTGGTAAACGTTATAATACATTCTGTTGTTGGTAAGCGTTATGATACATTCTGTTGTTGGTAAGCGCTATGATACATTCTGTTGTTGGTAAGCGAGATGATACATTCTGTTGTTGGTAAGCGCTATGATACATTCTGTTGTTGGTAAGCGCTATGATACATTCTGTTGTTGGTAAGCGTTATGATACATTCTGTTGTTGGTAAGCGTTATGATACATTCTCTTATTGGCAAGCGCTATGATACATTCTGTTGTTGGTAAGCGTTATGATACATTCTGTTGTTGGTAAGCGTTATGATATATTCTGTTGGTAAGCGCTATGATACATTCTGTTGTTGGTAAGCGCTATGATACATTCTGTTGTTGGTAAGCGCTATAATACATTTTGTTTTTGGTAAGCGTTATGATACATTCTGTTATTGGTAAGCGCTATGATACATTCTCTTATTGGTAAGCGCTATGATACATTCTGTTATTGGTAAGCGCGATGATACATTCTGTTGTTGGTAAGCGCTATGATACATTCTGTTGTTGGTAAGCGCTATAATACATTTTGTTTTTGGTAAGCGCTATAATGCATTTTGTTTTTGGTAAGCGCTATAATACATTCTGTTGTTGGTAAGCGCTATAATACATTTTGTTTTTGGTAAGCGTTATAATACATTCTGTTGTTGGTAAGCGCTATAATACATTCTGTTATTGGTAAGCGCTATAATACATTCTGTTATTGGTAAGCGTTATGATACATTCTGTTATTGGTAAGCGTTATGATACATTCTGTTGTTGGTAAGCGCTATAATACATTTTGTTTTTGGTAAGCGCTATAATACATTCTGTTGTTGGTAAGCGTTATGATACATTCTGTTTTTGGTAAGCGTTATGATATATTCTGTTGGTAAGCGCTATGATACATTCTGTTGTTGGTAAGCGCTATGATACGTTCTGTTGTTGGTAAGCGCTATGATACATTCTGTTGTTGGTAAACGTTATAATACATTCTGTTGTTGGTAAGCGCTATAATACATTCTGTTGTTGGTAAGCGTTATGATACATTCTGTTGTTGGTAAACGTTATAATACATTCTGTTGTTGGTAAGCGTTATGATACATTCTGTTGTTGGTAAGCGCTATGATACATTCTGTTGTTGGTAAGCGAGATGATACATTCTGTTGTTGGTAAGCGCTATGATACATTCTGTTGTTGGTAAGCGCTATGATACATTCTGTTGTTGGTAAGCGTTATGATACATTCTGTTGTTGGTAAGCGTTATGATACATTCTCTTATTGGCAAGCGCTATGATACATTCTGTTGTTGGTAAGCGTTATGATACATTCTGTTGTTGGTAAGCGTTATGATATATTCTGTTGGTAAGCGCTATGATACATTCTGTTGTTGGTAAGCGCTATGATACATTCTGTTGTTGGTAAGCGCTATAATACATTTTGTTTTTGGTAAGCGTTATGATACATTCTGTTATTGGTAAGCGCTATAATACATTTTGTTTTTGGTAAGCGTTATGATACATTCTGTTGTTGGTAAGCGCTATGATACATTCTGTTGTTGGTAAGCGCTATGATACATTCTGTTATTGGTAAGCGCTATAATACATTTTGTTTTTGGTAAGCGTTATGATACATTCTCTTATTGGTAAGCGCTATGATACATTCTCTTATTGGTAAGCGTTATGATACATTCTCTTATTGGTAAGCGCTATGATACATTCTCTTATTGGTAAGCGCTATGATACATTCTGTTATTGGTAAGCGCTATGATACATTCTGTTGTTGGTAAACGCTATGATACATTCTGTTGTTGGTAAGCGCTATGATACATTCTCTTATTGGTAAGCGCTATGATACATTCTGTTGTTGGTAAGCGCTATGATACATTCTGTTGTTGGTAAGCGCTATGATACATTCTGTTATTGGTAAGCGTTATAATACATTCTGTTGTTGGTAAGCGCTCTGATACATTCTGTTGTTGGTAAGCGCTATGATACATTCTGTTGTTGGTAAGCGCTATAATACATTCTGTTGTTGGTAAGCGCTATGATACATTCTGTTATTGGTAAGCGTTATAATACATTCTGTTGTTGGTAAGCGCTATGATACATTCTGTTATTGGTAAGCGTTATAATACATTCTGTTGTTGGTAAGCGTTATAATACATTCTGTTGTTGGTAAGCGCTATGATACATTCTGTTGTTGGTAAGCGCTATGATACATTCCATTGTTGGTAAGCGCTATGATACATTCTGTTGTTGGTAAGCGCTATAATACATTCTGTTGTTGGTAAGCGCTATGATACATTCTGTTGTTGGTAAGCGCTATGATACATTCTGTTGTTGGTAAGCGCTATGATACATTCTGTTGTTGGTAAGCGCTATGATACATTCTGTTATTGGTAAGCGCTATGATACATTCTGTTGTTGGTAAGCGCTATGATACATTCTGTTGTTGGTAAGCGCTATGATACATTCTGTTGTTGGCAAGCGCTATGATACATTCTGTTGTTGGTAAGCGCTATGATACATTCTGTTGTTGGTAAGCGCTATAATACATTTTCTTTTTGGTAAGCGCTATAATACATTCTGTTGTTGGTAAGCGCTATAATACATTCCGTTATTGGTAAGCGCTATAATACATTCTGATGTTGGTAAGCGCTATAATACATTTTGTTTTTGGTAAGCGCTATAATACATTCTGTTTTTGGTAAGCGCTATAATACATTCTGATGTTGGTAAGCGCTATAATACATTTTGTTTTTGGTAAGCGCTATAATACATTCTGTTGTTGGTAAGCGTTATGATACATTCTGTTGTTGGTAAGCGCTATAATACATTTTGTTTTTGGTAAGCGCTATAATACATTCTGTTGTTGGTAAGCGTTATGATACATTCTGTTGTTGGTAAGCGCTATAATACATTCTGTTGTTGGTAAGCGCTATAATACATTTTGTTTTTGGTAAGCGTTATAATACATTCTGTTGTTGGTAAGCGCTATAATACATTCTGTTATTGGTAAGCGCTATAATACATTCTGTTATTGGTAAGCGTTATGATACATTCTGTTATTGGTAAGCGTTATGATACATTCTGTTGTTGGTAAGCGCTATAATACATTTTGTTTTTGGTAAGCGCTATAATACATTCTGTTGTTGGTAAGCGTTATGATACATTCTGTTTTTGGTAAGCGTTATGATATATTCTGTTGGTAAGCGCTATGATACATTCTGTTGTTGGTAAGCGCTATGATACATTCTGTTGTTGGTAAGCGTTATGATACATTCTGTTGTTGGTAAGCGTTATGATACATTCTGTTGTTGGTAAGCGCTATAATACATTCTGTTGTTGGTAAGCGCTATAATACATTTTGTTTTTGGTAAGCGTTATAATACATTCTGTTGTTGGTAAGCGCTATAATACATTCTGTTATTGGTAAGCGCTATAATACATTCTGTTATTGGTAAGCGTTATGATACATTCTGTTATTGGTAAGCGTTATGATACATTCTGTTGTTGGTAAGCGCTATAATACATTTTGTTTTTGGTAAGCGCTATAATACATTCTGTTGTTGGTAAGCGTTATGATACATTCTGTTTTTGGTAAGCGTTATGATATATTCTGTTGGTAAGCGCTATGATACATTCTGTTGTTGGTAAGCGCTATGATACATTCTGTTGTTGGTAAGCGTTATGATACATTCTGTTGTTGGTAAGCGCTATGATACATTCTGTTGTTGGTAAGCGCTATGATACATTCTGTTGTTGGTAAGCGTTATGATACATTCTGTTGTTGGTAAGCGTTATGATACATTCTGTTGTTGGTAAGCGCTATAATACATTCTGTTGTTGGTAAGCGCTATAATACATTTTGTTTTTGGTAAGCGTTATAATACATTCTGTTGTTGGTAAGCGCTATAATACATTCTGTTATTGGTAAGCGCTATAATACATTCTGTTATTGGTAAGCGTTATGATACATTCTGTTATTGGTAAGCGTTATGATACATTCTGTTGTTGGTAAGCGCTATAATACATTTTGTTTTTGGTAAGCGCTATAATACATTCTGTTGTTGGTAAGCGTTATGATACATTCTGTTTTTGGTAAGCGTTATGATATATTCTGTTGGTAAGCGCTATGATACATTCTGTTGTTGGTAAGCGCTATGATACATTCTGTTGTTGGTAAGCGTTATGATACATTCTGTTGTTGGTAAGCGCTATAATACATTTTGTTTTTGGTAAGCGCTATAATACATTCTGTTGTTGGTAAGCGTTATGATACATTCTGTTTTTGGTAAGCGTTATGATATATTCTGTTGGTAAGCGCTATGATACATTCTGTTGTTGGTAAGCGCTATGATACATTCTGTTGTTGGTAAGCGCTATGATACATTCTGTTGTTGGTAAGCGCTATGATACATTCTCTTATTGGTAAGCGCTATGATACATTCTGTTGTTGGTAAGCGCTATGATACATTCTGTTGTTGGTAAGCGCTATGATACATTCTGTTATTGGTAAGCGTTATAATACATTCTGTTGTTGGTAAGCGCTATAATACATTCTGTTGTTGGTAAGCGCTATGATACATTCTGTTGTTGGTAAGCGCTATGATACATTCTGTTGTTGGTAAGCGCTATGATACATTCTGTTGTTGGTAAGCGCTATGATACATTCTGTTATTGGTAAGCGCTATGATACATTCTGTTGTTGGTAAGCGCTATGATACATTCTGTTGTTGGTAAGCGCTATGATACATTCTGTTGTTGGTAAGCGCTATGATACATTCTGTTGTTGGTAAGCGCTATGATACATTCTGTTGTTGGTAAGCGCTATGATACATTCTGTTGTTGGTAAGCGCTATGATACATTCTGTTGTTGGTAAGCGCTATAATACATTCTGTTATTGGTAAGCGCTATAATACATTCTGTTATTGGTAAGCGTTATGATACATTCTGTTATTGGTAAGCGTTATGATACATTCTGTTGTTGGTAAGCGCTATAATACATTTTGTTTTTGGTAAGCGCTATAATACATTCTGTTGTTGGTAAGCGTTATGATACATTCTGTTTTTGGTAAGCGTTATGATATATTCTGTTGGTAAGCGCTATGATACATTCTGTTGTTGGTAAGCGCTATGATACATTCTGTTGTTGGTAAGCGCTATGATACATTCTGTTGTTGGTAAACGTTATAATACATTCTGTTGTTGGTAAGCGCTATAATACATTCTGTTGTTGGTAAGCGTTATGATACATTCTGTTGTTGGTAAACGTTATAAAACATTCTGTTGTTGGTAAGCGTTATGATACATTCTGTTGTTGGTAAGCGCTATGATACATTCTGTTGTTGGTAAGCGAGATGATACATTCTGTTGTTGGTAAGCGCTATGATACATTCTGTTGTTGGTAAGCGCTATGATACATTCTGTTGTTGGTAAGCGTTATGATACATTCTGTTGTTGGTAAGCGTTATGATACATTCTCTTATTGGCAAGCGCTATGATACATTCTGTTGTTGGTAAGCGTTATGATACATTCTGTTGTTGGTAAGCGTTATGATATATTCTGTTGGTAAGCGCTATGATACATTCTGTTGTTGGTAAGCGCTATGATACATTCTGTTGTTGGTAAGCGCTATAATACATTCTGTTGTTGGTAAGCGCTATGATACATTCTCTTATTGGTAAGCGCTATGATACATTCTGTTGTTGGTAAGCGCTATGATACATTCTGTTGTTGGTAAGCGCTATGATACATTCTGTTATTGGTAAGCGTTATAATACATTCTGTTGTTGGTAAGCGCTATAATACATTCTGTTGTTGGTAAGCGCTATGATACATTCTGTTGTTGGTAAGCGCTATGATACATTCTGTTGTTGGTAAGCGCTATGATACATTCTGTTGTTGGTAAGCGCTATGATACATTCTGTTATTGGTAAGCGCTATGATACATTCTGTTGTTGGTAAGCGCTATGATACATTCTGTTGTTGGTAAGCGCTATAATACATTCTGTTATTGGTAAGCGCTATAATACATTCTGTTATTGGTAAGCGTTATGATACATTCTGTTATTGGTAAGCGTTATGATACATTCTGTTGTTGGTAAGCGCTATAATACATTTTGTTTTTGGTAAGCGCTATAATACATTCTGTTGTTGGTAAGCGTTATGATACATTCTGTTTTTGGTAAGCGTTATGATATATTCTGTTGGTAAGCGCTATGATACATTCTGTTGTTGGTAAGCGCTATGATACATTCTGTTGTTGGTAAGCGCTATGATACATTCTGTTGTTGGTAAACGTTATAATACATTCTGTTGTTGGTAAGCGCTATAATACATTCTGTTGTTGGTAAGCGTTATGATACATTCTGTTGTTGGTAAACGTTATAATACATTCTGTTGTTGGTAAGCGTTATGATACATTCTGTTGTTGGTAAGCGCTATGATACATTCTGTTGTTGGTAAGCGAGATGATACATTCTGTTGTTGGTAAGCGCTATGATACATTCTGTTGTTGGTAAGCGCTATGATACATTCTGTTGTTGGTAAGCGTTATGATACATTCTGTTGTTGGTAAGCGTTATGATACATTCTCTTATTGGCAAGCGCTATGATACATTCTGTTGTTGGTAAGCGTTATGATACATTCTGTTGTTGGTAAGCGTTATGATATATTCTGTTGGTAAGCGCTATGATACATTCTGTTGTTGGTAAGCGCTATGATACATTCTGTTGTTGGTAAGCGCTATAATACATTTTGTTTTTGGTAAGCGTTATGATACATTCTGTTATTGGTAAGCGCTATGATACATTCTCTTATTGGTAAGCGCTATGATACATTCTGTTATTGGTAAGCGCGATGATACATTCTGTTGTTGGTAAGCGCTATGATACATTCTGTTGTTGGTAAGCGCTATAATACATTTTGTTTTTGGTAAGCGCTATAATGCATTTTGTTTTTGGTAAGCGCTATAATACATTCTGTTGTTGGTAAGCGCTATAATACATTTTGTTTTTGGTAAGCGTTATAATACATTCTGTTGTTGGTAAGCGCTATAATACATTCTGTTATTGGTAAGCGCTATAATACATTCTGTTATTGGTAAGCGTTATGATACATTCTGTTATTGGTAAGCGTTATGATACATTCTGTTGTTGGTAAGCGCTATAATACATTTTGTTTTTGGTAAGCGCTATAATACATTCTGTTGTTGGTAAGCGTTATGATACATTCTGTTTTTGGTAAGCGTTATGATATATTCTGTTGGTAAGCGCTATGATACATTCTGTTGTTGGTAAGCGCTATGATACGTTCTGTTGTTGGTAAGCGCTATGATACATTCTGTTGTTGGTAAACGTTATAATACATTCTGTTGTTGGTAAGCGCTATAATACATTCTGTTGTTGGTAAGCGTTATGATACATTCTGTTGTTGGTAAACGTTATAATACATTCTGTTGTTGGTAAGCGTTATGATACATTCTGTTGTTGGTAAGCGCTATGATACATTCTGTTGTTGGTAAGCGAGATGATACATTCTGTTGTTGGTAAGCGCTATGATACATTCTGTTGTTGGTAAGCGCTATGATACATTCTGTTGTTGGTAAGCGTTATGATACATTCTGTTGTTGGTAAGCGTTATGATACATTCTCTTATTGGCAAGCGCTATGATACATTCTGTTGTTGGTAAGCGTTATGATACATTCTGTTGTTGGTAAGCGTTATGATATATTCTGTTGGTAAGCGCTATGATACATTCTGTTGTTGGTAAGCGCTATGATACATTCTGTTGTTGGTAAGCGCTATAATACATTTTGTTTTTGGTAAGCGTTATGATACATTCTGTTATTGGTAAGCGCTATAATACATTTTGTTTTTGGTAAGCGTTATGATACATTCTGTTGTTGGTAAGCGCTATGATACATTCTGTTGTTGGTAAGCGCTATGATACATTCTGTTATTGGTAAGCGCTATAATACATTTTGTTTTTGGTAAGCGTTATGATACATTCTCTTATTGGTAAGCGCTATGATACATTCTCTTATTGGTAAGCGTTATGATACATTCTCTTATTGGTAAGCGCTATGATACATTCTCTTATTGGTAAGCGCTATGATACATTCTGTTATTGGTAAGCGCTATGATACATTCTGTTGTTGGTAAACGCTATGATACATTCTGTTGTTGGTAAGCGCTATGATACATTCTCTTATTGGTAAGCGCTATGATACATTCTGTTGTTGGTAAGCGCTATGATACATTCTGTTGTTGGTAAGCGCTATGATACATTCTGTTATTGGTAAGCGTTATAATACATTCTGTTGTTGGTAAGCGCTCTGATACATTCTGTTGTTGGTAAGCGCTATGATACATTCTGTTGTTGGTAAGCGCTATAATACATTCTGTTGTTGGTAAGCGCTATGATACATTCTGTTATTGGTAAGCGTTATAATACATTCTGTTGTTGGTAAGCGCTATGATACATTCTGTTATTGGTAAGCGTTATAATACATTCTGTTGTTGGTAAGCGTTATAATACATTCTGTTGTTGGTAAGCGCTATGATACATTCTGTTGTTGGTAAGCGCTATGATACATTCCATTGTTGGTAAGCGCTATGATACATTCTGTTGTTGGTAAGCGCTATAATACATTCTGTTGTTGGTAAGCGCTATGATACATTCTGTTGTTGGTAAGCGCTATGATACATTCTGTTGTTGGTAAGCGCTATGATACATTCTGTTGTTGGTAAGCGCTATGATACATTCTGTTATTGGTAAGCGCTATGATACATTCTGTTGTTGGTAAGCGCTATGATACATTCTGTTGTTGGTAAGCGCTATGATACATTCTGTTGTTGGCAAGCGCTATGATACATTCTGTTGTTGGTAAGCGCTATGATACATTCTGTTGTTGGTAAGCGCTATAATACATTTTCTTTTTGGTAAGCGCTATAATACATTCTGTTGTTGGTAAGCGCTATAATACATTCCGTTATTGGTAAGCGCTATAATACATTCTGATGTTGGTAAGCGCTATAATACATTTTGTTTTTGGTAAGCGCTATAATACATTCTGTTTTTGGTAAGCGCTATAATACATTCTGATGTTGGTAAGCGCTATAATACATTTTGTTTTTGGTAAGCGCTATAATACATTCTGTTGTTGGTAAGCGTTATGATACATTCTGTTGTTGGTAAGCGCTATAATACATTTTGTTTTTGGTAAGCGCTATAATACATTCTGTTGTTGGTAAGCGTTATGATACATTCTGTTGTTGGTAAGCGCTATAATACATTCTGTTGTTGGTAAGCGCTATAATACATTTTGTTTTTGGTAAGCGTTATAATACATTCTGTTGTTGGTAAGCGCTATAATACATTCTGTTATTGGTAAGCGCTATAATACATTCTGTTATTGGTAAGCGTTATGATACATTCTGTTATTGGTAAGCGTTATGATACATTCTGTTGTTGGTAAGCGCTATAATACATTTTGTTTTTGGTAAGCGCTATAATACATTCTGTTGTTGGTAAGCGTTATGATACATTCTGTTTTTGGTAAGCGTTATGATATATTCTGTTGGTAAGCGCTATGATACATTCTGTTGTTGGTAAGCGCTATGATACATTCTGTTGTTGGTAAGCGTTATGATACATTCTGTTGTTGGTAAGCGTTATGATACATTCTGTTGTTGGTAAGCGCTATAATACATTCTGTTGTTGGTAAGCGCTATAATACATTTTGTTTTTGGTAAGCGTTATAATACATTCTGTTGTTGGTAAGCGCTATAATACATTCTGTTATTGGTAAGCGCTATAATACATTCTGTTATTGGTAAGCGTTATGATACATTCTGTTATTGGTAAGCGTTATGATACATTCTGTTGTTGGTAAGCGCTATAATACATTTTGTTTTTGGTAAGCGCTATAATACATTCTGTTGTTGGTAAGCGTTATGATACATTCTGTTTTTGGTAAGCGTTATGATATATTCTGTTGGTAAGCGCTATGATACATTCTGTTGTTGGTAAGCGCTATGATACATTCTGTTGTTGGTAAGCGTTATGATACATTCTGTTGTTGGTAAGCGCTATGATACATTCTGTTGTTGGTAAGCGCTATGATACATTCTGTTGTTGGTAAGCGTTATGATACATTCTGTTGTTGGTAAGCGTTATGATACATTCTGTTGTTGGTAAGCGCTATAATACATTCTGTTGTTGGTAAGCGCTATAATACATTTTGTTTTTGGTAAGCGTTATAATACATTCTGTTGTTGGTAAGCGCTATAATACATTCTGTTATTGGTAAGCGCTATAATACATTCTGTTATTGGTAAGCGCTATGATACATTCTGTTGTTGGTAAGCGCTATGATACATTCTGTTGTTGGTAAGCGCTATGATACATTCTGTTGTTGGTAAGCGCTATGATACATTCTGTTGTTGGTAAGCGCTATGATACATTCTGTTGTTGGTAAGCGCTATGATACATTCTGTTGTTGGTAAGCGCTATAATACATTCTGTTATTGGTAAGCGCTATAATACATTCTGTTATTGGTAAGCGTTATGATACATTCTGTTATTGGTAAGCGTTATGATACATTCTGTTGTTGGTAAGCGCTATAATACATTTTGTTTTTGGTAAGCGCTATAATACATTCTGTTGTTGGTAAGCGTTATGATACATTCTGTTTTTGGTAAGCGTTATGATATATTCTGTTGGTAAGCGCTATGATACATTCTGTTGTTGGTAAGCGCTATGATACATTCTGTTGTTGGTAAGCGCTATGATACATTCTGTTGTTGGTAAACGTTATAATACATTCTGTTGTTGGTAAGCGCTATAATACATTCTGTTGTTGGTAAGCGTTATGATACATTCTGTTGTTGGTAAACGTTATAATACATTCTGTTGTTGGTAAGCGTTATGATACATTCTGTTGTTGGTAAGCGCTATGATACATTCTGTTGTTGGTAAGCGAGATGATACATTCTGTTGTTGGTAAGCGCTATGATACATTCTGTTGTTGGTAAGCGCTATGATACATTCTGTTGTTGGTAAGCGTTATGATACATTCTGTTGTTGGTAAGCGTTATGATACATTCTCTTATTGGCAAGCGCTATGATACATTCTGTTGTTGGTAAGCGTTATGATACATTCTGTTGTTGGTAAGCGTTATGATATATTCTGTTGGTAAGCGCTATGATACATTCTGTTGTTGGTAAGCGCTATGATACATTCTGTTGTTGGTAAGCGCTATAATACATTTTGTTTTTGGTAAGCGTTATGATACATTCTGTTATTGGTAAGCGCTATGATACATTCTCTTATTGGTAAGCGCTATGATACATTCTGTTATTGGTAAGCGCGATGATACATTCTGTTGTTGGTAAGCGCTATGATACATTCTCTTATTGGTAAGCGCTATGATACATTCTGTTATTGGTAAGCGCGATGATACATTCTGTTGTTGGTAAGCGCTATGATACATTCTCTTATTGGTAAGCGTTATAATACATTCTGTTGTTGGTAAACGCTATGATACATTCTGTTATTGGTAAGCGTTATGATACATTCTGTTATTGGTAAGCGCTATGATACATTCTCTTATTGGTAAGCGTTATGATACATTCTGTTGTTGGTAAGCGTTATGATACATTCTGTTGTTGGTAAACGCTATGATACATTCTGTTGTTGGTAAGCGCTATGATACATTCTCTTATTGGTAAGCGCTATGATACATTCTGTTGTTGGTAAGCGCTATGATACAGTCTGTTGTTGGTAAGCGCTATGATACATTCTGTTATTGGTAAGCGCTATGATACATTCTGTTGTTGGTAAACGTTATAATACATTCTGTTGTCGGTAAGCGCTATAATACATTCTGTTGTTGGTAAGCGTTATGATACATTCTGTTGTTGGTAAACGTTATAATACATTCTGTTGTTGGTAAGCGTTATGATACATTCTGTTGTTGGTAAGCGCTATGATACATTCTGTTGTTGGTAAGCGAGATGATACATTCTGTTGTTGGTAAGCGCTATGATACATTCTGTTGTTGGTAAGCGCTATGATACATTCTGTTGTTGGTAAGCGTTATGATACATTCTGTTGTTGGTAAGCGTTATGATACATTCTCTTATTGGCAAGCGCTATGATACATTCTGTTGTTGGTAAGCGCTATGATACATTCTGTTGTTGGTAAGCGTTATGATACATTCTGTTGTTGGTAAGCGCTATAATACATTTTGTTTTTGGTAAGCGCTATAATACATTCTGTTGTTGGTAAGCGTTATGATACATTCTGTTGTTGGTAAGCGTTATGATACATTCTCTTATTGGCAAGCGCTATGATACATTCTGTTGTTGGTAAGCGTTATGATACATTCTGTTGTTGGTAAGCGTTATGATATATTCTGTTAGTAAGCGCTATGATACATTCTGTTGTTGGTAAGCGTTATGATACATTCTGTTGTTGGTAAGCGTTATGATATATTCTGTTAGTAAGCGCTATGATACATTCTGTTGTTGGTAAGCGTTATGATACATTCTGTTGTTGGTAAGCGCTATAATACATTTTGTTTTTGGTAAGCGCTATAATACATTCTGTTGTTGGTAAGCGTTATGATACATTCTGTTGTTGGTAAGCGCTATAATACATTTTGTTTTTGGTAAGCGCTATGATACATTCTCTTATTGGTAAGCGCTATGATACATTCTGTTATTGGTAAGCGCGATGATACATTCTGTTGTTGGTAAGCGCTATGATACATTCTCTTATTGGTAAGCGTTATAATACATTCTGTTGTTGGTAAACGCTATGATACATTCTGTTATTGGTAAGCGTTATGATACATTCTGTTATTGGTAAGCGCTATGATACATTCTCTTATTGGTAAGCGTTATGATACATTCTGTTGTTGGTAAGCGTTATGATACATTCTGTTGTTGGTAAACGCTATGATACATTCTGTTGTTGGTAAGCGCTATGATACATTCTCTTATTGGTAAGCGCTATGATACATTCTGTTGTTGGTAAGCGCTATGATACAGTCTGTTGTTGGTAAGCGCTATGATACATTCTGTTATTGGTAAGCGCTATGATACATTCTGTTGTTGGTAAACGTTATAATACATTCTGTTGTCGGTAAGCGCTATAATACATTCTGTTGTTGGTAAGCGTTATGATACATTCTGTTGTTGGTAAACGTTATAATACATTCTGTTGTTGGTAAGCGTTATGATACATTCTGTTGTTGGTAAGCGCTATGATACATTCTGTTGTTGGTAAGCGAGATGATACATTCTGTTGTTGGTAAGCGCTATGATACATTCTGTTGTTGGTAAGCGCTATGATACATTCTGTTGTTGGTAAGCGTTATGATACATTCTGTTGTTGGTAAGCGTTATGATACATTCTCTTATTGGCAAGCGCTATGATACATTCTGTTGTTGGTAAGCGCTATGATACATTCTGTTGTTGGTAAGCGTTATGATACATTCTGTTGTTGGTAAGCGCTATAATACATTTTGTTTTTGGTAAGCGCTATAATACATTCTGTTGTTGGTAAGCGTTATGATACATTCTGTTGTTGGTAAGCGTTATGATACATTCTCTTATTGGCAAGCGCTATGATACATTCTGTTGTTGGTAAGCGTTATGATACATTCTGTTGTTGGTAAGCGTTATGATATATTCTGTTAGTAAGCGCTATGATACATTCTGTTGTTGGTAAGCGTTATGATACATTCTGTTGTTGGTAAGCGTTATGATATATTCTGTTAGTAAGCGCTATGATACATTCTGTTGTTGGTAAGCGTTATGATACATTCTGTTGTTGGTAAGCGCTATAATACATTTTGTTTTTGGTAAGCGCTATAATACATTCTGTTGTTGGTAAGCGTTATGATACATTCTGTTGTTGGTAAGCGCTATAATACATTTTGTTTTTGGTAAGCGCTATAATACATTCTGTTGTTGTTGAGCGCTATAATACATTTTGTTTTTGGTAAGCGTTATGATACATTCTGTTGTTGGTAAGCGCTATAATACATTTTGTTTTTGGTAAGCGCTATAATACATTCTGTTGTTGGTAAGCGCTATAATACATTTTGTTTTTGGTAAGCGCTATAATACATTCTGTTGTTGGTAAGCGCTATAATACATTTTGTTTTTGGTAAGCGCTATAATACATTCTGTTGTTGGTAAGCGTTATGATACATTCTGTTGTTGGTAAGCGCTATAATACATTTTGTTTTTGGTAAGCGCTATAATACATTCTGTTGTTGGTAAGCGCTATAATACATTTTGTTTTTGGTAAGCGTTATAATACATTCTGTTGTTGGTAAGCGCTATAATACATTTTGTTTTTGGTAAGCGCTATGATACATTCTGTTGTTGGTAAACGTTATAATACATTCTGTTGTTGGTAAGCGCTATAATACATTCTGTTGTTGGTAAGCGTTATGATACATTCTGTTGTTGGTAAACGTTATAATACATTCTGTTGTTGGTAAGCGTTATGATACATTCTGTTGTTGGTAAGCGCTATGATACATTCTGTTGTTGGTAAGCGAGATGATACATTCTGTTGTTGGTAAGCGCTATGATACATTCTGTTGTTGGTAAGCGCTATGATACATTCTGTTGTTGGTAAGCGTTATGATACATTCTGTTGTTGGTAAGCGTTATGATACATTCTCTTATTGGCAAGCGCTATGATACATTCTGTTGTTGGTAAGCGTTATGATACATTCTGTTGTTGGTAAGCGTTATGATATATTCTGTTGGTAAGCGCTATGATACATTCTGTTTTTGGTAAGCGTTATGATATATTCTGTTGGTAAGCGCTATGATACATTCTGTTGTTGGTAAGCGCTATGATACATTCTGTTGTTGGTAAGCGCTATGATACATTCTGTTGTTGGTAAGCGCTATGATACATTCTCTTATTGGTAAGCGCTATGATACATTCTGTTGTTGGTAAGCGCTATGATACATTCTGTTGTTGGTAAGCGCTATGATACATTCTGTTATTGGTAAGCGTTATAATACATTCTGTTGTTGGTAAGCGCTATAATACATTCTGTTGTTGGTAAGCGCTATGATACATTCTGTTGTTGGTAAGCGCTATGATACATTCTGTTGTTGGTAAGCGCTATGATACATTCTGTTGTTGGTAAGCGCTATGATACATTCTGTTATTGGTAAGCGCTATGATACATTCTGTTGTTGGTAAGCGCTATGATACATTCTGTTGTTGGTAAGCGCTATGATACATTCTGTTGTTGGTAAGCGCTATGATACATTCTGTTGTTGGTAAGCGCTATGATACATTCTGTTGTTGGTAAGCGCTATGATACATTCTGTTGTTGGTAAGCGCTATGATACATTCTGTTGTTGGTAAGCGCTATAATACATTCTGTTATTGGTAAGCGCTATAATACATTCTGTTATTGGTAAGCGTTATGATACATTCTGTTATTGGTAAGCGTTATGATACATTCTGTTGTTGGTAAGCGCTATAATACATTTTGTTTTTGGTAAGCGCTATAATACATTCTGTTGTTGGTAAGCGTTATGATACATTCTGTTTTTGGTAAGCGTTATGATATATTCTGTTGGTAAGCGCTATGATACATTCTGTTGTTGGTAAGCGCTATGATACATTCTGTTGTTGGTAAGCGCTATGATACATTCTGTTGTTGGTAAACGTTATAATACATTCTGTTGTTGGTAAGCGCTATAATACATTCTGTTGTTGGTAAGCGTTATGATACATTCTGTTGTTGGTAAACGTTATAATACATTCTGTTGTTGGTAAGCGTTATGATACATTCTGTTGTTGGTAAGCGCTATGATACATTCTGTTGTTGGTAAGCGAGATGATACATTCTGTTGTTGGTAAGCGCTATGATACATTCTGTTGTTGGTAAGCGCTATGATACATTCTGTTGTTGGTAAGCGTTATGATACATTCTGTTGTTGGTAAGCGTTATGATACATTCTCTTATTGGCAAGCGCTATGATACATTCTGTTGTTGGTAAGCGTTATGATACATTCTGTTGTTGGTAAGCGTTATGATATATTCTGTTGGTAAGCGCTATGATACATTCTGTTGTTGGTAAGCGCTATGATACATTCTGTTGTTGGTAAGCGCTATAATACATTTTGTTTTTGGTAAGCGTTATGATACATTCTGTTATTGGTAAGCGCTATGATACATTCTCTTATTGGTAAGCGCTATGATACATTCTGTTATTGGTAAGCGCGATGATACATTCTGTTGTTGGTAAGCGCTATGATACATTCTCTTATTGGTAAGCGCTATGATACATTCTGTTATTGGTAAGCGCGATGATACATTCTGTTGTTGGTAAGCGCTATGATACATTCTCTTATTGGTAAGCGTTATAATACATTCTGTTGTTGGTAAACGCTATGATACATTCTGTTATTGGTAAGCGTTATGATACATTCTGTTATTGGTAAGCGCTATGATACATTCTCTTATTGGTAAGCGTTATGATACATTCTGTTGTTGGTAAGCGTTATGATACATTCTGTTGTTGGTAAACGCTATGATACATTCTGTTGTTGGTAAGCGCTATGATACATTCTCTTATTGGTAAGCGCTATGATACATTCTGTTGTTGGTAAGCGCTATGATACAGTCTGTTGTTGGTAAGCGCTATGATACATTCTGTTATTGGTAAGCGCTATGATACATTCTGTTGTTGGTAAACGTTATAATACATTCTGTTGTCGGTAAGCGCTATAATACATTCTGTTGTTGGTAAGCGTTATGATACATTCTGTTGTTGGTAAACGTTATAATACATTCTGTTGTTGGTAAGCGTTATGATACATTCTGTTGTTGGTAAGCGCTATGATACATTCTGTTGTTGGTAAGCGAGATGATACATTCTGTTGTTGGTAAGCGCTATGATACATTCTGTTGTTGGTAAGCGCTATGATACATTCTGTTGTTGGTA
This sequence comes from Arenicola marina, assembly GCA_964019135.1. NCBI lineage: Eukaryota > Metazoa > Annelida > Polychaeta > Arenicolidae > Arenicola > Arenicola marina. Next base: position 28,799,470 of record OZ025259.1, read on the forward strand.
AGCGTTATGATACATTCTGTTGTTGGTAAGCGTTATGATACATTCTCTTATTGGCAAGCGCTATGATACATTCTGTTGTTGGTAAGCGCTATGATACATTCTGTTGTTGGTAAGCGTTATGATACATTCTGTTGTTGGTAAGCGCTATAATACATTTTGTTTTTGGTAAGCGCTATAATACATTCTGTTGTTGGTAAGCGTTATGATACATTCTGTTGTTGGTAAGCGTTATGATACATTCTCTTATTGGCAAGCGCTATGATACATTCTGTTGTTGGTAAGCGTTATGATACATTCTGTTGTTGGTAAGCGTTATGATATATTCTGTTAGTAAGCGCTATGATACATTCTGTTGTTGGTAAGCGTTATGATACATTCTGTTGTTGGTAAGCGTTATGATATATTCTGTTAGTAAGCGCTATGATACATTCTGTTGTTGGTAAGCGTTATGATACATTCTGTTGTTGGTAAGCGCTATAATACATTTTGTTTTTGGTAAGCGCTATAATACATTCTGTTGTTGGTAAGCGTTATGATACATTCTGTTGTTGGTAAGCGCTATAATACATTTTGTTTTTGGTAAGCGCTATGATACATTCTCTTATTGGTAAGCGCTATGATACATTCTGTTATTGGTAAGCGCGATGATACATTCTGTTGTTGGTAAGCGCTATGATACATTCTCTTATTGGTAAGCGTTATAATACATTCTGTTGTTGGTAAACGCTATGATACATTCTGTTATTGGTAAGCGTTATGATACATTCTGTTATTGGTAAGCGCTATGATACATTCTCTTATTGGTAAGCGTTATGATACATTCTGTTGTTGGTAAGCGTTATGATACATTCTGTTGTTGGTAAACGCTATGATACATTCTGTTGTTGGTAAGCGCTATGATACATTCTCTTATTGGTAAGCGCTATGATACATTCTGTTGTTGGTAAGCGCTATGATACAGTCTGTTGTTGGTAAGCGCTATGATACATTCTGTTATTGGTAAGCGCTATGATACATTCTGTTGTTGGTAAACGTTATAATACATTCTGTTGTCGGTAAGCGCTATAATACATTCTGTTGTTGGTAAGCGTTATGATACATTCTGTTGTTGGTAAACGTTATAATACATTCTGTTGTTGGTAAGCGTTATGATACATTCTGTTGTTGGTAAGCGCTATGATACATTCTGTTGTTGGTAAGCGAGATGATACATTCTGTTGTTGGTAAGCGCTATGATACATTCTGTTGTTGGTAAGCGCTATGATACATTCTGTTGTTGGTAAGCGTTATGATACATTCTGTTGTTGGTAAGCGTTATGATACATTCTCTTATTGGCAAGCGCTATGATACATTCTGTTGTTGGTAAGCGCTATGATACATTCTGTTGTTGGTAAGCGTTATGATACATTCTGTTGTTGGTAAGCGCTATAATACATTTTGTTTTTGGTAAGCGCTATAATACATTCTGTTGTTGGTAAGCGTTATGATACATTCTGTTGTTGGTAAGCGTTATGATACATTCTCTTATTGGCAAGCGCTATGATACATTCTGTTGTTGGTAAGCGTTATGATACATTCTGTTGTTGGTAAGCGTTATGATATATTCTGTTAGTAAGCGCTATGATACATTCTGTTGTTGGTAAGCGTTATGATACATTCTGTTGTTGGTAAGCGTTATGATATATTCTGTTAGTAAGCGCTATGATACATTCTGTTGTTGGTAAGCGTTATGATACATTCTGTTGTTGGTAAGCGCTATAATACATTTTGTTTTTGGTAAGCGCTATAATACATTCTGTTGTTGGTAAGCGTTATGATACATTCTGTTGTTGGTAAGCGCTATAATACATTTTGTTTTTGGTAAGCGCTATAATACATTCTGTTGTTGTTGAGCGCTATAATACATTTTGTTTTTGGTAAGCGTTATGATACATTCTGTTGTTGGTAAGCGCTATAATACATTTTGTTTTTGGTAAGCGCTATAATACATTCTGTTGTTGGTAAGCGCTATAATACATTTTGTTTTTGGTAAGCGCTATAATACATTCTGTTGTTGGTAAGCGCTATAATACATTTTGTTTTTGGTAAGCGCTATAATACATTCTGTTGTTGGTAAGCGTTATGATACATTCTGTTGTTGGTAAGCGCTATAATACATTTTGTTTTTGGTAAGCGCTATAATACATTCTGTTGTTGGTAAGCGCTATAATACATTTTGTTTTTGGTAAGCGTTATAATACATTCTGTTGTTGGTAAGCGCTATAATACATTTTGTTTTTGGTAAGCGCTATGATACATTCTGTTGTTGGTAAACGTTATAATACATTCTGTTGTTGGTAAGCGCTATAATACATTCTGTTGTTGGTAAGCGTTATGATACATTCTGTTGTTGGTAAACGTTATAATACATTCTGTTGTTGGTAAGCGTTATGATACATTCTGTTGTTGGTAAGCGCTATGATACATTCTGTTGTTGGTAAGCGAGATGATACATTCTGTTGTTGGTAAGCGCTATGATACATTCTGTTGTTGGTAAGCGCTATGATACATTCTGTTGTTGGTAAGCGTTATGATACATTCTGTTGTTGGTAAGCGTTATGATACATTCTCTTATTGGCAAGCGCTATGATACATTCTGTTGTTGGTAAGCGTTATGATACATTCTGTTGTTGGTAAGCGTTATGATATATTCTGTTGGTAAGCGCTATGATACATTCTGTTGTTGGTAAGCGCTATGATACATTCTGTTGTTGGTAAGCGCTATAATACATTTTGTTTTTGGTAAGCGTTATGATACATTCTGTTATTGGTAAGCGCTATAATACATTTTGTTTTTGGTAAGCGTTATGATACATTCTGTTGTTGGTAAGCGCTATGATACATTCTGTTGTTGGTAAGCGCTATGATACATTCTGTTATTGGTAAGCGCTATAATACATTTTGTTTTTGGTAAGCGTTATGATACATTCTCTTATTGGTAAGCGCTATGACACATTCTCTTATTGGTAAGCGTTATGATACATTCTCTTATTGGTAAGCGCTATGATACATTCTCTTATTGGTAAGCGCTATGATACATTCTGTTATTGGTAAGCGCGATGATACATTCTGTTGTTGGTAAGCGCTATGATACATTCTCTTATTGGTAAGCGTTATAATACATTCTGTTGTTGGTAAGCGCTATGATACATTCTGTTATTGGTAAGCGCGATGATACATTCTGTTGTTGGTAAGCGCTATGATACATTCTCTTATTGGTAAGCGTTATAATACATTCTGTTGTTGGTAAACGCTATGATACATTCTGTTATTGGTAAGCGTTATGATACATTCTGTTATTGGTAAGCGCTATGATACATTCTCTTATTGGTAAGCGTTATGATACATTCTGTTGTTGGTAAGCGTTATGATACATTCTGTTGTTGGTAAACGCTATGATACATTCTGTTGTTGGTAAGCGCTATGATACATTCTGTTATTGGTAAGCGTTATAATACATTCTGTTGTTGGTAAGCGCTATGATACATTCTGTTATTGGTAAGCGTTATAATACATTCTGTTGTTGGTAAGCGTTATAATACATTCTGTTGTTGGTAAGCGCTATGATACATTCTGTTGTTGGTAAGCGCTATGATACATTCTGTTGTTGGTAAGCGCTATGATACATTCTGTTGTTGGTAAGCGCTATAATACATTCTGTTGTTGGTAAGCGCTATGATACATTCTGTTGTTGGTAAGCGCTATGATACATTCTGTTGTTGGTAAGCGCTATGATACATTCTGTTGTTGGTAAGCGCTATGATACATTCTGTTATTGGTAAGCGCTATGATACATTCTGTTGTTGGTAAGCGCTATGATACATTCTGTTGTTGGTAAGCGCTATGATACATTCTGTTGTTGGTAAGCGCTATGATACATTCTGTTGTTGGTAAGCGCTATGATACATTCTGTTGTTGGTAAGCGCTATAATACATTTTGTTTTTGGTAAGCGCTATAATGCATTTTGTTTTTGGTAAGCGCTATAATACATTCTGTTGTTGGTAAGCGCTATAATACATTTTGTTTTTGGTAAGCGTTATAATACATTCTGTTGTTGGTAAGCGCTATAATACATTCTGTTATTGGTAAGCGCTATAATACATTCTGTTATTGGTAAGCGTTATGATACATTCTGTTATTGGTAAGCGCTATGATACATTCTGTTGTTGGTAAGCGCTATAATACATTTTGTTTTTGGTAAGCGCTATAATACATTCTGTTGTTGGTAAGCGTTATGATACATTCTGTTTTTGGTAAGCGTTATGATATATTCTGTTGGTAAGCGCTATGATACATTCTGTTGTTGGTAAGCGCTATGATACATTCTGTTGTTGGTAAGCGCTATGATACATTCTGTTGTTGGTAAACGTTATAATACATTCTGTTGTTGGTAAGCGCTATAATACATTCTGTTGTTGGTAAGCGTTATGATACATTCTGTTGTTGGTAAACGTTATAATACATTCTGTTGTTGGTAAGCGTTATGATACATTCTGTTGTTGGTAAGCGCTATGATACATTCTGTTGTTGGTAAGCGAGATGATACATTCTGTTGTTGGTAAGCGCTATGATACATTCTGTTGTTGGTAAGCGCTATGATACATTCTGTTGTTGGTAAGCGTTATGATACATTCTGTTGTTGGTAAGCGTTATGATACATTCTCTTATTGGCAAGCGCTATGATACATTCTGTTGTTGGTAAGCGTTATGATACATTCTGTTGTTGGTAAGCGTTATGATATATTCTGTTGGTAAGCGCTATGATACATTCTGTTGTTGGTAAGCGCTATGATACATTCTGTTGTTGGTAAGCGCTATAATACATTTTGTTTTTGGTAAGCGTTATGATACATTCTGTTATTGGTAAGCGCTATAATACATTTTGTTTTTGGTAAGCGTTATGATACATTCTGTTGTTGGTAAGCGCTATGATACATTCTGTTGTTGGTAAGCGCTATGATACATTCTGTTATTGGTAAGCGCTATAATACATTTTGTTTTTGGTAAGCGTTATGATACATTCTCTTATTGGTAAGCGCTATGATACATTCTCTTATTGGTAAGCGTTATGATACATTCTCTTATTGGTAAGCGCTATGATACATTCTCTTATTGGTAAGCGCTATGATACATTCTGTTATTGGTAAGCGCGATGATACATTCTGTTGTTGGTAAGCGCTATGATACATTCTCTTATTGGTAAGCGCTATGATACATTCTGTTATTGGTAAGCGCGATGATACATTCTGTTGTTGGTAAGCGCTATGATACATTCTCTTATTGGTAAGCGTTATAATACATTCTGTTGTTGGTAAGCGCTATGATACATTCTCTTATTGGTAAGCGTTATGATACATTCTGTTGTTGGTAAGCGTTATGATACATTCTGTTGTTGGTAAACGCTATGATACATTCTGTTGTTGGTAAGCGCTATGATACATTCTCTTATTGGTAAGCTCTATGATACATTCTGTTGTTGGTAAGCGCTATGATACATTCTGTTGTTGGTAAGCGCTATGATACATTCTGTTATTGGTAAGCGTTATAATACATTCTGTTGTTGGTAAGCGTTATAATACATCCTGTTGTTGGTAAGCGCTATAATACATTCTGTTGTTGGTAAGCGCTATAATACATTCTGTTGTTGGTAAGCGCTATGATACATTCTGTTATTGGTAAGCGTTATAATACATTCTGTTGTTGGTAAGCGCTATGATACATTCTGTTATTGGTAAGCGTTATAATACATTCTGTTGTTGGTAAGCGTTATAATACATTCTGTTGTTGGTAAGCGCTATGATACATTCTGTTGTTGGTAAGCGCTATGATACATTCTGTTGTTGGTAAGCGCTATGATACATTCTGTTGTTGGTAAGCGCTATAATACATTCTGTTGTTGGTAAGCGCTATGATACATTCTGTTGTTGGTAAGCGCTATGATACATTCTGTTGTTGGTAAGCGCTATGATACATTCTGTTGTTGGTAAGCGCTATGATACATTCTGTTATTGGTAAGCGCTATGATACATTCTGTTGTTGGTAAGCGCTATGATACATTCTGTTGTTGGTAAGCGCTATGATACATTCTGTTGTTGGCAAGCGCTATGATACATTCTGTTGTTGGTAAGCGCTATGATACATTCTGTTGTTGGTAAGCGCTATAATACATTTTCTTTTTGGTAAGCGCTATAATACATTCTGTTGTTGGTAAGCGCTATAATACATTTTGTTTTTGATAAGCGTTCTGATACATTCTGTTGTTGGTAAGCGCTATAATACATTTTGTTTTTGGTAAGCGCTATAATACATTCTGTTGTTGGTAAGCGCTATAATACATTTTGTTTTTGGTAAGCGCTAAAATACATTTTGTTTTTGGTAAGCGTTATAATACATTCTGTTGTTGGTAAGCGCTATAATACATTCCGTTATTGGTAAGCGCTATAATACATTCTGATGTTGGTAAGCGCTATAATACATTTTGTTTTTGGTAAGCGCTATAATACATTCTGTTTTTGGTAAGCGCTATAATACATTCTGATGTTGGTAAGCGCTATAATACATTTTGTTTTTGGTAAGCGCTATAATACATTCTGTTGTTGGTAAGCGTTATGATACATTCTGTTGTTGGTAAGCGCTATAATACATTTTGTTTTTGGTAAGCGCTATAATACATTCTGTTGTTGGTAAGCGTTATGATACATTCTGTTGTTGGTAAGCGCTATAATACATTCTGTTGTTGGTAAGCGCTATAATACATTTTGTTTTTGGTAAGCGTTATAATACATTCTGTTGTTGGTAAGCGCTATAATACATTCTGTTATTGGTAAGCGCTATAATACATTCTGTTATTGGTAAGCGTTATGATACATTCTGTTATTGGTAAGCGTTATGATACATTCTGTTGTTGGTAAGCGCTATAATACATTTTGTTTTTGGTAAGCGCTATAATACATTCTGTTGTTGGTAAGCGTTATGATACATTCTGTTTTTGGTAAGCGTTATGATATATTCTGTTGGTAAGCGCTATGATACATTCTGTTGTTGGTAAGCGCTATGATACATTCTGTTGTTGGTAAGCGTTATGATACATTCTGTTGTTGGTAAGCGCTATAATACATTTTGTTTTTGGTAAGCGCTATAATACATTCTGTTGTTGGTAAGCGTTATGATACATTCTGTTTTTGGTAAGCGTTATGATATATTCTGTTGGTAAGCGCTATGATACATTCTGTTGTTGGTAAGCGCTATGATACATTCTGTTGTTGGTAAGCGCTATGATACATTCTGTTGTTGGTAAACGTTATAATACATTCTGTTGTTGGTAAACGCTATGATACATTCTGTTATTGGTAAGCGTTATGATACATTCTGTTATTGGTAAGCGCTATGATACATTCTCTTATTGGTAAGCGTTATGATACATTCTGTTGTTGGTAAGCGTTATGATACATTCTGTTGTTGGTAAACGCTATGATACATTCTGTTGTTGGTAAGCGCTATGATACATTCTCTTATTGGTAAGCGCTATGATACATTCTGTTATTGGTAAGCGTTATAATACATTCTGTTGTTGGTAAGCGTTATAATACATCCTGTTGTTGGTAAGCGCTATAATACATTCTGTTGTTGGTAAGCGCTATAATACATTCTGTTGTTGGTAAGCGCTATAATACATTCTGTTGTTGGTAAGCGCTATGATACATTCTGTTGTTGGTAAGCGCTATGATACATTCTGTTGTTGGTAAGCGCTATGATACATTCTGTTGTTGGTAAGCGCTATGATACATTCTGTTATTGGTAAGCGCTATGATACATTCTGTTGTTGGTAAGCGCTATGATACATTCTGTTGTTGGTAAGCGCTATGATACATTCTGTTGTTGGTAAGCGCTATGATACATTCTGTTGTTGGTAAGCGCTATGATACATTCTGTTGTTGGTAAGCGCTATAATACATTTTGTTTTTGGTAAGCGCTATAATACATTTTGTTTTTGGTAAGCGCTATAATACATTCTGTTGTTGGTAAGCGCTATAATACATTTTGTTTTTGGTAAGCGTTATAATACATTCTGTTGGTAAGCGCTATAATACATTCTGTTATTGGTAAGCGCTATAATACATTCTGTTATTGGTAAGCGTTATGATACATTCTGTTATTGGTAAGCGTTATGATACATTCTGTTGTTGGTAAGCGCTATAATACATTTTGTTTTTGGTAAGCGCTATAATACATTCTGTTGTTGGTAAGCGTTATGATACATTCTGTTTTTGGTAAGCGTTATGATATATTCTGTTGGTAAGCGCTATGATACATTCTGTTGTTGGTAAGCGCTATGATACATTCTGTTGTTGGTAAGCGCTATGATACATTCTGTTGTTGGTAAACGTTATAATACATTCTGTTGTTGGTAAGCGCTATAATACATTCTGTTGTTGGTAAGCGTTATGATACATTCTGTTGTTGGTAAACGTTATAATACATTCTGTTGTTGGTAAGCGTTATGATACATTCTGTTGTTGGTAAGCGTTATGATACATTCTGTTGTTGGTAAGCGTTATGATACATTCTCTTATTGGCAAGCGCTATGATACATTCTGTTGTTGGTAAGCGTTATGATACATTCTGTTGTTGGTAAGCGTTATGATATATTCTGTTGGTAAGCGCTATGATACATTCTCTTATTGGTAAGCGCTATGATACATTCTGTTATTGGTAAGCGCGATGATACATTCTGTTGTTGGTAAGCGCTATGATACATTCTCTTATTGGTAAGCGTTATAATACATTCTGTTGTTGGTAAACGCTATGATACATTCTGTTATTGGTAAGCGTTATGATACATTCTGTTATTGGTAAGCGCTATGATACATTCTCTTATTGGTAAGCGTTATGATACATTCTGTTGTTGGTAAGCGTTATGATACATTCTGTTGTTGGTAAGCGTTATGATACATTCTGTTGTTGGTAAGCGCTATGATACATTCTCTTATTGGTAAGCGCTATGATACATTCTGTTATTGGTAAGCGCGATGATACATTCTGTTGTTGGTAAGCGCTATGATACATTCTCTTATTGGTAAGCGTTATAATACATTCTGTTGTTGGTAAACGCTATGATACATTCTGTTATTGGTAAGCGTTATGATACATTCTGTTATTGGTAAGCGCTATGATACATTCTCTTATTGGTAAGCGTTATGATACATTCTGTTGTTGGTAAGCGTTATGATACATTCTGTTGTTGGTAAACGCTATGATACATTCTGTTGTTGGTAAGCGCTATGATACATTCTCTTATTGGTAAGCGCTATGATACATTCTGTTGTTGGTAAGCGCTATGATACATTCTGTTGTTGGTAAGCGCTATGATACATTCTGTTATTGGTAAGCGCTATGATACATTCTGTTGTTGGTAAACGTTATAATACATTCTGTTGTTGGTAAGCGCTATAATACATTCTGTTGTTGGTAAGCGTTATGATACATTCTGTTGTTGGTAAACGTTATAATACATTCTGTTGTTGGTAAGCGTTATAATACATTCTGTTGTTGGTAAGCGCTATGATACATTCTGTTGTTGGTAAGCGCTATGATACATTCTGTTGTTGGTAAGCGCTATGATACATTCTGTTGTTGGTAAGCGCTATAATACATTCTGTTGTTGGTAAGCGCTATGATACATTCTGTTGTTGGTAAGCGCTATGATACATTCTGTTGTTGGTAAGCGCTATGATACATTCTGTTGTTGGTAAGCGCTATGATACATTCTGTTGTTGGTAAGCGCTATAATACATTTTGTTTTTGGTAAGCGCTATAATGCATTTTGTTTTTGGTAAGCGCTATAATACATTCTGTTGTTGGTAAGCGCTATAATACATTTTGTTTTTGGTAAGCGTTATAATACATTCTGTTGTTGGTAAGCGCTATAATACATTCTGTTATTGGTAAGCGCTATAATACATTCTGTTATTGGTAAGCGTTATGATACATTCTGTTATTGGTAAGCGTTATGATACATTCTGTTGTTGGTAAGCGCTATAATACATTTTGTTTTTGGTAAGCGCTATAATACATTCTGTTGTTGGTAAGCGTTATGATACATTCTGTTTTTGGTAAGCGTTATGATATATTCTGTTGGTAAGCGCTATGATACATTCTGTTGTTGGTAAGCGTTATGATACATTCTGTTGTTGGTAAGCGTTATGATATATTCTGTTGGTAAGCGCTATGATACATTCTGTTGTTGGTAAGCGCTATGATACATTCTGTTGTTGGTAAGCGCTATAATACATTTTGTTTTTGGTAAGCGTTATGATACATTCTGTTATTGGTAAGCGCTATAATACATTTTGTTTTTGGTAAGCGTTATGATACATTCTGTTGTTGGTAAGCGCTATGATACATTCTGTTGTTGGTAAGCGCTATGATACATTCTGTTATTGGTAAGCGCTATAATACATTTTGTTTTTGGTAAGCGTTATGATACATTCTCTTATTGGTAAGCGCTATGACACATTCTCTTATTGGTAAGCGTTATGATACATTCTCTTATTGGTAAGCGCTATGATACATTCTCTTATTGGTAAGCGCTATGATACATTCTGTTATTGGTAAGCGCGATGATACATTCTGTTGTTGGTAAGCGCTATGATACATTCTCTTATTGGTAAGCGTTATAATACATTCTGTTGTTGGTAAGCGCTATGATACATTCTGTTATTGGTAAGCGCGATGATACATTCTGTTGTTGGTAAGCGCTATGATACATTCTCTTATTGGTAAGCGTTATAATACATTCTGTTGTTGGTAAACGCTATGATACATTCTGTTATTGGTAAGCGTTATGATACATTCTGTTATTGGTAAGCGCTATGATACATTCTCTTATTGGTAAGCGTTATGATACATTCTGTTGTTGGTAAGCGTTATGATACATTCTGTTGTTGGTAAACGCTATGATACATTCTGTTGTTGGTAAGCGCTATGATACATTCTGTTATTGGTAAGCGTTATAATACATTCTGTTGTTGGTAAGCGCTATGATACATTCTGTTATTGGTAAGCGTTATAATACATTCTGTTGTTGGTAAGCGTTATAATACATTCTGTTGTTGGTAAGCGCTATGATACATTCTGTTGTTGGTAAGCGCTATGATACATTCTGTTGTTGGTAAGCGCTATGATACATTCTGTTGTTGGTAAGCGCTATAATACATTCTGTTGTTGGTAAGCGCTATGATACATTCTGTTGTTGGTAAGCGCTATGATACATTCTGTTGTTGGTAAGCGCTATGATACATTCTGTTGTTGGTAAGCGCTATGATACATTCTGTTATTGGTAAGCGCTATGATACATTCTGTTGTTGGTAAGCGCTATGATACATTCTGTTGTTGGTAAGCGCTATGATACATTCTGTTGTTGGTAAGCGCTATGATACATTCTGTTGTTGGTAAGCGCTATGATACATTCTGTTGTTGGTAAGCGCTATAATACATTTTGTTTTTGGTAAGCGCTATAATGCATTTTGTTTTTGGTAAGCGCTATAATACATTCTGTTGTTGGTAAGCGCTATAATACATTTTGTTTTTGGTAAGCGTTATAATACATTCTGTTGTTGATAAGCGCTATAATACATTCTGTTATTGGTAAGCGCTATAATACATTCTGTTATTGGTAAGCGTTATGATACATTCTGTTATTGGTAAGCGTTATGATACATTCTGTTGTTGGTAAGCGCTATAATACATTTTGTTTTTGGTAAGCGCTATAATACATTCTGTTGTTGGTAAGCGTTATGATACATTCTGTTTTTGGTAAGCGTTATGATATATTCTGTTGGTAAGCGCTATGATACATTCTGTTGTTGGTAAGCGCTATGATACATTCTGTTGTTGGTAAGCGCTATGATACATTCTGTTGTTGGTAAACGTTATAATACATTCTGTTGTTGGTAAGCGCTATAATACATTCTGTTGTTGGTAAGCGTTATGATACATTCTGTTGTTGGTAAACGTTATAATACATTCTGTTGTTGGTAAGCGTTATGATACATTCTGTTGTTGGTAAGCGCTATGATACATTCTGTTGTTGGTAAGCGAGATGATACATTCTGTTGTTGGTAAGCGCTATGATACATTCTGTTGTTGGTAAGCGCTATGATACATTCTGTTGTTGGTAAGCGTTATGATACATTCTGTTGTTGGTAAGCGTTATGATACATTCTCTTATTGGCAAGCGCTATGATACATTCTGTTGTTGGTAAGCGTTATGATACATTCTGTTGTTGGTAAGCGTTATGATATATTCTGTTGGTAAGCGCTATGATACATTCTGTTGTTGGTAAGCGCTATGATACATTCTGTTGTTGGTAAGCGCTATAATACATTTTGTTTTTGGTAAGCGTTATGATACATTCTGTTATTGGTAAGCGCTATAATACATTTTGTTTTTGGTAAGCGTTATGATACATTCTGTTGTTGGTAAGCGCTATGATACATTCTGTTGTTGGTAAGCGCTATGATACATTCTGTTATTGGTAAGCGCTATAATACATTTTGTTTTTGGTAAGCGTTATGATACATTCTCTTATTGGTAAGCGCTATGATACATTCTCTTATTGGTAAGCGTTATGATACATTCTCTTATTGGTAAGCGCTATGATACATTCTCTTATTGGTAAGCGCTATGATACATTCTGTTATTGGTAAGCGCGATGATACATTCTGTTGTTGGTAAGCGCTATGATACATTCTCTTATTGGTAAGCGCTATGATACATTCTGTTATTGGTAAGCGCGATGATACATTCTGTTGTTGGTAAGCGCTATGATACATTCTCTTATTGGTAAGCGTTATAATACATTCTGTTGTTGGTAAACGCTATGATACATTCTGTTATTGGTAAGCGTTATGATACATTCTGTTGTTGGTAAGCGCTATGATACATTCTCTTATTGGTAAGCGTTATGATACATTCTGTTGTTGGTAAGCGTTATGATACATTCTGTTGTTGGTAAACGCTATGATACATTCTGTTGTTGGTAAGCGCTATGATACATTCTCTTATTGGTAAGCTCTATGATACATTCTGTTGTTGGTAAGCGCTATGATACATTCTGTTGTTGGTAAGCGCTATGATACATTCTGTTATTGGTAAGCGTTATAATACATTCTGTTGTTGGTAAGCGTTATAATACATCCTGTTGTTGGTAAGCGCTATAATACATTCTGTTGTTGGTAAGCGCTATAATACATTCTGTTGTTGGTAAGCGCTATGATACATTCTGTTATTGGTAAGCGTTATAATACATTCTGTTGTTGGTAAGCGCTATGATACATTCTGTTATTGGTAAGCGTTATAATACATTCTGTTGTTGGTAAGCGTTATAATACATTCTGTTGTTGGTAAGCGCTATGATACATTCTGTTGTTGGTAAGCGCTATGATACATTCTGTTGTTGGTAAGCGCTATGATACATTCTGTTGTTGGTAAGCGCTATAATACATTCTGTTGTTGGTAAGCGCTATGATACATTCTGTTGTTGGTAAGCGCTATGATACATTCTGTTGTTGGTAAGCGCTATGATACATTCTGTTGTTGGTAAGCGCTATGATACATTCTGTTATTGGTAAGCGCTATGATACATTCTGTTGTTGGTAAGCGCTATGATACATTCTGTTGTTGGTAAGCGCTATGATACATTCTGTTGTTGGCAAGCGCTATGATACATTCTGTTGTTGGTAAGCGCTATGATACATTCTGTTGTTGGTAAGCGCTATAATACATTTTCTTTTTGGTAAGCGCTATAATACATTCTGTTGTTGGTAAGCGCTATAATACATTTTGTTTTTGATAAGCGTTCTGATACATTCTGTTGTTGGTAAGCGCTATAATACATTTTGTTTTTGGTAAGCGCTATAATACATTCTGTTGTTGGTAAGCGCTATAATACATTTTGTTTTTGGTAAGCGCTAAAATACATTTTGTTTTTGGTAAGCGTTATAATACATTCTGTTGTTGGTAAGCGCTATAATACATTCCGTTATTGGTAAGCGCTATAATACATTCTGATGTTGGTAAGCGCTATAATACATTTTGTTTTTGGTAAGCGCTATAATACATTCTGTTTTTGGTAAGCGCTATAATACATTCTGATGTTGGTAAGCGCTATAATACATTTTGTTTTTGGTAAGCGCTATAATACATTCTGTTGTTGGTAAGCGTTATGATACATTCTGTTGTTGGTAAGCGCTATAATACATTTTGTTTTTGGTAAGCGCTATAATACATTCTGTTGTTGGTAAGCGTTATGATACATTCTGTTGTTGGTAAGCGCTATAATACATTCTGTTGTTGGTAAGCGCTATAATACATTTTGTTTTTGGTAAGCGTTATAATACATTCTGTTGTTGGTAAGCGCTATAATACATTCTGTTATTGGTAAGCGCTATAATACATTCTGTTATTGGTAAGCGTTATGATACATTCTGTTATTGGTAAGCGTTATGATACATTCTGTTGTTGGTAAGCGCTATAATACATTTTGTTTTTGGTAAGCGCTATAATACATTCTGTTGTTGGTAAGCGTTATGATACATTCTGTTTTTGGTAAGCGTTATGATATATTCTGTTGGTAAGCGCTATGATACATTCTGTTGTTGGTAAGCGCTATGATACATTCTGTTGTTGGTAAGCGTTATGATACATTCTGTTGTTGGTAAGCGCTATAATACATTTTGTTTTTGGTAAGCGCTATAATACATTCTGTTGTTGGTAAGCGTTATGATACATTCTGTTTTTGGTAAGCGTTATGATATATTCTGTTGGTAAGCGCTATGATACATTCTGTTGTTGGTAAGCGCTATGATACATTCTGTTGTTGGTAAGCGCTATGATACATTCTGTTGTTGGTAAACGTTATAATACATTCTGTTGTTGGTAAACGCTATGATACATTCTGTTATTGGTAAGCGTTATGATACATTCTGTTATTGGTAAGCGCTATGATACATTCTCTTATTGGTAAGCGTTATGATACATTCTGTTGTTGGTAAGCGTTATGATACATTCTGTTGTTGGTAAACGCTATGATACATTCTGTTGTTGGTAAGCGCTATGATACATTCTCTTATTGGTAAGCGCTATGATACATTCTGTTATTGGTAAGCGTTATAATACATTCTGTTGTTGGTAAGCGTTATAATACATCCTGTTGTTGGTAAGCGCTATAATACATTCTGTTGTTGGTAAGCGCTATAATACATTCTGTTGTTGGTAAGCGCTATAATACATTCTGTTGTTGGTAAGCGCTATGATACATTCTGTTGTTGGTAAGCGCTATGATACATTCTGTTGTTGGTAAGCGCTATGATACATTCTGTTGTTGGTAAGCGCTATGATACATTCTGTTATTGGTAAGCGCTATGATACATTCTGTTGTTGGTAAGCGCTATGATACATTCTGTTGTTGGTAAGCGCTATGATACATTCTGTTGTTGGTAAGCGCTATGATACATTCTGTTGTTGGTAAGCGCTATGATACATTCTGTTGTTGGTAAGCGCTATAATACATTTTGTTTTTGGTAAGCGCTATAATACATTTTGTTTTTGGTAAGCGCTATAATACATTCTGTTGTTGGTAAGCGCTATAAAACATTTTGTTTTTGGTAAGCGTTATAATACATTCTGTTGGTAAGCGCTATAATACATTCTGTTATTGGTAAGCGCTATAATACATTCTGTTATTGGTAAGCGTTATGATACATTCTGTTATTGGTAAGCGTTATGATACATTCTGTTGTTGGTAAGCGCTATAATACATTTTGTTTTTGGTAAGCGCTATAATACATTCTGTTGTTGGTAAGCGTTATGATACATTCTGTTTTTGGTAAGCGTTATGATATATTCTGTTGGTAAGCGCTATGATACATTCTGTTGTTGGTAAGCGCTATGATACATTCTGTTGTTGGTAAGCGCTATGATACATTCTGTTGTTGGTAAACGTTATAATACATTCTGTTGTTGGTAAGCGCTATAATACATTCTGTTGTTGGTAAGCGTTATGATACATTCTGTTGTTGGTAAACGTTATAATACATTCTGTTGTTGGTAAGCGTTATGATACATTCTGTTGTTGGTAAGCGTTATGATACATTCTGTTGTTGGTAAGCGTTATGATACATTCTCTTATTGGCAAGCGCTATGATACATTCTGTTGTTGGTAAGCGTTATGATACATTCTGTTGTTGGTAAGCGTTATGATATATTCTGTTGGTAAGCGCTATGATACATTCTCTTATTGGTAAGCGCTATGATACATTCTGTTATTGGTAAGCGCGATGATACATTCTGTTGTTGGTAAGCGCTATGATACATTCTCTTATTGGTAAGCGTTATAATACATTCTGTTGTTGGTAAACGCTATGATACATTCTGTTATTGGTAAGCGTTATGATACATTCTGTTATTGGTAAGCGCTATGATACATTCTCTTATTGGTAAGCGTTATGATACATTCTGTTGTTGGTAAGCGTTATGATACATTCTGTTGTTGGTAAGCGTTATGATACATTCTGTTGTTGGTAAGCGCTATGATACATTCTCTTATTGGTAAGCGCTATGATACATTCTGTTATTGGTAAGCGCGATGATACATTCTGTTGTTGGTAAGCGCTATGATACATTCTCTTATTGGTAAGCGTTATAATACATTCTGTTGTTGGTAAACGCTATGATACATTCTGTTATTGGTAAGCGTTATGATACATTCTGTTATTGGTAAGCGCTATGATACATTCTCTTATTGGTAAGCGTTATGATACATTCTGTTGTTGGTAAGCGTTATGATACATTCTGTTGTTGGTAAACGCTATGATACATTCTGTTGTTGGTAAGCGCTATGATACATTCTCTTATTGGTAAGCGCTATGATACATTCTGTTGTTGGTAAGCGCTATGATACATTCTGTTGTTGGTAAGCGCTATGATACATTCTGTTATTGGTAAGCGCTATGATACATTCTGTTGTTGGTAAACGTTATAATACATTCTGTTGTTGGTAAGCGCTATAATACATTCTGTTGTTGGTAAGCGTTATGATACATTCTGTTGTTGGTAAACGTTATAATACATTCTGTTGTTGGTAAGCGTTATAATACATTCTGTTGTTGGTAAGCGCTATGATACATTCTGTTGTTGGTAAGCGCTATGATACATTCTGTTGTTGGTAAGCGCTATGATACATTCTGTTGTTGGTAAGCGCTATAATACATTCTGTTGTTGGTAAGCGCTATGATACATTCTGTTGTTGGTAAGCGCTATGATACATTCTGTTGTTGGTAAGCGCTATGATACATTCTGTTGTTGGTAAGCGCTATGATACATTCTGTTGTTGGTAAGCGCTATAATACATTTTGTTTTTGGTAAGCGCTATAATGCATTTTGTTTTTGGTAAGCGCTATAATACATTCTGTTGTTGGTAAGCGCTATAATACATTTTGTTTTTGGTAAGCGTTATAATACATTCTGTTGTTGGTAAGCGCTATAATACATTCTGTTATTGGTAAGCGCTATAATACATTCTGTTATTGGTAAGCGTTATGATACATTCTGTTATTGGTAAGCGTTATGATACATTCTGTTGTTGGTAAGCGCTATAATACATTTTGTTTTTGGTAAGCGCTATAATACATTCTGTTGTTGGTAAGCGTTATGATACATTCTGTTTTTGGTAAGCGTTATGATATATTCTGTTGGTAAGCGCTATGATACATTCTGTTGTTGGTAAGCGCTATGATACATTCTGTTGTTGGTAAGCGCTATGATACATTCTGTTGTTGGTAAACGTTATAATACATTCTGTTGTTGGTAAGCGCTATAATACATTCTGTTGTTGGTAAGCGTTATGATACATTCTGTTGTTGGTAAACGTTATAATACATTCTGTTGTTGGTAAGCGTTATGATACATTCTGTTGTTGGTAAGCGCTATGATACATTCTGTTGTTGGTAAGCGAGATGATACATTCTGTTGTTGGTAAGCGCTATGATACATTCCGTTATTGGTAAGCGCTATAATACATTCTGTTGTTGGTAAGCGCTATGATACATTCTGTTGTTGGTAAGCGCTATGATACATTCTGTTGTTGGTAAACGTTATAATACATTCTGTTGTTGGTAAGCGCTATAATACATTCTGTTGTTGGTAAGCGTTATGATACATTCTGTTGTTGGTAAACGTTATAATACATTCTGTTGTTGGTAAGCGTTATGATACATTCTGTTGTTGGTAAGCGCTATGATACATTCTGTTGTTGGTAAGCGAGATGATACATTCTGTTGTTGGTAAGCGCTATGATACATTCCGTTATTGGTAAGCGCTATAATACATTCTGTTGTTGGTAAGCGCTATAATACATTCTGTTGTTGGTAAGCGCTATGATACATTCTGTTATTGGTAAGCGTTATAATACATTCTGTTGTTGGTAAGCGCTATGATACATTCTGTTATTGGTAAGCGTTATAATACATTCTGTTGTTGGTAAGCGTTATAATACATTCTGTTGTTGGTAAGCGCTATGATACATTCTGTTGTTGGTAAGCGCTATGATACATTCTGTTGTTGGTAAGCGCTATGATACATTCTGTTGTTGGTAAGCGCTATGATACATTCTGTTGTTGGTAAGCGCTATGATACATTCTGTTGTTGGTAAGCGCTATAATACATTCTGTTGTTGGTAAGCGCTATGATACATTCTGTTGTTGGTAAGCGCTATGATACATTCTGTTGTTGGTAAGCGCTATGATACATTCTGTTGTTGGTAAGCGCTATGATACATTCTGTTATTGGTAAGCGCTATGATACATTCTGTTGTTGGTAAGCGCTATGATACATTCTGTTGTTGGTAAGCGCTATGATACATTCTGTTGTTGGTAAGCGCTATGATACATTCTGTTGTTGGTAAGCGCTATGATACATTCTGTTGTTGGTAAGCGCTATAATACATTTTGTTTTTGGTAAGCGCTATAATGCATTTTGTTTTTGGTAAGCGCTATAATACATTCTGTTGTTGGTAAGCGCTATAATACATTTTGTTTTTGGTAAGCGTTATAATACATTCTGTTGTTGGTAAGCGCTATAATACATTCTGTTATTGGTAAGCGCTATAATACATTCTGTTATTGGTAAGCGTTATGATACATTCTGTTATTGGTAAGCGTTATGATACATTCTGTTGTTGGTAAGCGCTATAATACATTTTGTTTTTGGTAAGCGCTATAATACATTCTGTTGTTGGTAAGCGTTATGATACATTCTGTTTTTGGTAAGCGTTATGATATATTCTGTTGGTAAGCGCTATGATACATTCTGTTGTTGGTAAGCGCTATGATACATTCTGTTGTTGGTAAGCGCTATGATACATTCTGTTGTTGGTAAACGTTATAATACATTCTGTTGTTGGTAAGCGCTATAATACATTCTGTTGTTGGTAAGCGTTATGATACATTCTGTTGTTGGTAAACGTTATAATACATTCTGTTGTTGGTAAGCGTTATGATACATTCTGTTTTTGGTAAGCGCTATGATACATTCTGTTGTTGGTAAGCGAGATGATACATTCTGTTGTTGGTAAGCGCTATGATACATTCTGTTGTTGGTAAGCGCTATGATACATTCTGTTGTTGGTAAGCGTTATGATACATTCCGTTGTTGGTAAGCGTTATGATACATTCTCTTATTGGCAAGCGCTATGATACATTCTGTTGTTGGTAAGCGTTATGATACATTCTGTTGTTGGTAAGCGTTATGATATATTCTGTTGGTAAGCGCTATGATACATTCTGTTGTTGGTAAGCGCTATGATACATTCTGTTGTTGGTAAGCGCTATAATACATTTTGTTTTTGGTAAGCGTTATGATACATTCTGTTATTGGTAAGCGCTATAATACATTTTGTTTTTGGTAAGCGTTATGATACATTCTGTTGTTGGTAAGCGCTATGATACATTCTGTTGTTGGTAAGCGCTATGATACATTCTGTTATTGGTAAGCGCTATAATACATTTTGTTTTTGGTAAGCGTTATGATACATTCTCTTATTGGTAAGCGCTATGATACATTCTCTTATTGGTAAGCGTTATGATACATTCTCTTATTGGTAAGCGCTATGATACATTCTCTTATTGGTAAGCGCTATGATACATTCTGTTATTGGTAAGCGCTATGATACATTCTGTTGTTGGTAAACGCTATGATACATTCTGTTGTTGGTAAGCGCTATGATACATTCTCTTATTGGTAAGCGCTATGATACATTCTGTTGTTGGTAAGCGCTATGATACATTCTGTTGTTGGTAAGCGCTATGATACATTCTATTGTTGGTAAGCGTTATAATACATTCTGTTGTTGGTAAGCGCTCTGATACATTCTGTTGTTGGTAAGCGCTATGATACATTCTGTTGTTGGTAAGCGCTATGATACATTCTGTTGTTGGTAAGCGCTATGATACATTCTGTTATTGGTAAGCGTTATAATACATTCTGTTGTTGGTAAGCGCTATGATACATTCTGTTATTGGTAAGCGTTATAATACATTCTGTTGTTGGTAAGCGTTATAATACATTCTGTTGTTGGTAAGCGCTATGATACATTCTGTTGTTGGTAAGCGCTATGATACATTCTATTGTTGGTAAGCGCTATGATACATTCTGTTGTTGGTAAGCGCTATAATACATTCTGTTGTTGGTAAGCGCTATGATACATTCTGTTGTTGGTAAGCGCTATGATACATTCTGTTGTTGGTAAGCGCTATGATACATTCTGTTGTTGGTAAGCGCTATGATACATTCTGTTATTGGTAAGCGCTATGATACATTCTGTTGTTGGTAAGCGCTATGATACATTCTGTTGTTGGTAAGCGCTATGATACATTCTGTTGTTGGCAAGCGCTATGATACATTCTGTTGTTGGTAAGCGCTATGATACATTCTGTTGTTGGTAAGCGCTATAATACATTTTCTTTTTGGTAAGCGCTATAATACATTCTGTTGTTGGTAAGCGCTATAATACATTCCGTTATTGGTAAGCGCTATAATACATTCTGATGTTGGTAAGCGCTATAATACATTTTGTTTTTGGTAAGCGCTATAATACATTCTGTTTTTGGTAAGCGCTATAATACATTCTGATGTTGGTAAGCGCTATAATACATTTTGTTTTTGGTAAGCGCTATAATACATTCTGTTGTTGGTAAGCGTTATGATACATTCTGTTGTTGGTAAGCGCTATAATACATTTTGTTTTTGGTAAGCGCTATAATACATTCTGTTGTTGGTAAGCGTTATGATACATTCTGTTGTTGGTAAGCGCTATAATACATTCTGTTGTTGGTAAGCGCTATAATACATTTTGTTTTTGGTAAGCGTTATAATACATTCTGTTGTTGGTAAGCGCTATAATACATTCTGTTATTGGTAAGCGCTATAATACATTCTGTTATTGGTAAGCGCTATAATACATTTTGTTTTTGGTAAGCGTTATGATACATTCTCTTATTGGTAAGCGCTATGATACATTCTCTTATTGGTAAGCGCTATGATACATTCTCTTATTGGTAAGCGTTATGATACATTCTGTTGTTGGTAAGCGTTATGATACATTCTGTTGTTGGTAAACGCTATGATACATTCTGTTGTTGGTAAGCGCTATGATACATTCTCTTATTGGTAAGCGCTATGATACATTCTGTTGTTGGTAAGCGCTATGATACATTCTGTTGTTGGTAAGCGCTATGATACATTCCGTTATTGGTAAGCGCTATAATACATTCTGTTGTTGGTAAGCGCTATAATACATTCTGTTGTTGGTAAGCGCTATGATACATTCTGTTATTGGTAAGCGTTATAATACATTCTGTTGTTGGTAAGCGCTATGATACATTCTGTTATTGGTAAGCGTTATAATACATTCTGTTGTTGGTAAGCGTTATAATACATTCTGTTGTTGGTAAGCGCTATGATACATTCTGTTGTTGGTAAGCGCTATGATACATTCTGTTGTTGGTAAGCGCTATGATACATTCTGTTGTTGGTAAGCGCTATGATACATTCTGTTGTTGGTAAGCGCTATGATACATTCTGTTGTTGGTAAGCGATATAATACATTCTGTTGTTGGTAAGCGCTATGATACATTCTGTTGTTGGTAAGCGCTATGATACATTCTGTTGTTGGTAAGCGCTATGATACATTCTGTTGTTGGTAAGCGCTATGATACATTCTGTTATTGGTAAGCGCTATGATACATTCTGTTGTTGGTAAGCGCTATGATACATTCTGTTGTTGGTAAGCGCTATGATACATTCTGTTGTTGGTAAGCGCTATGATACATTCTGTTATTGGTAAGCGCTATGATACATTCTGTTGTTGGTAAGCGCTATGATACATTCTGTTGTTGGTAAGCGCTATGATACATTCTGTTGTTGGTAAGCGCTATGATACATTCTGTTGTTGGTAAGCGCTATGATACATTCTGTTGTTGGTAAGCGCTATAATACATTTTGTTTTTGGTAAGCGCTATAATACATTTTGTTTTTGGTAAGCGCTATAATACATTCTGTTGTTGGTAAGCGCTATAATACATTTTGTTTTTGGTAAGCGTTATAATACATTCTGTTGGTAAGCGCTATAATACATTCTGTTATTGGTAAGCGCTATAATACATTCTGTTATTGGTAAGCGTTATGATACATTCTGTTATTGGTAAGCGTTATGATACATTCTGTTGTTGGTAAGCGCTATAATACATTTTGTTTTTGGTAAGCGCTATAATACATTCTGTTGTTGGTAAGCGTTATGATACATTCTGTTTTTGGTAAGCGTTATGATATATTCTGTTGGTAAGCGCTATGATACATTCTGTTGTTGGTAAGCGCTATGATACATTCTGTTGTTGGTAAGCGCTATGATACATTCTGTTGTTGGTAAACGTTATAATACATTCTGTTGTTGGTAAGCGCTATAATACATTCTGTTGTTGGTAAGCGTTATGATACATTCTGTTGTTGGTAAACGTTATAATACATTCTGTTGTTGGTAAGCGTTATGATACATTCTGTTGTTGGTAAGCGTTATGATACATTCTGTTGTTGGTAAGCGTTATGATACATTCTCTTATTGGCAAGCGCTATGATACATTCTGTTGTTGGTAAGCGTTATGATACATTCTGTTGTTGGTAAGCGTTATGATATATTCTGTTGGTAAGCGCTATGATACATTCTCTTATTGGTAAGCGCTATGATACATTCTGTTATTGGTAAGCGCGATGATACATTCTGTTGTTGGTAAGCGCTATGATACATTCTCTTATTGGTAAGCGTTATAATACATTCTGTTGTTGGTAAACGCTATGATACATTCTGTTATTGGTAAGCGTTATGATACATTCTGTTATTGGTAAGCGCTATGATACATTCTCTTATTGGTAAGCGTTATGATACATTCTGTTGTTGGTAAGCGTTATGATACATTCTGTTGTTGGTAAGCGTTATGATACATTCTGTTGTTGGTAAGCGCTATGATACATTCTCTTATTGGTAAGCGCTATGATACATTCTGTTATTGGTAAGCGCGATGATACATTCTGTTGTTGGTAAGCGCTATGATACATTCTCTTATTGGTAAGCGTTATAATACATTCTGTTGTTGGTAAACGCTATGATACATTCTGTTATTGGTAAGCGTTATGATACATTCTGTTATTGGTAAGCGCTATGATACATTCTCTTATTGGTAAGCGTTATGATACATTCTGTTGTTGGTAAGCGTTATGATACATTCTGTTGTTGGTAAACGCTATGATACATTCTGTTGTTGGTAAGCGCTATGATACATTCTCTTATTGGTAAGCGCTATGATACATTCTGTTGTTGGTAAGCGCTATGATACATTCTGTTGTTGGTAAGCGCTATGATACATTCTGTTATTGGTAAGCGCTATGATACATTCTGTTGTTGGTAAACGTTATAATACATTCTGTTGTTGGTAAGCGCTATAATACATTCTGTTGTTGGTAAGCGTTATGATACATTCTGTTGTTGGTAAACGTTATAATACATTCTGTTGTTGGTAAGCGTTATAATACATTCTGTTGTTGGTAAGCGCTATGATACATTCTGTTGTTGGTAAGCGCTATGATACATTCTGTTGTTGGTAAGCGCTATGATACATTCTGTTGTTGGTAAGCGCTATAATACATTCTGTTGTTGGTAAGCGCTATGATACATTCTGTTGTTGGTAAGCGCTATGATACATTCTGTTGTTGGTAAGCGCTATGATACATTCTGTTGTTGGTAAGCGCTATGATACATTCTGTTGTTGGTAAGCGCTATAATACATTTTGTTTTTGGTAAGCGCTATAATGCATTTTGTTTTTGGTAAGCGCTATAATACATTCTGTTGTTGGTAAGCGCTATAATACATTTTGTTTTTGGTAAGCGTTATAATACATTCTGTTGTTGGTAAGCGCTATAATACATTCTGTTATTGGTAAGCGCTATAATACATTCTGTTATTGGTAAGCGTTATGATACATTCTGTTATTGGTAAGCGTTATGATACATTCTGTTGTTGGTAAGCGCTATAATACATTTTGTTTTTGGTAAGCGCTATAATACATTCTGTTGTTGGTAAGCGTTATGATACATTCTGTTTTTGGTAAGCGTTATGATATATTCTGTTGGTAAGCGCTATGATACATTCTGTTGTTGGTAAGCGCTATGATACATTCTGTTGTTGGTAAGCGCTATGATACATTCTGTTGTTGGTAAACGTTATAATACATTCTGTTGTTGGTAAGCGCTATAATACATTCTGTTGTTGGTAAGCGTTATGATACATTCTGTTGTTGGTAAACGTTATAATACATTCTGTTGTTGGTAAGCGTTATGATACATTCTGTTGTTGGTAAGCGCTATGATACATTCTGTTGTTGGTAAGCGCTATGATACATTCCGTTATTGGTAAGCGCTATAATACATTCCGTTGTTGGTAAGCGCTATAATACATTCTGTTGTTGGTAAGCGCTATGATACATTCTGTTATTGGTAAGCGTTATAATACATTCTGTTGTTGGTAAGCGCTATGATACATTCTGTTATTGGTAAGCGTTATAATACATTCTGTTGTTGGTAAGCGTTATAATACATTCTGTTGTTGGTAAGCGCTATGATACATTCTGTTGTTGGTAAGCGCTATGATACATTCTGTTGTTGGTAAGCGCTATGATACATTCTGTTGTTGGTAAGCGCTATGATACATTCTGTTGTTGGTAAGCGCTATGATACATTCTGTTGTTGGTAAGCGCTATAATACATTCTGTTGTTGGTAAGCGCTATGATACATTCTGTTGTTGGTAAGCGCTATGATACATTCTGTTGTTGGTAAGCGCTATGATACATTCTGTTGTTGGTAAGCGCTATGATACATTCTGTTATTGGTAAGCGCTATGATACATTCTGTTGTTGGTAAGCGCTATGATACATTCTGTTGTTGGTAAGCGCTATGATACATTCTGTTGTTGGTAAGCGCTATGATACATTCTGTTGTTGGTAAGCGCTATGATACATTCTGTTGTTGGTAAGCGCTATAATACATTTTGTTTTTGGTAAGCGCTATAATGCATTTTGTTTTTGGTAAGCGCTATAATACATTCTGTTGTTGGTAAGCGCTATAATACATTTTGTTTTTGGTAAGCGTTATAATACATTCTGTTGTTGGTAAGCGCTATAATACATTCTGTTATTGGTAAGCGCTATAATACATTCTGTTATTGGTAAGCGTTATGATACATTCTGTTATTGGTAAGCGTTATGATACATTCTGTTGTTGGTAAGCGCTATAATACATTTTGTTTTTGGTAAGCGCTATAATACATTCTGTTGTTGGTAAGCGTTATGATACATTCTGTTTTTGGTAAGCGTTATGATATATTCTGTTGGTAAGCGCTATGATACATTCTGTTGTTGGTAAGCGCTATGATACATTCTGTTGTTGGTAAGCGCTATGATACATTCTGTTGTTGGTAAACGTTATAATACATTCTGTTGTTGGTAAGCGCTATAATACATTCTGTTGTTGGTAAGCGTTATGATACATTCTGTTGTTGGTAAACGTTATAATACATTCTGTTGTTGGTAAGCGTTATGATACATTCTGTTGTTGGTAAGCGCTATGATACATTCTGTTGTTGGTAAGCGAGATGATACATTCTGTTGTTGGTAAGCGCTATGATACATTCTGTTGTTGGTAAGCGCTATGATACATTCTGTTGTTGGTAAGCGTTATGATACATTCCGTTGTTGGTAAGCGTTATGATACATTCTCTTATTGGCAAGCGCTATGATACATTCTGTTGTTGGTAAGCGTTATGATACATTCTGTTGTTGGTAAGCGTTATGATATATTCTGTTGGTAAGCGCTATGATACATTCTGTTGTTGGTAAGCGCTATGATACATTCTGTTGTTGGTAAGCGCTATAATACATTTTGTTTTTGGTAAGCGTTATGATACATTCTGTTATTGGTAAGCGCTATAATACATTTTGTTTTTGGTAAGCGTTATGATACATTCTGTTGTTGGTAAGCGCTATGATACATTCTGTTGTTGGTAAGCGCTATGATACATTCTGTTATTGGTAAGCGCTATAATACATTTTGTTTTTGGTAAGCGTTATGATACATTCTCTTATTGGTAAGCGCTATGATACATTCTCTTATTGGTAAGCGTTATGATACATTCTCTTATTGGTAAGCGCTATGATACATTCTCTTATTGGTAAGCGCTATGATACATTCTGTTATTGGTAAGCGCTATGATACATTCTGTTGTTGGTAAACGCTATGATACATTCTGTTGTTGGTAAGCGCTATGATACATTCTCTTATTGGTAAGCGCTATGATACATTCTGTTGTTGGTAAGCGCTATGATACATTCTGTTGTTGGTAAGCGCTATGATACATTCTGTTATTGGTAAGCGTTATAATACATTCTGTTGTTGGTAAGCGCTCTGATACATTCTGTTGTTGGTAAGCGCTATGATACATTCTGTTGTTGGTAAGCGCTATAATACATTCTGTTGTTGGTAAGCGCTATGATACATTCTGTTATTGGTAAGCGTTATAATACATTCTGTTGTTGGTAAGCGCTATGATACATTCTGTTATTGGTAAGCGTTATAATACATTCTGTTGTTGGTAAGCGTTATAATACATTCTGTTGTTGGTAAGCGCTATGATACATTCTGTTGTTGGTAAGCGCTATGATACATTCTATTGTTGGTAAGCGCTATGATACATTCTGTTGTTGGTAAGCGCTATAATACATTCTGTTGTTGGTAAGCGCTATGATACATTCTGTTGTTGGTAAGCGCTATGATACATTCTGTTGTTGGTAAGCGCTATGATACATTCTGTTGTTGGTATGCGCTATGATACATTCTGTTATTGGTAAGCGCTATGATACATTCTGTTGTTGGTAAGCGCTATGATACATTCTGTTGTTGGTAAGCGCTATGATACATTCTGTTGTTGGCAAGCGCTATGATACATTCTGTTGTTGGTAAGCGCTATGATACATTCTGTTGTTGGTAAGCGCTATAATACATTTTCTTTTTGGTAAGCGCTATAATACATTCTGTTGTTGGTAAGCGCTATAATACATTCCGTTATTGGTAAGCGCTATAATACATTCTGATGTTGGTAAGCGCTATAATACATTTTGTTTTTGGTAAGCGCTATAATACATTCTGTTTTTGGTAAGCGCTATAATACATTCTGATGTTGGTAAGCGCTATAATACATTTTGTTTTTGGTAAGCGCTATAATACATTCTGTTGTTGGTAAGCGTTATGATACATTCTGTTGTTGGTAAGCGCTATAATACATTTTGTTTTTGGTAAGCGCTATAATACATTCTGTTGTTGGTAAGCGTTATGATACATTCTGTTGTTGGTAAGCGCTATAATACATTCTGTTGTTGGTAAGCGCTATAATACATTTTGTTTTTGGTAAGCGTTATAATACATTCTGTTGTTGGTAAGCGCTATAATACATTCTGTTATTGGTAAGCGCTATAATACATTCTGTTATTGGTAAGCGTTATGATACATTCTGTTGTTGGTAAGCGTTATGATATATTCTGTTGGTAAGCGCTATGATACATTCTGTTGTTGGTAAGCGCTATGATACATTCTGTTGTTGGTAAGCGCTATAATACATTTTGTTTTTGGTAAGCGTTATGATACATTCTGTTATTGGTAAGCGCTATAATACATTTTGTTTTTGGTAAGCGTTATGATACATTCTGTTGTTGGTAAGCGCTATGATACATTCTGTTGTTGGTAAGCGCTATGATACATTCTGTTATTGGTAAGCGCTATAATACATTTTGTTTTTGGTAAGCGTTATGATACATTCTCTTATTGGTAAGCGCTATGATACATTCTCTTATTGGTAAGCGCTATGATACATTCTCTTATTGGTAAGCGTTATGATACATTCTGTTGTTGGTAAGCGTTATGATACATTCTGTTGTTGGTAAACGCTATGATACATTCTGTTGTTGGTAAGCGCTATGATACATTCTCTTATTGGTAAGCGCTATGATACATTCTGTTGTTGGTAAGCGCTATGATACATTCTGTTGTTGGTAAGCGCTATGATACATTCTGTTGTTGGTAAGCGCTATGATACATTCTGTTGTTGGTAAGCGCTATAATACATTTTGTTTTTGGTAAGCGCTATAATGCATTTTGTTTTTGGTAAGCGCTATAATACATTCTGTTGTTGGTAAGCGCTATAATACATTTTGTTTTTGGTAAGCGTTATAATACATTCTGTTGTTGGTAAGCGCTATAATACATTCTGTTATTGGTAAGCGCTATAATACATTCTGTTATTGGTAAGCGTTATGATACATTCTGTTATTGGTAAGCGTTATGATACATTCTGTTATTGGTAAGCGCTATAATACATTTTGTTTTTGGTAAGCGCTATAATACATTCTGTTGTTGGTAAGCGTTATGATACA
The DNA here is from genome assembly GCA_964019135.1 of Arenicola marina. Taxonomy (NCBI): domain Eukaryota; kingdom Metazoa; phylum Annelida; class Polychaeta; family Arenicolidae; genus Arenicola; species Arenicola marina. Next base: position 28,828,595 of record OZ025259.1, read on the forward strand.
TTCTGTTTTTGGTAAGCGTTATGATATATTCTGTTGGTAAGCGCTATGATACATTCTGTTGTTGGTAAGCGCTATGATACATTCTGTTGTTGGTAAGCGCTATGATACATTCTGTTGTTGGTAAACGTTATAATACATTCTGTTGTTGGTAAGCGCTATAATACATTCTGTTGTTGGTAAGCGTTATGATACATTCTGTTGTTGGTAAACGTTATAATACATTCTGTTGTTGGTAAGCGTTATGATACATTCTGTTGTTGGTAAGCGCTATGATACATTCTGTTGTTGGTAAGCGAGATGATACATTCTGTTGTTGGTAAGCGCTATGATACATTCTGTTGTTGGTAAGCGCTATGATACATTCTGTTGTTGGTAAGCGTTATGATACATTCTGTTGTTGGTAAGCGTTATGATACATTCTCTTATTGGCAAGCGCTATGATACATTCTGTTGTTGGTAAGCGTTATGATACATTCTGTTGTTGGTAAGCGTTATGATATATTCTGTTGGTAAGCGCTATGATACATTCTGTTGTTGGTAAGCGCTATGATACATTCTGTTGTTGGTAAGCGCTATAATACATTTTGTTTTTGGTAAGCGTTATGATACATTCTGTTATTGGTAAGCGCTATAATACATTTTGTTTTTGGTAAGCGTTATGATACATTCTGTTGTTGGTAAGCGCTATGATACATTCTGTTGTTGGTAAGCGCTATGATACATTCTGTTATTGGTAAGCGCTATAATACATTTTGTTTTTGGTAAGCGTTATGATACATTCTCTTATTGGTAAGCGCTATGATACATTCTCTTATTGGTAAGCGTTATGATACATTCTCTTATTGGTAAGCGCTATGATACATTCTCTTATTGGTAAGCGCTATGATACATTCTGTTATTGGTAAGCGCTATGATACATTCTGTTGTTGGTAAACGCTATGATACATTCTGTTGTTGGTAAGCGCTATGATACATTCTCTTATTGGTAAGCGCTATGATACATTCTGTTGTTGGTAAGCGCTATGATACATTCTGTTGTTGGTAAGCGCTATGATACATTCTGTTATTGGTAAGCGTTATAATACATTCTGTTGTTGGTAAGCGCTCTGATACATTCTGTTGTTGGTAAGCGCTATGATACATTCTGTTGTTGGTAAGCGCTATAATACATTCTGTTGTTGGTAAGCGCTATGATACATTCTGTTATTGGTAAGCGTTATAATACATTCTGTTGTTGGTAAGCGCTATGATACATTCTGTTATTGGTAAGCGTTATAATACATTCTGTTGTTGGTAAGCGTTATAATACATTCTGTTGTTGGTAAGCGCTATGATACATTCTGTTGTTGGTAAGCGCTATGATACATTCTATTGTTGGTAAGCGCTATGATACATTCTGTTGTTGGTAAGCGCTATAATACATTCTGTTGTTGGTAAGCGCTATGATACATTCTGTTGTTGGTAAGCGCTATGATACATTCTGTTGTTGGTAAGCGCTATGATACATTCTGTTGTTGGTAAGCGCTATGATACATTCTGTTATTGGTAAGCGCTATGATACATTCTGTTGTTGGTAAGCGCTATGATACATTCTGTTGTTGGTAAGCGCTATGATACATTCTGTTGTTGGCAAGCGCTATGATACATTCTGTTGTTGGTAAGCGCTATGATACATTCTGTTGTTGGTAAGCGCTATAATACATTTTCTTTTTGGTAAGCGCTATAATACATTCTGTTGTTGGTAAGCGCTATAATACATTCCGTTATTGGTAAGCGCTATAATACATTCTGATGTTGGTAAGCGCTATAATACATTTTGTTTTTGGTAAGCGCTATAATACATTCTGTTTTTGGTAAGCGCTATAATACATTCTGATGTTGGTAAGCGCTATAATACATTTTGTTTTTGGTAAGCGCTATAATACATTCTGTTGTTGGTAAGCGTTATGATACATTCTGTTGTTGGTAAGCGCTATAATACATTTTGTTTTTGGTAAGCGCTATAATACATTCTGTTGTTGGTAAGCGTTATGATACATTCTGTTGTTGGTAAGCGCTATAATACATTCTGTTGTTGGTAAGCGCTATAATACATTTTGTTTTTGGTAAGCGTTATAATACATTCTGTTGTTGGTAAGCGCTATAATACATTCTGTTATTGGTAAGCGCTATAATACATTCTGTTATTGGTAAGCGTTATGATACATTCTGTTATTGGTAAGCGTTATGATACATTCTGTTGTTGGTAAGCGCTATAATACATTTTGTTTTTGGTAAGCGCTATAATACATTCTGTTGTTGGTAAGCGTTATGATACATTCTGTTTTTGGTAAGCGTTATGATATATTCTGTTGGTAAGCGCTATGATACATTCTGTTGTTGGTAAGCGCTATGATACATTCTGTTGTTGGTAAGCGTTATGATACATTCTGTTGTTGGTAAGCGTTATGATACATTCTGTTGTTGGTAAGCGCTATAATACATTCTGTTGTTGGTAAGCGCTATAATACATTTTGTTTTTGGTAAGCGTTATAATACATTCTGTTGTTGGTAAGCGCTATAATACATTCTGTTATTGGTAAGCGCTATAATACATTCTGTTATTGGTAAGCGTTATGATACATTCTGTTATTGGTAAGCGTTATGATACATTCTGTTGTTGGTAAGCGCTATAATACATTTTGTTTTTGGTAAGCGCTATAATACATTCTGTTGTTGGTAAGCGTTATGATACATTCTGTTTTTGGTAAGCGTTATGATATATTCTGTTGGTAAGCGCTATGATACATTCTGTTGTTGGTAAGCGCTATGATACATTCTGTTGTTGGTAAGCGTTATGATACATTCTGTTGTTGGTAAGCGCTATAATACATTTTGTTTTTGGTAAGCGCTATAATACATTCTGTTGTTGGTAAGCGTTATGATACATTCTGTTTTTGGTAAGCGTTATGATATATTCTGTTGGTAAGCGCTATGATACATTCTGTTGTTGGTAAGCGCTATGATACATTCTGTTGTTGGTAAGCGCTATGATACATTCTGTTGTTGGTAAGCGCTATGATACATTCTCTTATTGGTAAGCGCTATGATACATTCTGTTGTTGGTAAGCGCTATGATACATTCTGTTGTTGGTAAGCGCTATGATACATTCTGTTATTGGTAAGCGTTATAATACATTCTGTTGTTGGTAAGCGCTATAATACATTCTGTTGTTGGTAAGCGCTATGATACATTCTGTTGTTGGTAAGCGCTATGATACATTCTGTTGTTGGTAAGCGCTATGATACATTCTGTTGTTGGTAAGCGCTATGATACATTCTGTTATTGGTAAGCGCTATGATACATTCTGTTGTTGGTAAGCGCTATGATACATTCTGTTGTTGGTAAGCGCTATAATACATTCTGTTATTGGTAAGCGCTATAATACATTCTGTTATTGGTAAGCGTTATGATACATTCTGTTATTGGTAAGCGTTATGATACATTCTGTTGTTGGTAAGCGCTATAATACATTTTGTTTTTGGTAAGCGCTATAATACATTCTGTTGTTGGTAAGCGTTATGATACATTCTGTTTTTGGTAAGCGTTATGATATATTCTGTTGGTAAGCGCTATGATACATTCTGTTGTTGGTAAGCGCTATGATACATTCTGTTGTTGGTAAGCGCTATGATACATTCTGTTGTTGGTAAACGTTATAATACATTCTGTTGTTGGTAAGCGCTATAATACATTCTGTTGTTGGTAAGCGTTATGATACATTCTGTTGTTGGTAAACGTTATAATACATTCTGTTGTTGGTAAGCGTTATGATACATTCTGTTGTTGGTAAGCGCTATGATACATTCTGTTGTTGGTAAGCGAGATGATACATTCTGTTGTTGGTAAGCGCTATGATACATTCTGTTGTTGGTAAGCGCTATGATACATTCTGTTGTTGGTAAGCGTTATGATACATTCTGTTGTTGGTAAGCGTTATGATACATTCTCTTATTGGCAAGCGCTATGATACATTCTGTTGTTGGTAAGCGTTATGATACATTCTGTTGTTGGTAAGCGTTATGATATATTCTGTTGGTAAGCGCTATGATACATTCTGTTGTTGGTAAGCGCTATGATACATTCTGTTGTTGGTAAGCGCTATAATACATTTTGTTTTTGGTAAGCGTTATGATACATTCTGTTATTGGTAAGCGCTATGATACATTCTCTTATTGGTAAGCGCTATGATACATTCTGTTATTGGTAAGCGCGATGATACATTCTGTTGTTGGTAAGCGCTATGATACATTCTGTTGTTGGTAAGCGCTATAATACATTTTGTTTTTGGTAAGCGCTATAATGCATTTTGTTTTTGGTAAGCGCTATAATACATTCTGTTGTTGGTAAGCGCTATAATACATTTTGTTTTTGGTAAGCGTTATAATACATTCTGTTGTTGGTAAGCGCTATAATACATTCTGTTATTGGTAAGCGCTATAATACATTCTGTTATTGGTAAGCGTTATGATACATTCTGTTATTGGTAAGCGTTATGATACATTCTGTTGTTGGTAAGCGCTATAATACATTTTGTTTTTGGTAAGCGCTATAATACATTCTGTTGTTGGTAAGCGTTATGATACATTCTGTTTTTGGTAAGCGTTATGATATATTCTGTTGGTAAGCGCTATGATACATTCTGTTGTTGGTAAGCGCTATGATACGTTCTGTTGTTGGTAAGCGCTATGATACATTCTGTTGTTGGTAAACGTTATAATACATTCTGTTGTTGGTAAGCGCTATAATACATTCTGTTGTTGGTAAGCGTTATGATACATTCTGTTGTTGGTAAACGTTATAATACATTCTGTTGTTGGTAAGCGTTATGATACATTCTGTTGTTGGTAAGCGCTATGATACATTCTGTTGTTGGTAAGCGAGATGATACATTCTGTTGTTGGTAAGCGCTATGATACATTCTGTTGTTGGTAAGCGCTATGATACATTCTGTTGTTGGTAAGCGTTATGATACATTCTGTTGTTGGTAAGCGTTATGATACATTCTCTTATTGGCAAGCGCTATGATACATTCTGTTGTTGGTAAGCGTTATGATACATTCTGTTGTTGGTAAGCGTTATGATATATTCTGTTGGTAAGCGCTATGATACATTCTGTTGTTGGTAAGCGCTATGATACATTCTGTTGTTGGTAAGCGCTATAATACATTTTGTTTTTGGTAAGCGTTATGATACATTCTGTTATTGGTAAGCGCTATAATACATTTTGTTTTTGGTAAGCGTTATGATATATTCTGTTGTTGGTAAGCGCTATGATACATTCTGTTGTTGGTAAGCGCTATGATACATTCTGTTATTGGTAAGCGCTATAATACATTTTGTTTTTGGTAAGCGTTATGATACATTCTCTTATTGGTAAGCGCTATGATACATTCTCTTATTGGTAAGCGTTATGATACATTCTCTTATTGGTAAGCGCTATGATACATTCTCTTATTGGTAAGCGCTATGATACATTCTGTTATTGGTAAGCGCTATGATACATTCTGTTGTTGGTAAACGCTATGATACATTCTGTTGTTGGTAAGCGCTATGATACATTCTCTTATTGGTAAGCGCTATGATACATTCTGTTGTTGGTAAGCGCTATGATACATTCTGTTGTTGGTAAGCGCTATGATACATTCTGTTATTGGTAAGCGTTATAATACATTCTGTTGTTGGTAAGCGCTCTGATACATTCTGTTGTTGGTAAGCGCTATGATACATTCTGTTGTTGGTAAGCGCTATAATACATTCTGTTGTTGGTAAGCGCTATGATACATTCTGTTATTGGTAAGCGTTATAATACATTCTGTTGTTGGTAAGCGCTATGATACATTCTGTTATTGGTAAGCGTTATAATACATTCTGTTGTTGGTAAGCGTTATAATACATTCTGTTGTTGGTAAGCGCTATGATACATTCTGTTGTTGGTAAGCGCTATGATACATTCCATTGTTGGTAAGCGCTATGATACATTCTGTTGTTGGTAAGCGCTATAATACATTCTGTTGTTGGTAAGCGCTATGATACATTCTGTTGTTGGTAAGCGCTATGATACATTCTGTTGTTGGTAAGCGCTATGATACATTCTGTTGTTGGTAAGCGCTATGATACATTCTGTTATTGGTAAGCGCTATGATACATTCTGTTGTTGGTAAGCGCTATGATACATTCTGTTGTTGGTAAGCGCTATGATACATTCTGTTGTTGGCAAGCGCTATGATACATTCTGTTGTTGGTAAGCGCTATGATACATTCTGTTGTTGGTAAGCGCTATAATACATTTTCTTTTTGGTAAGCGCTATAATACATTCTGTTGTTGGTAAGCGCTATAATACATTCCGTTATTGGTAAGCGCTATAATACATTCTGATGTTGGTAAGCGCTATAATACATTTTGTTTTTGGTAAGCGCTATAATACATTCTGTTTTTGGTAAGCGCTATAATACATTCTGATGTTGGTAAGCGCTATAATACATTTTGTTTTTGGTAAGCGCTATAATACATTCTGTTGTTGGTAAGCGTTATGATACATTCTGTTGTTGGTAAGCGCTATAATACATTTTGTTTTTGGTAAGCGCTATAATACATTCTGTTGTTGGTAAGCGTTATGATACATTCTGTTGTTGGTAAGCGCTATAATACATTCTGTTGTTGGTAAGCGCTATAATACATTTTGTTTTTGGTAAGCGTTATAATACATTCTGTTGTTGGTAAGCGCTATAATACATTCTGTTATTGGTAAGCGCTATAATACATTCTGTTATTGGTAAGCGTTATGATACATTCTGTTATTGGTAAGCGTTATGATACATTCTGTTGTTGGTAAGCGCTATAATACATTTTGTTTTTGGTAAGCGCTATAATACATTCTGTTGTTGGTAAGCGTTATGATACATTCTGTTTTTGGTAAGCGTTATGATATATTCTGTTGGTAAGCGCTATGATACATTCTGTTGTTGGTAAGCGCTATGATACATTCTGTTGTTGGTAAGCGTTATGATACATTCTGTTGTTGGTAAGCGTTATGATACATTCTGTTGTTGGTAAGCGCTATAATACATTCTGTTGTTGGTAAGCGCTATAATACATTTTGTTTTTGGTAAGCGTTATAATACATTCTGTTGTTGGTAAGCGCTATAATACATTCTGTTATTGGTAAGCGCTATAATACATTCTGTTATTGGTAAGCGTTATGATACATTCTGTTATTGGTAAGCGTTATGATACATTCTGTTGTTGGTAAGCGCTATAATACATTTTGTTTTTGGTAAGCGCTATAATACATTCTGTTGTTGGTAAGCGTTATGATACATTCTGTTTTTGGTAAGCGTTATGATATATTCTGTTGGTAAGCGCTATGATACATTCTGTTGTTGGTAAGCGCTATGATACATTCTGTTGTTGGTAAGCGTTATGATACATTCTGTTGTTGGTAAGCGCTATAATACATTTTGTTTTTGGTAAGCGCTATAATACATTCTGTTGTTGGTAAGCGTTATGATACATTCTGTTTTTGGTAAGCGTTATGATATATTCTGTTGGTAAGCGCTATGATACATTCTGTTGTTGGTAAGCGCTATGATACATTCTGTTGTTGGTAAGCGCTATGATACATTCTGTTGTTGGTAAGCGCTATGATACATTCTCTTATTGGTAAGCGCTATGATACATTCTGTTGTTGGTAAGCGCTATGATACATTCTGTTGTTGGTAAGCGCTATGATACATTCTGTTATTGGTAAGCGTTATAATACATTCTGTTGTTGGTAAGCGCTATAATACATTCTGTTGTTGGTAAGCGCTATGATACATTCTGTTGTTGGTAAGCGCTATGATACATTCTGTTGTTGGTAAGCGCTATGATACATTCTGTTGTTGGTAAGCGCTATGATACATTCTGTTATTGGTAAGCGCTATGATACATTCTGTTGTTGGTAAGCGCTATGATACATTCTGTTTTTGGTAAGCGTTATGATATATTCTGTTGGTAAGCGCTATGATACATTCTGTTGTTGGTAAGCGCTATGATACATTCTGTTGTTGGTAAGCGCTATGATACATTCTGTTGTTGGTAAACGTTATAATACATTCTGTTGTTGGTAAGCGCTATAATACATTCTGTTGTTGGTAAGCGTTATGATACATTCTGTTGTTGGTAAACGTTATAATACATTCTGTTGTTGGTAAGCGTTATGATACATTCTGTTGTTGGTAAGCGCTATGATACATTCTGTTGTTGGTAAGCGAGATGATACATTCTGTTGTTGGTAAGCGCTATGATACATTCTGTTGTTGGTAAGCGCTATGATACATTCTGTTGTTGGTAAGCGTTATGATACATTCTGTTGTTGGTAAGCGTTATGATACATTCTCTTATTGGCAAGCGCTATGATACATTCTGTTGTTGGTAAGCGTTATGATACATTCTGTTGTTGGTAAGCGTTATGATATATTCTGTTGGTAAGCGCTATGATACATTCTGTTGTTGGTAAGCGCTATGATACATTCTGTTGTTGGTAAGCGCTATAATACATTTAGTTTTTGGTAAGCGTTATGATACATTCTGTTATTGGTAAGCGCTATGATACATTCTCTTATTGGTAAGCGCTATGATACATTCTGTTATTGGTAAGCGCGATGATACATTCTGTTGTTGGTAAGCGCTATGATACATTCTCTTATTGGTAAGCGCTATGATACATTCTGTTATTGGTAAGCGCGATGATACATTCTGTTGTTGGTAAGCGCTATGATACATTCTCTTATTGGTAAGCGTTATAATACATTCTGTTGTTGGTAAACGCTATGATACATTCTGTTATTGGTAAGCGTTATGATACATTCTGTTATTGGTAAGCGCTATGATACATTCTCTTATTGGTAAGCGTTATGATACATTCTGTTGTTGGTAAGCGTTATGATACATTCTGTTGTTGGTAAACGCTATGATACATTCTGTTGTTGGTAAGCGCTATGATACATTCTCTTATTGGTAAGCGCTATGATACATTCTGTTGTTGGTAAGCGCTATGATACAGTCTGTTGTTGGTAAGCGCTATGATACATTCTGTTATTGGTAAGCGCTATGATACATTCTGTTGTTGGTAAACGTTATAATACATTCTGTTGTCGGTAAGCGCTATAATACATTCTGTTGTTGGTAAGCGTTATGATACATTCTGTTGTTGGTAAACGTTATAATACATTCTGTTGTTGGTAAGCGTTATGATACATTCTGTTGTTGGTAAGCGCTATGATACATTCTGTTGTTGGTAAGCGAGATGATACATTCTGTTGTTGGTAAGCGCTATGATACATTCTGTTGTTGGTAAGCGCTATGATACATTCTGTTGTTGGTAAGCGTTATGATACATTCTGTTGTTGGTAAGCGTTATGATACATTCTCTTATTGGCAAGCGCTATGATACATTCTGTTGTTGGTAAGCGCTATGATACATTCTGTTGTTGGTAAGCGTTATGATACATTCTGTTGTTGGTAAGCGCTATAATACATTTTGTTTTTGGTAAGCGCTATAATACATTCTGTTGTTGGTAAGCGTTATGATACATTCTGTTGTTGGTAAGCGTTATGATACATTCTCTTATTGGCAAGCGCTATGATACATTCTGTTGTTGGTAAGCGTTATGATACATTCTGTTGTTGGTAAGCGTTATGATATATTCTGTTAGTAAGCGCTATGATACATTCTGTTGTTGGTAAGCGTTATGATACATTCTGTTGTTGGTAAGCGTTATGATATATTCTGTTAGTAAGCGCTATGATACATTCTGTTGTTGGTAAGCGTTATGATACATTCTGTTGTTGGTAAGCGCTATAATACATTTTGTTTTTGGTAAGCGCTATAATACATTCTGTTGTTGGTAAGCGTTATGATACATTCTGTTGTTGGTAAGCGCTATAATACATTTTGTTTTTGGTAAGCGCTATGATACATTCTCTTATTGGTAAGCGCTATGATACATTCTGTTATTGGTAAGCGCGATGATACATTCTGTTGTTGGTAAGCGCTATGATACATTCTCTTATTGGTAAGCGTTATAATACATTCTGTTGTTGGTAAACGCTATGATACATTCTGTTATTGGTAAGCGTTATGATACATTCTGTTATTGGTAAGCGCTATGATACATTCTCTTATTGGTAAGCGTTATGATACATTCTGTTGTTGGTAAGCGTTATGATACATTCTGTTGTTGGTAAACGCTATGATACATTCTGTTGTTGGTAAGCGCTATGATACATTCTCTTATTGGTAAGCGCTATGATACATTCTGTTGTTGGTAAGCGCTATGATACAGTCTGTTGTTGGTAAGCGCTATGATACATTCTGTTATTGGTAAGCGCTATGATACATTCTGTTGTTGGTAAACGTTATAATACATTCTGTTGTCGGTAAGCGCTATAATACATTCTGTTGTTGGTAAGCGTTATGATACATTCTGTTGTTGGTAAACGTTATAATACATTCTGTTGTTGGTAAGCGTTATGATACATTCTGTTGTTGGTAAGCGCTATGATACATTCTGTTGTTGGTAAGCGAGATGATACATTCTGTTGTTGGTAAGCGCTATGATACATTCTGTTGTTGGTAAGCGCTATGATACATTCTGTTGTTGGTAAGCGTTATGATACATTCTGTTGTTGGTAAGCGTTATGATACATTCTCTTATTGGCAAGCGCTATGATACATTCTGTTGTTGGTAAGCGCTATGATACATTCTGTTGTTGGTAAGCGTTATGATACATTCTGTTGTTGGTAAGCGCTATAATACATTTTGTTTTTGGTAAGCGCTATAATACATTCTGTTGTTGGTAAGCGTTATGATACATTCTGTTGTTGGTAAGCGTTATGATACATTCTCTTATTGGCAAGCGCTATGATACATTCTGTTGTTGGTAAGCGTTATGATACATTCTGTTGTTGGTAAGCGTTATGATATATTCTGTTAGTAAGCGCTATGATACATTCTGTTGTTGGTAAGCGTTATGATACATTCTGTTGTTGGTAAGCGTTATGATATATTCTGTTAGTAAGCGCTATGATACATTCTGTTGTTGGTAAGCGTTATGATACATTCTGTTGTTGGTAAGCGCTATAATACATTTTGTTTTTGGTAAGCGCTATAATACATTCTGTTGTTGGTAAGCGTTATGATACATTCTGTTGTTGGTAAGCGCTATAATACATTTTGTTTTTGGTAAGCGCTATAATACATTCTGTTGTTGTTGAGCGCTATAATACATTTTGTTTTTGGTAAGCGTTATGATACATTCTGTTGTTGGTAAGCGCTATAATACATTTTGTTTTTGGTAAGCGCTATAATACATTCTGTTGTTGGTAAGCGCTATAATACATTTTGTTTTTGGTAAGCGCTATAATACATTTTGTTTTTGGTAAGCGTTATAATACATTCTGTTGTTGGTAAGCGCTATAATACATTTTGTTTTTGGTAAGCGCTATAATACATTCTGTTGTTGGTAAGCGCTATAATACATTTTGTTTTTGGTAAGCGCTATAATACATTCTGTTGTTGGTAAGCGTTATGATACATTCTGTTGTTGGTAAGCGCTATAATACATTTTGTTTTTGGTAAGCGCTATAATACATTCTGTTGTTGGTAAGCGTTATGATACATTCTGTTTTTGGTAAGCGTTATGATATATTCTGTTGGTAAGCGCTATGATACATTCTGTTGTTGGTAAGCGCTATGATACATTCTGTTGTTGGTAAGCGCTATGATACATTCTGTTGTTGGTAAGCGCTATGATACATTCTCTTATTGGTAAGCGCTATGATACATTCTGTTGTTGGTAAGCGCTATGATACATTCTGTTGTTGGTAAGCGCTATGATACATTCTGTTATTGGTAAGCGTTATAATACATTCTGTTGTTGGTAAGCGCTATAATACATTCTGTTGTTGGTAAGCGCTATGATACATTCTGTTGTTGGTAAGCGCTATGATACATTCTGTTGTTGGTAAGCGCTATGATACATTCTGTTGTTGGTAAGCGCTATGATACATTCTGTTATTGGTAAGCGCTATGATACATTCTGTTGTTGGTAAGCGCTATGATACATTCTGTTTTTGGTAAGCGTTATGATATATTCTGTTGGTAAGCGCTATGATACATTCTGTTGTTGGTAAGCGCTATGATACATTCTGTTGTTGGTAAGCGCTATGATACATTCTGTTGTTGGTAAACGTTATAATACATTCTGTTGTTGGTAAGCGCTATAATACATTCTGTTGTTGGTAAGCGTTATGATACATTCTGTTGTTGGTAAACGTTATAATACATTCTGTTGTTGGTAAGCGTTATGATACATTCTGTTGTTGGTAAGCGCTATGATACATTCTGTTGTTGGTAAGCGAGATGATACATTCTGTTGTTGGTAAGCGCTATGATACATTCTGTTGTTGGTAAGCGCTATGATACATTCTGTTGTTGGTAAGCGTTATGATACATTCTGTTGTTGGTAAGCGTTATGATACATTCTCTTATTGGCAAGCGCTATGATACATTCTGTTGTTGGTAAGCGTTATGATACATTCTGTTGTTGGTAAGCGTTATGATATATTCTGTTGGTAAGCGCTATGATACATTCTGTTGTTGGTAAGCGCTATGATACATTCTGTTGTTGGTAAGCGCTATAATACATTTAGTTTTTGGTAAGCGTTATGATACATTCTGTTATTGGTAAGCGCTATGATACATTCTCTTATTGGTAAGCGCTATGATACATTCTGTTATTGGTAAGCGCGATGATACATTCTGTTGTTGGTAAGCGCTATGATACATTCTCTTATTGGTAAGCGCTATGATACATTCTGTTATTGGTAAGCGCGATGATACATTCTGTTGTTGGTAAGCGCTATGATACATTCTCTTATTGGTAAGCGTTATAATACATTCTGTTGTTGGTAAACGCTATGATACATTCTGTTATTGGTAAGCGTTATGATACATTCTGTTATTGGTAAGCGCTATGATACATTCTCTTATTGGTAAGCGTTATGATACATTCTGTTGTTGGTAAGCGTTATGATACATTCTGTTGTTGGTAAACGCTATGATACATTCTGTTGTTGGTAAGCGCTATGATACATTCTCTTATTGGTAAGCGCTATGATACATTCTGTTGTTGGTAAGCGCTATGATACAGTCTGTTGTTGGTAAGCGCTATGATACATTCTGTTATTGGTAAGCGCTATGATACATTCTGTTGTTGGTAAACGTTATAATACATTCTGTTGTCGGTAAGCGCTATAATACATTCTGTTGTTGGTAAGCGTTATGATACATTCTGTTGTTGGTAAACGTTATAATACATTCTGTTGTTGGTAAGCGTTATGATACATTCTGTTGTTGGTAAGCGCTATGATACATTCTGTTGTTGGTAAGCGAGATGATACATTCTGTTGTTGGTAAGCGCTATGATACATTCTGTTGTTGGTAAGCGCTATGATACATTCTGTTGTTGGTAAGCGTTATGATACATTCTGTTGTTGGTAAGCGTTATGATACATTCTCTTATTGGCAAGCGCTATGATACATTCTGTTGTTGGTAAGCGCTATGATACATTCTGTTGTTGGTAAGCGTTATGATACATTCTGTTGTTGGTAAGCGCTATAATACATTTTGTTTTTGGTAAGCGCTATAATACATTCTGTTGTTGGTAAGCGTTATGATACATTCTGTTGTTGGTAAGCGTTATGATACATTCTCTTATTGGCAAGCGCTATGATACATTCTGTTGTTGGTAAGCGTTATGATACATTCTGTTGTTGGTAAGCGTTATGATATATTCTGTTAGTAAGCGCTATGATACATTCTGTTGTTGGTAAGCGTTATGATACATTCTGTTGTTGGTAAGCGTTATGATATATTCTGTTAGTAAGCGCTATGATACATTCTGTTGTTGGTAAGCGTTATGATACATTCTGTTGTTGGTAAGCGCTATAATACATTTTGTTTTTGGTAAGCGCTATAATACATTCTGTTGTTGGTAAGCGTTATGATACATTCTGTTGTTGGTAAGCGCTATAATACATTTTGTTTTTGGTAAGCGCTATGATACATTCTCTTATTGGTAAGCGCTATGATACATTCTGTTATTGGTAAGCGCGATGATACATTCTGTTGTTGGTAAGCGCTATGATACATTCTCTTATTGGTAAGCGTTATAATACATTCTGTTGTTGGTAAACGCTATGATACATTCTGTTATTGGTAAGCGTTATGATACATTCTGTTATTGGTAAGCGCTATGATACATTCTCTTATTGGTAAGCGTTATGATACATTCTGTTGTTGGTAAGCGCTATGATACATTCTCTTATTGGTAAGCGCTATGATACATTCTGTTGTTGGTAAGCGCTATGATACAGTCTGTTGTTGGTAAGCGCTATGATACATTCTGTTATTGGTAAGCGCTATGATACATTCTGTTGTTGGTAAACGTTATAATACATTCTGTTGTCGGTAAGCGCTATAATACATTCTGTTGTTGGTAAGCGTTATGATACATTCTGTTGTTGGTAAACGTTATAATACATTCTGTTGTTGGTAAGCGTTATGATACATTCTGTTGTTGGTAAGCGCTATGATACATTCTGTTGTTGGTAAGCGAGATGATACATTCTGTTGTTGGTAAGCGCTATGATACATTCTGTTGTTGGTAAGCGCTATGATACATTCTGTTGTTGGTAAGCGTTATGATACATTCTGTTGTTGGTAAGCGTTATGATACATTCTCTTATTGGCAAGCGCTATGATACATTCTGTTGTTGGTAAGCGCTATGATACATTCTGTTGTTGGTAAGCGTTATGATACATTCTGTTGTTGGTAAGCGCTATAATACATTTTGTTTTTGGTAAGCGCTATAATACATTCTGTTGTTGGTAAGCGTTATGATACATTCTGTTGTTGGTAAGCGTTATGATACATTCTCTTATTGGCAAGCGCTATGATACATTCTGTTGTTGGTAAGCGTTATGATACATTCTCTTATTGGCAAGCGCTATGATACATTCTGTTGTTGGTAAGCGTTATGATACATTCTGTTGTTGGTAAGCGTTATGATATATTCTGTTAGTAAGCGCTATAATACATTCTGTTGTTGGTAAGCGTTATGATACATTCTGTTTTTGGTAAGCGTTATGATATATTCTGTTGGTAAGCGCTATGATACATTCTGTTGTTGGTAAGCGCTATGATACATTCTGTTGTTGGTAAGCGCTATGATACATTCTGTTGTTGGTAAGCGCTATGATACATTCTCTTATTGGTAAGCGCTATGATACATTCTGTTGTTGGTAAGCGCTATGATACATTCTGTTGTTGGTAAGCGCTATGATACATTCTGTTATTGGTAAGCGTTATAATACATTCTGTTGTTGGTAAGCGCTATAATACATTCTGTTGTTGGTAAGCGCTATGATACATTCTGTTGTTGGTAAGCGCTATGATACATTCTGTTGTTGGTAAGCGCTATGATACATTCTGTTGTTGGTAAGCGCTATGATACATTCTGTTATTGGTAAGCGCTATGATACATTCTGTTGTTGGTAAGCGCTATGATACATTCTGTTTTTGGTAAGCGTTATGATATATTCTGTTGGTAAGCGCTATGATACATTCTGTTGTTGGTAAGCGCTATGATACATTCTGTTGTTGGTAAGCGCTATGATACATTCTGTTGTTGGTAAACGTTATAATACATTCTGTTGTTGGTAAGCGCTATAATACATTCTGTTGTTGGTAAGCGTTATGATACATTCTGTTGTTGGTAAACGTTATAATACATTCTGTTGTTGGTAAGCGTTATGATACATTCTGTTGTTGGTAAGCGCTATGATACATTCTGTTGTTGGTAAGCGAGATGATACATTCTGTTGTTGGTAAGCGCTATGATACATTCTGTTGTTGGTAAGCGCTATGATACATTCTGTTGTTGGTAAGCGTTATGATACATTCTGTTGTTGGTAAGCGTTATGATACATTCTCTTATTGGCAAGCGCTATGATACATTCTGTTGTTGGTAAGCGTTATGATACATTCTGTTGTTGGTAAGCGTTATGATATATTCTGTTGGTAAGCGCTATGATACATTCTGTTGTTGGTAAGCGCTATGATACATTCTGTTGTTGGTAAGCGCTATAATACATTTTGTTTTTGGTAAGCGTTATGATACATTCTGTTATTGGTAAGCGCTATGATACATTCTCTTATTGGTAAGCGCTATGATACATTCTGTTATTGGTAAGCGCGATGATACATTCTGTTGTTGGTAAGCGCTATGATACATTCTCTTATTGGTAAGCGCTATGATACATTCTGTTATTGGTAAGCGCGATGATACATTCTGTTGTTGGTAAGCGCTATGATACATTCTCTTATTGGTAAGCGTTATAATACATTCTGTTGTTGGTAAACGCTATGATACATTCTGTTATTGGTAAGCGTTATGATACATTCTGTTATTGGTAAGCGCTATGATACATTCTCTTATTGGTAAGCGTTATGATACATTCTGTTGTTGGTAAGCGTTATGATACATTCTGTTGTTGGTAAACGCTATGATACATTCTGTTGTTGGTAAGCGCTATGATACATTCTGTTATTGGTAAGCGCTATGATACATTCTGTTGTTGGTAAACGTTATAATACATTCTGTTGTCGGTAAGCGCTATAATACATTCTGTTGTTGGTAAGCGTTATGATACATTCTGTTGTTGGTAAACGTTATAATACATTCTGTTGTTGGTAAGCGTTATGATACATTCTGTTGTTGGTAAGCGCTATGATACATTCTGTTGTTGGTAAGCGAGATGATACATTCTGTTGTTGGTAAGCGCTATGATACATTCTGTTGTTGGTAAGCGCTATGATACATTCTGTTGTTGGTAAGCGTTATGATACATTCTGTTGTTGGTAAGCGTTATGATACATTCTCTTATTGGCAAGCGCTATGATATATTCTGTTGTTGGTAAGCGCTATGATACATTCTGTTGTTGGTAAGCGTTATGATACATTCTGTTGTTGGTAAGCGCTATAATACATTTTGTTTTTGGTAAGCGCTATAATACATTCTGTTGTTGGTAAGCGTTATGATACATTCTGTTGTTGGTAAGCGTTATGATACATTCTCTTATTGGCAAGCGCTATGATACATTCTGTTGTTGGTAAGCGTTATGATACATTCTGTTGTTGGTAAGCGTTATGATATATTCTGTTAGTAAGCGCTATGATACATTCTGTTGTTGGTAAGCGTTATGATACATTCTGTTGTTGGTAAGCGTTATGATATATTCTGTTAGTAAGCGCTATGATACATTCTGTTGTTGGTAAGCGTTATGATACATTCTGTTGTTGGTAAGCGCTATAATACATTTTGTTTTTGGTAAGCGCTATAATACATTCTGTTGTTGGTAAGCGTTATGATACATTCTGTTGTTGGTAAGCGCTATAATACATTTTGTTTTTGGTAAGCGCTATGATACATTCTCTTATTGGTAAGCGCTATGATACATTCTGTTATTGGTAAGCGCGATGATACATTCTGTTGTTGGTAAGCGCTATGATACATTCTCTTATTGGTAAGCGTTATAATACATTCTGTTGTTGGTAAACGCTATGATACATTCTGTTATTGGTAAGCGTTATGATACATTCTGTTATTGGTAAGCGCTATGATACATTCTCTTATTGGTAAGCGTTATGATACATTCTGTTGTTGGTAAGCGTTATGATACATTCTGTTGTTGGTAAACGCTATGATACATTCTGTTGTTGGTAAGCGCTATGATACATTCTCTTATTGGTAAGCGCTATGATACATTCTGTTGTTGGTAAGCGCTATGATACAGTCTGTTGTTGGTAAGCGCTATGATACATTCTGTTATTGGTAAGCGCTATGATACATTCTGTTGTTGGTAAACGTTATAATACATTCTGTTGTCGGTAAGCGCTATAATACATTCTGTTGTTGGTAAGCGTTATGATACATTCTGTTGTTGGTAAACGTTATAATACATTCTGTTGTTGGTAAGCGTTATGATACATTCTGTTGTTGGTAAGCGCTATGATACATTCTGTTGTTGGTAAGCGAGATGATACATTCTGTTGTTGGTAAGCGCTATGATACATTCTGTTGTTGGTAAGCGCTATGATACATTCTGTTGTTGGTAAGCGTTATGATACATTCTGTTGTTGGTAAGCGTTATGATACATTCTCTTATTGGCAAGCGCTATGATACATTCTGTTGTTGGTAAGCGCTATGATACATTCTGTTGTTGGTAAGCGTTATGATACATTCTGTTGTTGGTAAGCGCTATAATACATTTTGTTTTTGGTAAGCGCTATAATACATTCTGTTGTTGGTAAGCGTTATGATACATTCTGTTGTTGGTAAGCGTTATGATACATTCTCTTATTGGCAAGCGCTATGATACATTCTGTTGTTGGTAAGCGTTATGATACATTCTGTTGTTGGTAAGCGTTATGATATATTCTGTTAGTAAGCGCTATGATACATTCTGTTGTTGGTAAGCGTTATGATACATTCTGTTGTTGGTAAGCGTTATGATATATTCTGTTAGTAAGCGCTATGATACATTCTGTTGTTGGTAAGCGTTATGATACATTCTGTTGTTGGTAAGCGCTATAATACATTTTGTTTTTGGTAAGCGCTATAATACATTCTGTTGTTGGTAAGCGTTATGATACATTCTGTTGTTGGTAAGCGCTATAATACATTTTGTTTTTGGTAAGCGCTATAATACATTCTGTTGTTGTTGAGCGCTATAATACATTTTGTTTTTGGTAAGCGTTATGATACATTCTGTTGTTGGTAAGCGCTATAATACATTTTGTTTTTGGTAAGCGCTATAATACATTCTGTTGTTGGTAAGCGCTATAATACATTTTGTTTTTGGTAAGCGCTATAATACATTTTGTTTTTGGTAAGCGTTATAATACATTCTGTTGTTGGTAAGCGCTATAATACATTTTGTTTTTGGTAAGCGCTATAATACATTCTGTTGTTGGTAAGCGCTATAATACATTTTGTTTTTGGTAAGCGCTATAATACATTCTGTTGTTGGTAAGCGTTATGATACATTCTGTTGTTGGTAAGCGCTATAATACATTTTGTTTTTGGTAAGCGCTATAATACATTCTGTTGTTGGTAAGCGCTATAATACATTTTGTTTTTGGTAAGCGTTATAATACATTCTGTTGTTGGTAAGCGCTATAATACATTTTGTTTTTGGTAAGCGCTATGATACATTCTGTTGTTGGTAAACGTTATAATACATTCTGTTGTTGGTAAGCGCTATAATACATTCTGTTGTTGGTAAGCGTTATGATACATTCTGTTGTTGGTAAACGTTATAATACATTCTGTTGTTGGTAAGCGTTATGATACATTCTGTTGTTGGTAAGCGCTATGATACATTCTGTTGTTGGTAAGCGAGATGATACATTCTGTTGTTGGTAAGCGCTATGATACATTCTGTTGTTGGTAAGCGCTATGATACATTCTGTTGTTGGTAAGCGTTATGATACATTCTGTTGTTGGTAAGCGTTATGATACATTCTCTTATTGGCAAGCGCTATGATACATTCTGTTGTTGGTAAGCGTTATGATACATTCTGTTGTTGGTAAGCGTTATGATATATTCTGTTGGTAAGCGCTATGATACATTCTGTTGTTGGTAAGCGCTATGATACATTCTGTTGTTGGTAAGCGCTATAATACATTTTGTTTTTGGTAAGCGTTATGATACATTCTGTTATTGGTAAGCGCTATAATACATTTTGTTTTTGGTAAGCGTTATGATACATTCTGTTGTTGGTAAGCGCTATGATACATTCTGTTGTTGGTAAGCGCTATGATACATTTTGTTATTGGTAAGCGCTATAATACATTTTGTTTTTGGTAAGCGTTATGATACATTCTCTTATTGGTAAGCGCTATGACACATTCTCTTATTGGTAAGCGTTATGATACATTCTCTTATTGGTAAGCGCTATGATACATTCTCTTATTGGTAAGCGCTATGATACATTCTGTTATTGGTAAGCGCGATGATACATTCTGTTGTTGGTAAGCGCTATGATACATTCTCTTATTGGTAAGCGTTATAATACATTCTGTTGTTGGTAAGCGCTATGATACATTCTGTTATTGGTAAGCGCGATGATACATTCTGTTGTTGGTAAGCGCTATGATACATTCTCTTATTGGTAAGCGTTATAATACATTCTGTTGTTGGTAAACGCTATGATACATTCTGTTATTGGTAAGCGTTATGATACATTCTGTTATTGGTAAGCGCTATGATACATTCTCTTATTGGTAAGCGTTATGATACATTCTGTTGTTGGTAAGCGTTATGATACATTCTGTTGTTGGTAAACGCTATGATACATTCTGTTGTTGGTAAGCGCTATGATACATTCTCTTATTGGTAAGCGCTATGATACATTCTGTTGTTGGTAAGCGCTATGATACATTCTGTTGTTGGTAAGCGCTATGATACATTCCGTTATTGGTAAGCGTTATAATACATTCTGTTGTTGGTAAGCGTTATAATACATTCTGTTGTTGGTAAGAGCTATAATACATTCTGTTGTTGGTACGCGCTATAATACATTCTGTTGTTGGTAAGCGCTATGATACATTCTGTTATTGGTAAGCGTTATAATACATTCTGTTGTTGGTAAGCGCTATGATACATTCTGTTATTGGTAAGCGTTATAATACATTCTGTTGTTGGTAAGCGTTATAATACATTCTGTTGTTGGTAAGCGCTATGATACATTCTGTTGTTGGTAAGCGCTATGATACATTCTGTTGTTGGTAAGCGCTATGATACATTCTGTTGTTGGTAAGCGCTATAATACATTCTGTTGTTGGTAAGCGCTATGATACATTCTGTTGTTGGTAAGCGCTATGATACATTCTGTTGTTGGTAAGCGCTATGATACATTCTGTTGTTGGTAAGCGCTATGATACATTCTGTTATTGGTAAGCGCTATGATACATTCTGTTGTTGGTAAGCGCTATGATACATTCTGTTGTTGGTAAGCGCTATGATACATTCTGTTGTTGGTAAGCGCTATGATACATTCTGTTGTTGGTAAGCGCTATGATACATTCTGTTGTTGGTAAGCGCTATAATACATTTTGTTTTTGGTAAGCGCTATAATGCATTTTGTTTTTGGTAAGCGCTATAATACATTCTGTTGTTGGTAAGCGCTATAATACATTTTGTTTTTGGTAAGCGTTATAATACATTCTGTTGTTGGTAAGCGCTATAATACATTCTGTTATTGGTAAGCGCTATAATACATTCTGTTATTGGTAAGCGTTATGATACATTCTGTTATTGGTAAGCGTTATGATACATTCTGTTGTTGGTAAGCGCTATAATACATTTTGTTTTTGGTAAGCGCTATAATACATTCTGTTGTTGGTAAGCGTTATGATACATTCTGTTTTTGGTAAGCGTTATGATATATTCTGTTGGTAAGCGCTATGATACATTCTGTTGTTGGTAAGCGCTATGATACATTCTGTTGTTGGTAAGCGCTATGATACATTCTGTTGTTGGTAAACGTTATAATACATTCTGTTGTTGGTAAGCGCTATAATACATTCTGTTGTTGGTAAGCGTTATGATACATTCTGTTGTTGGTAAACGTTATAATACATTCTGTTGTTGGTAAGCGTTATGATACATTCTGTTGTTGGTAAGCGCTATGATACATTCTGTTGTTGGTAAGCGAGATGATACATTCTGTTGTTGGTAAGCGCTATGATACATTCTGTTGTTGGTAAGCGCTATGATACATTCTGTTGTTGGTAAGCGTTATGATACATTCTGTTGTTGGTAAGCGTTATGATACATTCTCTTATTGGCAAGCGCTATGATACATTCTGTTGTTGGTAAGCGTTATGATACATTCTGTTGTTGGTAAGCGTTATGATATATTCTGTTGGTAAGCGCTATGATACATTCTGTTGTTGGTAAGCGCTATGATACATTCTGTTGTTGGTAAGCGCTATAATACATTTTGTTTTTGGTAAGCGTTATGATACATTCTGTTATTGGTAAGCGCTATAATACATTTTGTTTTTGGTAAGCGTTATGATACATTCTGTTGTTGGTAAGCGCTATGATACATTCTGTTGTTGGTAAGCGCTATGATACATTCTGTTATTGGTAAGCGCTATAATACATTTTGTTTTTGGTAAGCGTTATGATACATTCTCTTATTGGTAAGCGCTATGATACATTCTCTTATTGGTAAGCGTTATGATACATTCTCTTATTGGTAAGCGCTATGATACATTCTCTTATTGGTAAGCGCTATGATACATTCTGTTATTGGTAAGCGCGATGATACATTCTGTTGTTGGTAAGCGCTATAATACATTCTCTTATTGGTAAGCGCTATGATACATTCTGTTATTGGTAAGCGCGATGATACATTCTGTTGTTGGTAAGCGCTATGATACATTCTCTTATTGGTAAGCGTTATAATACATTCTGTTGTTGGTAAACGCTATGATACATTCTGTTATTGGTAAGCGTTATGATACATTCTGTTGTTGGTAAGCGCTATGATACATTCTCTTATTGGTAAGCGTTATGATACATTCTGTTGTTGGTAAGCGTTATGATACATTCTGTTGTTGGTAAACGCTATGATACATTCTGTTGTTGGTAAGCGCTATGATACATTCTCTTATTGGTAAGCTCTATGATACATTCTGTTGTTGGTAAGCGCTATGATACATTCTGTTGTTGGTAAGCGCTATAATACATTCTGTTATTGGTAAGCGTTATAATACATTCTGTTATTGGTAAGCGTTATAATACATCCTGTTGTTGGTAAGCGCTATAATACATTCTGTTGTTGGTAAGCGCTATAATACATTCTGTTGTTGGTAAGCGCTATGATACATTCTGTTATTGGTAAGCGTTATAATACATTCTGTTGTTGGTAAGCGCTATGATACATTCTGTTGTTGGTAAGCGCTATGATACATTCTGTTGTTGGTAAGCGTTATGATACATTCTGTTGTTGGTAAGCGCTATAATACATTTTGTTTTTGGTAAGCGCTATAATACATTCTGTTGTTGGTAAGCGTTATGATACATTCTGTTTTTGGTAAGCGTTATGATATATTCTGTTGGTAAGCGCTATGATACATTCTGTTGTTGGTAAGCGCTATGATACATTCTGTTGTTGGTAAGCGCTATGATACATTCTGTTGTTGGTAAACGTTATAATACATTCTGTTGTTGGTAAACGCTATGATACATTCTGTTATTGGTAAGCGTTATGATACATTCTGTTATTGGTAAGCGCTATGATACATTCTCTTATTGGTAAGCGTTATGATACATTCTGTTGTTGGTAAGCGTTATGATACATTCTGTTGTTGGTAAGCGCTATGATACATTCTGTTGTTGGTAAGCGCTATGATACATTCTCTTATTGGTAAGCGCTATGATACATTCTGTTATTGGTAAGCGTTATAATACATTCTGTTGTTGGTAAGCGTTATAATACATCCTGTTGTTGGTAAGCGCTATAATACATTCTGTTGTTGGTAAGCGCTATAATACATTCTGTTGTTGGTAAGCGCTATAATACATTCTGTTGTTGGTAAGCGCTATGATACATTCTGTTGTTGGTAAGCGCTATGATACATTCTGTTGTTGGTAAGCGCTATGATACATTCTGTTGTTGGTAAGCGCTATGATACATTCTGTTATTGGTAAGCGCTATGATACATTCTGTTGTTGGTAAGCGCTATGATACATTCTGTTGTTGGTAAGCGCTATGATACATTCTGTTGTTGGTAAGCGCTATGATACATTCTGTTGTTGGTAAGCGCTATGATACATTCTGTTGTTGGTAAGCGCTATAATACATTTTGTTTTTGGTAAGCGCTATAATACATTTTGTTTTTGGTAAGCGCTATAATACATTCTGTTGTTGGTAAGCGCTATAATACATTTTGTTTTTGGTAAGCGTTATAATACATTCTGTTGGTAAGCGCTATAATACATTCTGTTATTGGTAAGCGCTATAATACATTCTGTTATTGGTAAGCGTTATGATACATTCTGTTATTGGTAAGCGTTATGATACATTCTGTTGTTGGTAAGCGCTATAATACATTTTGTTTTTGGTAAGCGCTATAATACATTCTGTTGTTGGTAAGCGTTATGATACATTCTGTTTTTGGTAAGCGTTATGATATATTCTGTTGGTAAGCGCTATGATACATTCTGTTGTTGGTAAGCGCTATGATACATTCTGTTGTTGGTAAGCGCTATGATACATTCTGTTGTTGGTAAACGTTATAATACATTCTGTTGTTGGTAAGCGCTATAATACATTCTGTTGTTGGTAAGCGTTATGATACATTCTGTTGTTGGTAAACGTTATAATACATTCTGTTGTTGGTAAGCGTTATGATACATTCTGTTGTTGGTAAGCGTTATGATACATTCTGTTGTTGGTAAGCGTTATGATACATTCTCTTATTGGCAAGCGCTATGATACATTCTGTTGTTGGTAAGCGTTATGATACATTCTGTTGTTGGTAAGCGTTATGATATATTCTGTTGGTAAGCGCTATGATACATTCTGTTGTTGGTAAGCGCTATGATACATTCTGTTGTTGGTAAGCGCTATAATACATTTTGTTTTTGGTAAGCGTTATGATACATTCTGTTATTGGTAAGCGCTATAATACATTTTGTTTTTGGTAAGCGTTATGATACATTCTGTTGTTGGTAAGCGCTATGATACATTCTGTTGTTGGTAAGCGCTATGATACATTCTGTTATTGGTAAGCGCTATAATACATTTTGTTTTTGGTAAGCGTTATGATACATTCTCTTATTGGTAAGCGCTATGATACATTCTCTTATTGGTAAGCGTTATGATACATTCTCTTATTGGTAAGCGCTATGATACATTCTCTTATTGGTAAGCGCTATGATACATTCTGTTATTGGTAAGCGCGATGATACATTCTGTTGTTGGTAAGCGCTATGATACATTCTCTTATTGGTAAGCGCTATGATACATTCTGTTATTGGTAAGCGCGATGATACATTCTGTTGTTGGTAAGCGCTATGATACATTCTCTTATTGGTAAGCGTTATAATACATTCTGTTGTTGGTAAACGCTATGATACATTCTGTTATTGGTAAGCGTTATGATACATTCTGTTATTGGTAAGCGCTATGATACATTCTCTTATTGGTAAGCGTTATGATACATTCTGTTGTTGGTAAGCGTTATGATACATTCTGTTGTTGGTAAACGCTATGATACATTCTGTTGTTGGTAAGCGCTATGATACATTCTCTTATTGGTAAGCGCTATGATACATTCTGTTGTTGGTAAGCGCTATGATACATTCTGTTGTTGGTAAGCGCTATGATACATTCTGTTATTGGTAAGCGCTATGATACATTCTGTTGTTGGTAAACGTTATAATACATTCTGTTGTTGGTAAGCGCTATAATACATTCTGTTGTTGGTAAGCGTTATGATACATTCTGTTGTTGGTAAACGTTATAATACATTCTGTTGTTGGTAAGCGTTATGATACATTCTGTTGTTGGTAAGCGCTATGATACATTCTGTTGTTGGTAAGCGAGATGATACATTCTGTTGTTGGTAAGCGCTATGATACATTCTGTTGTTGGTAAGCGCTATGATACATTCTGTTGTTGGTAAGCGTTATGATACATTCTGTTGTTGGTAAGCGTTATGATACATTCTCTTATTGGCAAGCGCTATGATACATTCTGTTGTTGGTAAGCGTTATGATACATTCTGTTGTTGGTAAGCGTTATGATATATTCTGTTGGTAAGCGCTATGATACATTCTGTTGTTGGTAAGCGCTATGATACATTCTGTTGTTGGTAAGCGCTATAATACATTTTGTTTTTGGTAAGCGTTATGATACATTCTGTTATTGGTAAGCGCTATAATACATTTTGTTTTTGGTAAGCGTTATGATACATTCTGTTGTTGGTAAGCGCTATGATACATTCTGTTGTTGGTAAGCGCTATGATACATTCTGTTATTGGTAAGCGCTATAATACATTTTGTTTTTGGTAAGCGTTATGATACATTCTCTTATTGGTAAGCGCTATGATACATTCTCTTATTGGTAAACGTTATGATACATTCTCTTATTGGTAAGCGCTATGATACATTCTCTTATTGGTAAGCGCTATGATACATTCTGTTATTGGTAAGCGCGATGATACATTCTGTTGTTGGTAAGCGCTATGATACATTCTCTTATTGGTAAGCGCTATGATACATTCTGTTATTGGTAAGCGCGATGATACATTCTGTTGTTGGTAAGCGCTATGATACATTCTCTTATTGGTAAGCGTTATAATACATTCTGTTGTTGGTAAACGCTATGATACATTCTGTTATTGGTAAGCGTTATGATACATTCTGTTATTGGTAAGCGCTATGATACATTCTCTTATTGGTAAGCGTTATGATACATTCTGTTGTTGGTAAGCGTTATGATACATTCTGTTGTTGGTAAACGCTATGATACATTCTGTTGTTGGTAAGCGCTATGATACATTCTCTTATTGGTAAGCGCTATGATACATTCTGTTGTTGGTAAGCGCTATGATACATTCTGTTGTTGGTAAGCGCTATGATACATTCTGTTATTGGTAAGCGTTATAATACATTCTGTTGTTGGTAAGCGTTATAATACATCCTGTTGTTGGTAAGCGCTATAATACATTCTGTTGTTGGTAAGCGCTATAATACATTCTGTTCTTGGTAAGCGCTATGATACATTCTGTTATTGGTAAGCGTTATAATACATTCTGTTGTTGGTAAGCGCTATGATACATTCTGTTATTGGTAAGCGTTATAATACATTCTGTTGTTGGTAAGCGTTATAATACATTCTGTTGTTGGTAAGCGCTATGATACATTCTGTTGTTGGTAAGCGCTATGATACATTCTGTTGTTGGTAAGCGCTATGATACATTCTGTTGTTGGTAAGCGCTATAATACATTCTGTTGTTGGTAAGCGCTATGATACATTCTGTTGTTGGTAAGCGCTATGATACATTCTGTTGTTGGTAAGCGCTATGATACATTCTGTTGTTGGTAAGCGCTATGATACATTCTGTTATTGGTAAGCGCTATGATACATTCTGTTGTTGGTAAGCGCTATGATACATTCTGTTGTTGGTACGCGCTATGATACATTCTGTTGTTGGTAAGCGCTATGATACATTCTGTTGTTGGTAAGCGCTATGATACATTCTGTTGTTGGTAAGCGCTATAATACATTTTGTTTTTGGTAAGCGCTATAATACATTCTGTTGTTGGTAAGCGCTATAATACATTTTGTTTTTGATAAGCGTTATGATACATTCTGTTGTTGGTAAGCGCTATAATACATTTTGTTTTTGGTAAGCGCTATAATACATTCTGTTGTTGGTAAGCGCTATAATACATTTTGTTTTTGGTAAGCGCTATAATACATTTTGTTTTTGGTAAGCGTTATAATACATTCTGTTGTTGGTAAGCGCTATAATACATTCCGTTATTGGTAAGCGCTATAATACATTCTGATGTTGGTAAGCGCTATAATACATTTTGTTTTTGGTAAGCGCTATAATACATTCTGTTTTTGGTAAGCGCTATAATACATTCTGATGTTGGTAAGCGCTATAATACATTTTGTTTTTGGTAAGCGCTATAATACATTCTGTTGTTGGTAAGCGTTATGATACATTCTGTTGTTGGTAAGCGCTATAATACATTTTGTTTTTGGTAAGCGCTATAATACATTCTGTTGTTGGTAAGCGTTATGATACATTCTGTTGTTGGTAAGCGCTATAATACATTCTGTTGTTGGTAAGCGCTATAATACATTTTGTTTTTGGTAAGCGTTATAATACATTCTGTTGTTGGTAAGCGCTATAATACATTCTGTTATTGGTAAGCGCTATAATACATTCTGTTATTGGTAAGCGTTATGATACATTCTGTTATTGGTAAGCGTTATGATACATTCTGTTGTTGGTAAGCGCTATAATACATTTTGTTTTTGGTAAGCGCTATAATACATTCTGTTGTTGGTAAGCGTTATGATACATTCTGTTTTTGGTAAGCGTTATGATATGTTCTGTTGGTAAGCGCTATGATACATTCTGTTGTTGGTAAGCGCTATGATACATTCTGTTGTTGGTAAGCGCTATGATACATTCTGTTGTTGGTAAACGTTATAATACATTCTGTTGTTGGTAAGCGCTATAATACATTCTGTTGTTGGTAAGCGTTATGATATATTCTGTTGTTGGTAAACGTTATAATACATTCTGTTGTTGGTAAGCGTTATGATACATTCTGTTGTTGGTAAGCGCTATGATACATTCTGTTGTTGGTAAGCGCTATGATACATTCTGTTGTTGGTAAACGTTATAATATATTCTGTTGTTGGTAAGCGCTATAATACATTTTGTTTTTGGTAAGCGCTATAATACATTCTGTTGTTGGTAAGCGCTATGATACATTCTGTTGTTGGTAAGCGCTATGATACATTCTGTTGTTGGTAAGCGCTGTGATACATTCTGTTGTTGGTAAGCGCTATGATACATTCTGTTGTTGGTAAGCGTTATGATACATTCTGTTGTTGGTAAGCGTTATGATACATTCTGTTGTTGGTAAGCGTTATGATACATTCTGTTGTTGGTAAGCGTTATGATACATTCTGTTGTTGGTAAGCGATATGATACATTCTGTTGTTGGTAAGCGCTATGATCCATTCTGTTGTTGGTAAGCGCTATGATACATTCTGTTGTTGGTAAGCGTTATGATACATTCTGTTGTTGGTAAGCGTTATGATACATTCTCTTATTGGCAAGCGCTATGATACATTCTGTTGTTGGTAAGCGTTATGATACATTCTGTTGTTGGTAAGCGTTATGATATATTCTGTTGGTAAGCGCTATGATACATTCTGTTGTTGGTAAGCGCTATGATACATTCTGTTGTTGGTAAGCGCTATAATACATTTTGTTTTTGGTAAGCGTTATGATACATTCTGTTATTGGTAAGCGCTATAATACATTTTGTTTTTGGTAAGCGTTATGATACATTCTGTTGTTGGTAAGCGCTATGATACATTCTGTTGTTGGTAAGCGCTATGATACATTCTGTTGTTGGTAAGCGCTATGATACATTCTGTTGTTGGTAAACGTTATAATACATTCTGTTGTTGGTAAGCGCTATAATACATTCTGTTGTTGGTAAGCGCTATGATACATTCTGTTGTTGGTAAACGTTATAATACATTCTGTTGTTGGTAAGCGTTATGATACATTCTGTTGTTGGTAAGCGCTATGATACATTCTGTTGTTGGTAAGCGCTATGATACATTCTGTTGTTGGTAAGCGCTATGATACATTCTGTTGTTGGTAAACGTTATAATACATTCTGTTGTTGGTAAGCGCTATAATACATTCTGTTGTTGGTAAGCGTTATGATACATTCTGTTGTTGGTAAACGTTATAATACATTCTGTTGTTGGTAAGCGTTATGATACATTCTGTTGTTGGTAAGCGCTATGATACATTCTGTTGTTGGTAAGCGAGATGATACATTCTGTTGTTGGTAAGCGCTATGATACATTCTGTTGTTGGTAAGCGCTATGATACATTCTGTTGTTGGTAAGCGTTATGATACATTCTGTTGTTGGTAAGCGTTATGATACATTCTCTTATTGGCAAGCGCTATGATACATTCTGTTGTTGGTAAGCGTTATGATACATTCTGTTGTTGGTAAGCGTTATGATATATTCTGTTGGTAAGCGCTATGATACATTCTGTTGTTGGTAAGCGCTATGATACATTCTGTTGTTGGTAAGCGCTATAATACATTTTGTTTTTGGTAAGCGTTATGATACATTCTGTTATTGGTAAGCGCTATAATACATTTTGTTTTTGGTAAGCGTTATGATACATTCTGTTGTTGGTAAGCGCTATGATACATTCTGTTGTTGGTAAGCGCTATGATACATTCTGTTATTGGTAAGCGCTATAATACATTTTGTTTTTGGTAAGCGTTATGATACATTCTCTTATTGGTAAGCGCTATGATACATTCTCTTATTGGTAAGCGTTATGATACATTCTCTTATTGGTAAGCGCTATGATACATTCTCTTATTGGTAAGCGCTATGATACATTCTGTTATTGGTAAGCGCGATGATACATTCTGTTGTTGGTAAGCGCTATGATACATTCTCTTATTGGTAAGCGCTATGATACATTCTGTTATTGGTAAGCGCGATGATACATTCTGTTGTTGGTAAGCGCTATGATACATTCTCTTATTGGTAAGCGTTATAATACATTCTGTTGTTGGTAAACGCTATGATACATTCTGTTATTGGTAAGCGTTATGATACATTCTGTTGTTGGTAAGCGCTATGATACATTCTCTTATTGGTAAGCGTTATGATACATTCTGTTGTTGGTAAGCGTTATGATACATTCTGTTGTTGGTAAACGCTATGATACATTCTGTTGTTGGTAAGCGCTATGATACATTCTCTTATTGGTAAGCTCTATGATACATTCTGTTGTTGGTAAGCGCTATGATACATTCTGTTGTTGGTAAGCGCTATGATACATTCTGTTATTGGTTAGCGTTATAATACATTCTGTTGTTGGTAAGCGTTATAATACATCCTGTTGTTGGTAAGCGCTATAATACATTCTGTTGTTGGTAAGCGCTATAATACATTCTGTTGTTGGTAAGCGCTATGATACATTCTGTTATTGGTAAGCGTTATAATACATTCTGTTGTTGGTAAGCGCTATGATACATTCTGTTATTGGTAAGCGTTATAATACATTCTGTTGTTGGTAAGCGTTATAATACATTCTGTTGTTGGTAAGCGCTATGATACATTCTGTTGTTGGTAAGCGCTATGATACATTCTGTTGTTGGTAAGCGCTATGATACATTCTGTTGTTGGTAAGCGCTATAATACATTCTGTTGTTGGTAAGCGCTATGATACATTCTGTTGTTGGTAAGCGCTATGATACATTCTGTTGTTGGTAAGCGCTATGATACATTCTGTTGTTGGTAAGCGCTATGATACATTCTGTTATTGGTAAGCGCTATGATACATTCTGTTGTTGGTAAGC
Source organism: Arenicola marina (assembly GCA_964019135.1). Classification (NCBI taxonomy): domain Eukaryota; kingdom Metazoa; phylum Annelida; class Polychaeta; family Arenicolidae; genus Arenicola; species Arenicola marina. Next base: position 28,859,930 of record OZ025259.1, read on the forward strand.
GCTATGATACATTCTGTTGTTGGTAAGCGCTATGATACATTCTGTTGTTGGCAAGCGCTATGATACATTCTGTTGTTGGTAAGCGCTATGATACATTCTGTTGTTGGTAAGCGCTATAATACATTTTCTTTTTGGTAAGCGCTATAATACATTCTGTTGTTGGTAAGCGCTATAATACATTTTGTTTTTGATAAGCGTTCTGATACATTCTGTTGTTGGTAAGCGCTATAATACATTTTGTTTTTGGTAAGCGCTATAATACATTCTGTTGTTGGTAAGCGCTATAATACATTTTGTTTTTGGTAAGCGCTAAAATACATTTTGTTTTTGGTAAGCGTTATAATACATTCTGTTGTTGGTAAGCGCTATAATACATTCCGTTATTGGTAAGCGCTATAATACATTCTGATGTTGGTAAGCGCTATAATACATTTTGTTTTTGGTAAGCGCTATAATACATTCTGTTTTTGGTAAGCGCTATAATACATTCTGATGTTGGTAAGCGCTATAATACATTTTGTTTTTGGTAAGCGCTATAATACATTCTGTTGTTGGTAAGCGTTATGATACATTCTGTTGTTGGTAAGCGCTATAATACATTTTGTTTTTGGTAAGCGCTATAATACATTCTGTTGTTGGTAAGCGTTATGATACATTCTGTTGTTGGTAAGCGCTATAATACATTCTGTTGTTGGTAAGCGCTATAATACATTTTGTTTTTGGTAAGCGTTATAATACATTCTGTTGTTGGTAAGCGCTATAATACATTCTGTTATTGGTAAGCGCTATAATACATTCTGTTATTGGTAAGCGTTATGATACATTCTGTTATTGGTAAGCGTTATGATACATTCTGTTGTTGGTAAGCGCTATAATACATTTTGTTTTTGGTAAGCGCTATAATACATTCTGTTGTTGGTAAGCGTTATGATACATTCTGTTTTTGGTAAGCGTTATGATATGTTCTGTTGGTAAGCGCTATGATACATTCTGTTGTTGGTAAGCGCTATGATACATTCTGTTGTTGGTAAGCGCTATGATACATTCTGTTGTTGGTAAACGTTATAATACATTCTGTTGTTGGTAAGCGCTATAATACATTCTGTTGTTGGTAAGCGTTATGATATATTCTGTTGTTGGTAAACGTTATAATACATTCTGTTGTTGGTAAGCGTTATGATACATTCTGTTGTTGGTAAGCGCTATGATACATTCTGTTGTTGGTAAGCGCTATGATACATTCTGTTGTTGGTAAACGTTATAATATATTCTGTTGTTGGTAAGCGCTATAATACATTTTGTTTTTGGTAAGCGCTATAATACATTCTGTTGTTGGTAAGCGCTATGATACATTCTGTTGTTGGTAAGCGCTATGATACATTCTGTTGTTGGTAAGCGCTGTGATACATTCTGTTGTTGGTAAGCGCTATGATACATTCTGTTGTTGGTAAGCGTTATGATACATTCTGTTGTTGGTAAGCGTTATGATACATTCTGTTGTTGGTAAGCGTTATGATACATTCTGTTGTTGGTAAGCGTTATGATACATTCTGTTGTTGGTAAGCGATATGATACATTCTGTTGTTGGTAAGCGCTATGATACATTCTGTTGTTGGTAAGCGCTATGATACATTCTGTTGTTGGTAAGCGTTATGATACATTCTGTTGTTGGTAAGCGTTATGATACATTCTCTTATTGGCAAGCGCTATGATACATTCTGTTGTTGGTAAGCGTTATGATACATTCTGTTGTTGGTAAGCGTTATGATATATTCTGTTGGTAAGCGCTATGATACATTCTGTTGTTGGTAAGCGCTATGATACATTCTGTTGTTGGTAAGCGCTATAATACATTTTGTTTTTGGTAAGCGTTATGACACATTCTGTTATTGGTAAGCGCTATAATACATTTTGTTTTTGGTAAGCGTTATGATACATTCTGTTGTTGGTAAGCGCTATGATACATTCTGTTGTTGGTAAGCGCTATGATACATTCTGTTGTTGGTAAGCGCTATGATACATTCTGTTGTTGGTAAACGTTATAATACATTCTGTTGTTGGTAAGCGCTATAATACATTCTGTTGTTGGTAAGCGCTATGATACATTCTGTTGTTGGTAAACGTTATAATACATTCTGTTGTTGGTAAGCGTTATGATACATTCTGTTGTTGGTAAGCGCTATGATACATTCTGTTGTTGGTAAGCGCTATGATACATTCTGTTGTTGGTAAGCGCTATGATACATTCTGTTGTTGGTAAACGTTATAATACATTCTGTTGTTGGTAAGCGCTATAATACATTCTGTTGTTGGTAAGCGTTATGATACATTCTGTTGTTGGTAAACGTTATAATACATTCTGTTGTTGGTAAGCGTTATGATACATTCTGTTGTTGGTAAGCGCTATGATACATTCTGTTGTTGGTAAGCGAGATGATACATTCTGTTGTTGGTAAGCGCTATGATACATTCTGTTGTTGGTAAGCGCTATGATACATTCTGTTGTTGGTAAGCGTTATGATACATTCTGTTGTTGGTAAGCGTTATGATACATTCTCTTATTGGCAAGCGCTATGATACATTCTGTTGTTGGTAAGCGTTATGATACATTCTGTTGTTGGTAAGCGTTATGATATATTCTGTTGGTAAGCGCTATGATACATTCTGTTGTTGGTAAGCGCTATGATACATTCTGTTGTTGGTAAGCGCTATAATACATTTTGTTTTTGGTAAGCGTTATGATACATTCTGTTATTGGTAAGCGCTATAATACATTTTGTTTTTGGTAAGCGTTATGATACATTCTGTTGTTGGTAAGCGCTATGATACATTCTGTTGTTGGTAAGCGCTATGATACATTCTGTTATTGGTAAGCGCTATAATACATTTTGTTTTTGGTAAGCGTTATGATACATTCTCTTATTGGTAAGCGCTATGATACATTCTCTTATTGGTAAGCGTTATGATACATTCTCTTATTGGTAAGCGCTATGATACATTCTCTTATTGGTAAGCGCTATGATACATTCTGTTATTGGTAAGCGCGATGATACATTCTGTTGTTGGTAAGCGCTATGATACATTCTCTTATTGGTAAGCGCTATGATACATTCTGTTATTGGTAAGCGCGATGATACATTCTGTTGTTGGTAAGCGCTATGATAATTCTCTTATTGGTAAGCGTTATAATACATTCTGTTGTTGGTAAACGCTATGATACATTCTGTTATTGGTAAGCGTTATGATACATTCTGTTGTTGGTAAGCGCTATGATACATTCTCTTATTGGTAAGCGTTATGATACATTCTGTTGTTGGTAAGCGTTATGATACATTCTGTTGTTGGTAAACGCTATGATACATTCTGTTGTTGGTAAGCGCTATGATACATTCTCTTATTGGTAAGCTCTATGATACATTCTGTTGTTGGTAAGCGCTATGATACATTCTGTTGTTGGTAAGCGCTATGATACATTCTGTTATTGGTTAGCGTTATAATACATTCTGTTGTTGGTAAGCGTTATAATACATCCTGTTGTTGGTAAGCGCTATAATACATTCTGTTGTTGGTAAGCGCTATAATACATTCTGTTGTTGGTAAGCGCTATGATACATTCTGTTATTGGTAAGCGTTATAATACATTCTGTTGTTGGTAAGCGCTATGATACATTCTGTTATTGGTAAGCGTTATAATACATTCTGTTGTTGGTAAGCGTTATAATACATTCTGTTGTTGGTAAGCGCTATGATACATTCTGTTGTTGGTAAGCGCTATGATACATTCTGTTGTTGGTAAGCGCTATGATACATTCTGTTGTTGGTAAGCGCTATAATACATTCTGTTGTTGGTAAGCGCTATGATACATTCTGTTGTTGGTAAGCGCTATGATACATTCTGTTGTTGGTAAGCGCTATGATACATTCTGTTGTTGGTAAGCGCTATGATACATTCTGTTATTGGTAAGCGCTATGATACATTCTGTTGTTGGTAAGCGCTATGATACATTCTGTTGTTGGTAAGCGCTATGATACATTCTGTTGTTGGCAAGCGCTATGATACATTCTGTTGTTGGTAAGCGCTATGATACATTCTGTTGTTGGTAAGCGCTATAATACATTTTCTTTTTGGTAAGCGCTATAATACATTCTGTTGTTGGTAAGCGCTATAATACATTTTGTTTTTGATAAGCGTTCTGATACATTCTGTTGTTGGTAAGCGCTATAATACATTTTGTTTTTGGTAAGCGCTATAATACATTCTGTTGTTGGTAAGCGCTATAATACATTTTGTTTTTGGTAAGCGCTAAAATACATTTTGTTTTTGGTAAGCGTTATAATACATTCTGTTGTTGGTAAGCGCTATAATACATTCCGTTATTGGTAAGCGCTATAATACATTCTGATGTTGGTAAGCGCTATAATACATTTTGTTTTTGGTAAGCGCTATAATACATTCTGTTTTTGGTAAGCGCTATAATACATTCTGATGTTGGTAAGCGCTATAATACATTTTGTTTTTGGTAAGCGCTATAATACATTCTGTTGTTGGTAAGCGTTATGATACATTCTGTTGTTGGTAAGCGCTATAATACATTTTGTTTTTGGTAAGCGCTATAATACATTCTGTTGTTGGTAAGCGTTATGATACATTCTGTTGTTGGTAAGCGCTATAATACATTCTGTTGTTGGTAAGCGCTATAATACATTTTGTTTTTGGTAAGCGTTATAATACATTCTGTTGTTGGTAAGCGCTATAATACATTCTGTTATTGGTAAGCGCTATAATACATTCTGTTATTGGTAAGCGTTATGATACATTCTGTTATTGGTAAGCGTTATGATACATTCTGTTGTTGGTAAGCGCTATAATACATTTTGTTTTTGGTAAGCGCTATAATACATTCTGTTGTTGGTAAGCGTTATGATACATTCTGTTTTTGGTAAGCGTTATGATATATTCTGTTGGTAAGCGCTATGATACATTCTGTTGTTGGTAAGCGCTATGATACATTCTGTTGTTGGTAAGCGTTATGATACATTCTGTTGTTGGTAAGCGCTATAATACATTTTGTTTTTGGTAAGCGCTATAATACATTCTGTTGTTGGTAAGCGTTATGATACATTCTGTTTTTGGTAAGCGTTATGATATATTCTGTTGGTAAGCGCTATGATACATTCTGTTGTTGGTAAGCGCTATGATACATTCTGTTGTTGGTAAGCGCTATGATACATTCTGTTGTTGGTAAACGTTATAATACATTCTGTTGTTGGTAAACGCTATGATACATTCTGTTATTGGTAAGCGTTATGATACATTCTGTTATTGGTAAGCGCTATGATACATTCTCTTATTGGTAAGCGTTATGATACATTCTGTTGTTGGTAAGCGTTATGATACATTCTGTTGTTGGTAAACGCTATGATACATTCTGTTGTTGGTAAGCGCTATGATACATTCTCTTATTGGTAAGCGCTATGATACATTCTGTTATTGGTAAGCGTTATAATACATTCTGTTGTTGGTAAGCGTTATAATACATCCTGTTGTTGGTAAGCGCTATAATACATTCTGTTGTTGGTAAGCGCTATAATACATTCTGTTGTTGGTAAGCGCTATAATACATTCTGTTGTTGGTAAGCGCTATGATACATTCTGTTGTTGGTAAGCGCTATGATACATTCTGTTGTTGGTAAGCGCTATGATACATTCTGTTGTTGGTAAGCGCTATGATACATTCTGTTATTGGTAAGCGCTATGATACATTCTGTTGTTGGTAAGCGCTATGATACATTCTGTTGTTGGTAAGCGCTATGATACATTCTGTTGTTGGTAAGCGCTATGATACATTCTGTTGTTGGTAAGCGCTATGATACATTCTGTTGTTGGTAAGCGCTATAATACATTTTGTTTTTGGTAAGCGCTATAATACATTTTGTTTTTGGTAAGCGCTATAATACATTCTGTTGTTGGTAAGCGCTATAATACATTTTGTTTTTGGTAAGCGTTATAATACATTCTGTTGGTAAGCGCTATAATACATTCTGTTATTGGTAAGCGCTATAATACATTCTGTTATTGGTAAGCGTTATGATACATTCTGTTATTGGTAAGCGTTATGATACATTCTGTTGTTGGTAAGCGCTATAATACATTTTGTTTTTGGTAAGCGCTATAATACATTCTGTTGTTGGTAAGCGTTATGATACATTCTGTTTTTGGTAAGCGTTATGATATATTCTGTTGGTAAGCGCTATGATACATTCTGTTGTTGGTAAGCGCTATGATACATTCTGTTGTTGGTAAGCGCTATGATACATTCTGTTGTTGGTAAACGTTATAATACATTCTGTTGTTGGTAAGCGCTATAATACATTCTGTTGTTGGTAAGCGTTATGATACATTCTGTTGTTGGTAAACGTTATAATACATTCTGTTGTTGGTAAGCGTTATGATACATTCTGTTGTTGGTAAGCGTTATGATACATTCTGTTGTTGGTAAGCGTTATGATACATTCTCTTATTGGCAAGCGCTATGATACATTCTGTTGTTGGTAAGCGCTATGATACATTCTGTTATTGGTAAGCGCGATGATACATTCTGTTGTTGGTAAGCGCTATGATACATTCTCTTATTGGTAAGCGCTATGATACATTCTGTTATTGGTAAGCGCGATGATACATTCTGTTGTTGGTAAGCGCTATGATACATTCTCTTATTGGTAAGCGTTATAATACATTCTGTTGTTGGTAAACGCTATGATACATTCTGTTATTGGTAAGCGTTATGATACATTCTGTTATTGGTAAGCGCTATGATACATTCTCTTATTGGTAAGCGTTATGATACATTCTGTTGTTGGTAAGCGTTATGATATATTCTGTTGGTAAGCGCTATGATACATTCTGTTGTTGGTAAGCGCTATGATACATTCTGTTGTTGGTAAGCGCTATGATACATTCTGTTGTTGGTAAGCGTTATGATACATTCTGTTGTTGGTAAGCGCTATAATACATTTTGTTTTTGGTAAGCGCTATAATACATTCTGTTGTTGGTAAGCGTTATGATACATTCTGTTTTTGGTAAGCGTTATGATATATTCTGTTGGTAAGCGCTATGATACATTCTGTTGTTGGTAAGCGCTATGATACATTCTGTTGTTGGTAAGCGCTATGATACATTCTGTTGTTGGTAAGCGCTATGATACATTCTCTTATTGGTAAGCGCTATGATACATTCTGTTGTTGGTAAGCGCTATGATACATTCTGTTGTTGGTAAGCGCTATGATACATTCTGTTATTGGTAAGCGTTATAATACATTCTGTTGTTGGTAAGCGCTATAATACATTCTGTTGTTGGTAAGCGCTATGATACATTCTGTTGTTGGTAAGCGCTATGATACATTCTGTTGTTGGTAAGCGCTATGATACATTCTGTTGTTGGTAAGCGCTATGATACATTCTCTTATTGGTAAGCGCTATGATACATTCTGTTGTTGGTAAGCGCTATGATACATTCTGTTGTTGGTAAGCGCTATAATACATTCTGTTATTGGTAAGCGCTATAATACATTCTGTTATTGGTAAGCGTTATGATACATTCTGTTATTGGTAAGCGTTATGATACATTCTGTTGTTGGTAAGCGCTATAATACATTTTGTTTTTGGTAAGCGCTATAATACATTCTGTTGTTGGTAAGCGTTATGATACATTCTGTTTTTGGTAAGCGTTATGATATATTCTGTTGGTAAGCGCTATGATACATTCTGTTGTTGGTAAGCGCTATGATACATTCTGTTGTTGGTAAGCGCTATGATACATTCTGTTGTTGGTAAACGTTATAATACATTCTGTTGTTGGTAAGCGCTATAATACATTCTGTTGTTGGTAAGCGTTATGATACATTCTGTTGTTGGTAAACGTTATAATACATTCTGTTGTTGGTAAGCGTTATGATACATTCTGTTGTTGGTAAGCGCTATGATACATTCTGTTGTTGGTAAGCGAGATGATACATTCTGTTGTTGGTAAGCGCTATGATACATTCTGTTGTTGGTAAGCGCTATGATACATTCTGTTGTTGGTAAGCGTTATGATACATTCTGTTGTTGGTAAGCGTTATGATACATTCTCTTATTGGCAAGCGCTATGATACATTCTGTTGTTGGTAAGCGTTATGATACATTCTGTTGTTGGTAAGCGTTATGATATATTCTGTTGGTAAGCGCTATGATACATTCTGTTGTTGGTAAGCGCTATGATACATTCTGTTGTTGGTAAGCGCTATAATACATTTTGTTTTTGGTAAGCGTTATGATACATTCTGTTATTGGTAAGCGCTATGATACATTCTCTTATTGGTAAGCGCTATGATACATTCTGTTATTGGTAAGCGCGATGATACATTCTGTTGTTGGTAAGCGCTATGATACATTCTGTTGTTGGTAAGCGCTATAATACATTTTGTTTTTGGTAAGCGCTATAATGCATTTTGTTTTTGGTAAGCGCTATAATACATTCTGTTGTTGGTAAGCGCTATAATACATTTTGTTTTTGGTAAGCGTTATAATACATTCTGTTGTTGGTAAGCGCTATAATACATTCTGTTATTGGTAAGCGCTATAATACATTCTGTTATTGGTAAGCGTTATGATACATTCTGTTATTGGTAAGCGTTATGATACATTCTGTTGTTGGTAAGCGCTATAATACATTTTGTTTTTGGTAAGCGCTATAATACATTCTGTTGTTGGTAAGCGTTATGATACATTCTGTTTTTGGTAAGCGTTATGATATATTCTGTTGGTAAGCGCTATGATACATTCTGTTGTTGGTAAGCGCTATGATACGTTCTGTTGTTGGTAAGCGCTATGATACATTCTGTTGTTGGTAAACGTTATAATACATTCTGTTGTTGGTAAGCGCTATAATACATTCTGTTGTTGGTAAGCGTTATGATACATTCTGTTGGTAAGCGCTATGATACATTCTGTTGTTGGTAAGCGTTATGATACATTCTGTTGTTGGTAAGCGTTATGATATATTCTGTTGGTAAGCGCTATGATACATTCTGTTGTTGGTAAGCGCTATGATACATTCTGTTGTTGGTAAGCGCTATAATACATTTTCTTTTTGGTAAGCGCTATAATACATTCTGTTGTTGGTAAGCGCTATAATACATTTTGTTTTTGATAAGCGTTCTGATACATTCTGTTGTTGGTAAGCGCTATAATACATTTTGTTTTTGGTAAGCGCTATAATACATTCTGTTGTTGGTAAGCGCTATAATACATTTTGTTTTTGGTAAGCGCTAAAATACATTTTGTTTTTGGTAAGCGTTATAATACATTCTGTTGTTGGTAAGCGCTATAATACATTCCGTTATTGGTAAGCGCTATAATACATTCTGATGTTGGTAAGCGCTATAATACATTTTGTTTTTGGTAAGCGCTATAATACATTCTGTTTTTGGTAAGCGCTATAATACATTCTGATGTTGGTAAGCGCTATAATACATTTTGTTTTTGGTAAGCGCTATAATACATTCTGTTGTTGGTAAGCGTTATGATACATTCTGTTGTTGGTAAGCGCTATAATACATTTTGTTTTTGGTAAGCGCTATAATACATTCTGTTGTTGGTAAGCGTTATGATACATTCTGTTGTTGGTAAGCGCTATAATACATTCTGTTGTTGGTAAGCGCTATAATACATTTTGTTTTTGGTAAGCGTTATAATACATTCTGTTGTTGGTAAGCGCTATAATACATTCTGTTATTGGTAAGCGCTATAATACATTCTGTTATTGGTAAGCGTTATGATACATTCTGTTATTGGTAAGCGTTATGATACATTCTGTTGTTGGTAAGCGCTATAATACATTTTGTTTTTGGTAAGCGCTATAATACATTCTGTTGTTGGTAAGCGTTATGATACATTCTGTTTTTGGTAAGCGTTATGATATATTCTGTTGGTAAGCGCTATGATACATTCTGTTGTTGGTAAGCGCTATGATACATTCTGTTGTTGGTAAGCGTTATGATACATTCTGTTGTTGGTAAGCGCTATAATACATTTTGTTTTTGGTAAGCGCTATAATACATTCTGTTGTTGGTAAGCGTTATGATACATTCTGTTTTTGGTAAGCGTTATGATATATTCTGTTGGTAAGCGCTATGATACATTCTGTTGTTGGTAAGCGCTATGATACATTCTGTTGTTGGTAAGCGCTATGATACATTCTGTTGTTGGTAAACGTTATAATACATTCTGTTGTTGGTAAACGCTATGATACATTCTGTTATTGGTAAGCGTTATGATACATTCTGTTATTGGTAAGCGCTATGATACATTCTCTTATTGGTAAGCGTTATGATACATTCTGTTGTTGGTAAGCGTTATGATACATTCTGTTGTTGGTAAACGCTATGATACATTCTGTTGTTGGTAAGCGCTATGATACATTCTCTTATTGGTAAGCGCTATGATACATTCTGTTATTGGTAAGCGTTATAATACATTCTGTTGTTGGTAAGCGTTATAATACATCCTGTTGTTGGTAAGCGCTATAATACATTCTGTTGTTGGTAAGCGCTATAATACATTCTGTTGTTGGTAAGCGCTATAATACATTCTGTTGTTGGTAAGCGCTATGATACATTCTGTTGTTGGTAAGCGCTATGATACATTCTGTTGTTGGTAAGCGCTATGATACATTCTGTTGTTGGTAAGCGCTATGATACATTCTGTTATTGGTAAGCGCTATGATACATTCTGTTGTTGGTAAGCGCTATGATACATTCTGTTGTTGGTAAGCGCTATGATACATTCTGTTGTTGGTAAGCGCTATGATACATTCTGTTGTTGGTAAGCGCTATGATACATTCTGTTGTTGGTAAGCGCTATAATACATTTTGTTTTTGGTAAGCGCTATAATACATTTTGTTTTTGGTAAGCGCTATAATACATTCTGTTGTTGGTAAGCGCTATAATACATTTTGTTTTTGGTAAGCGTTATAATACATTCTGTTGGTAAGCGCTATAATACATTCTGTTATTGGTAAGCGCTATAATACATTCTGTTATTGGTAAGCGTTATGATACATTCTGTTATTGGTAAGCGTTATGATACATTCTGTTGTTGGTAAGCGCTATAATACATTTTGTTTTTGGTAAGCGCTATAATACATTCTGTTGTTGGTAAGCGTTATGATACATTCTGTTTTTGGTAAGCGTTATGATATATTCTGTTGGTAAGCGCTATGATACATTCTGTTGTTGGTAAGCGCTATGATACATTCTGTTGTTGGTAAGCGCTATGATACATTCTGTTGTTGGTAAACGTTATAATACATTCTGTTGTTGGTAAGCGCTATAATACATTCTGTTGTTGGTAAGCGTTATGATACATTCTGTTGTTGGTAAACGTTATAATACATTCTGTTGTTGGTAAGCGTTATGATACATTCTGTTGTTGGTAAGCGTTATGATACATTCTGTTGTTGGTAAGCGTTATGATACATTCTCTTATTGGCAAGCGCTATGATACATTCTGTTGTTGGTAAGCGTTATGATACATTCTGTTGTTGGTAAGCGTTATGATATATTCTGTTGGTAAGCGCTATGATACATTCTGTTGTTGGTAAGCGCTATGATACATTCTGTTGTTGGTAAGCGCTATAATACATTTTGTTTTTGGTAAGCGTTATGATACATTCTGTTATTGGTAAGCGCTATAATACATTTTGTTTTTGGTAAGCGTTATGATACATTCTGTTGTTGGTAAGCGCTATGATACATTCTGTTGTTGGTAAGCGCTATGATACATTCTGTTATTGGTAAGCGCTATAATACATTTTGTTTTTGGTAAGCGTTATGATACATTCTCTTATTGGTAAGCGCTATGATACATTCTCTTATTGGTAAGCGTTATGATACATTCTCTTATTGGTAAGCGCTATGATACATTCTCTTATTGGTAAGCGCTATGATACATTCTGTTATTGGTAAGCGCGATGATACATTCTGTTGTTGGTAAGCGCTATGATACATTCTCTTATTGGTAAGCGCTATGATACATTCTGTTATTGGTAAGCGCGATGATACATTCTGTTGTTGGTAAGCGCTATGATACATTCTCTTATTGGTAAGCGTTATAATACATTCTGTTGTTGGTAAACGCTATGATACATTCTGTTATTGGTAAGCGTTATGATACATTCTGTTATTGGTAAGCGCTATGATACATTCTCTTATTGGTAAGCGTTATGATACATTCTGTTGTTGGTAAGCGTTATGATATATTCTGTTGGTAAGCGCTATGATACATTCTGTTGTTGGTAAGCGCTATGATACATTCTGTTGTTGGTAAGCGCTATGATACATTCTGTTGTTGGTAAGCGTTATGATACATTCTGTTGTTGGTAAGCGCTATAATACATTTTGTTTTTGGTAAGCGCTATAATACATTCTGTTGTTGGTAAGCGTTATGATACATTCTGTTTTTGGTAAGCGTTATGATATATTCTGTTGGTAAGCGCTATGATACATTCTGTTGTTGGTAAGCGCTATGATACATTCTGTTGTTGGTAAGCGCTATGATACATTCTGTTGTTGGTAAGCGCTATGATACATTCTCTTATTGGTAAGCGCTATGATACATTCTGTTGTTGGTAAGCGCTATGATACATTCTGTTGTTGGTAAGCGCTATGATACATTCTGTTATTGGTAAGCGTTATAATACATTCTGTTGTTGGTAAGCGCTATAATACATTCTGTTGTTGGTAAGCGCTATGATACATTCTGTTGTTGGTAAGCGCTATGATACATTCTGTTGTTGGTAAGCGCTATGATACATTCTGTTGTTGGTAAGCGCTATGATACATTCTGTTATTGGTAAGCGCTATGATACATTCTGTTGTTGGTAAGCGCTATGATACATTCTGTTGTTGGTAAGCGCTATAATACATTCTGTTATTGGTAAGCGCTATAATACATTCTGTTATTGGTAAGCGTTATGATACATTCTGTTATTGGTAAGCGTTATGATACATTCTGTTGTTGGTAAGCGCTATAATACATTTTGTTTTTGGTAAGCGCTATAATACATTCTGTTGTTGGTAAGCGTTATGATACATTCTGTTTTTGGTAAGCGTTATGATATATTCTGTTGGTAAGCGCTATGATACATTCTGTTGTTGGTAAGCGCTATGATACATTCTGTTGTTGGTAAGCGCTATGATACATTCTGTTGTTGGTAAACGTTATAATACATTCTGTTGTTGGTAAGCGCTATAATACATTCTGTTGTTGGTAAGCGTTATGATACATTCTGTTGTTGGTAAACGTTATAATACATTCTGTTGTTGGTAAGCGTTATGATACATTCTGTTGTTGGTAAGCGCTATGATACATTCTGTTGTTGGTAAGCGAGATGATACATTCTGTTGTTGGTAAGCGCTATGATACATTCTGTTGTTGGTAAGCGCTATGATACATTCTGTTGTTGGTAAGCGTTATGATACATTCTGTTGTTGGTAAGCGTTATGATACATTCTCTTATTGGCAAGCGCTATGATACATTCTGTTGTTGGTAAGCGTTATGATACATTCTGTTGTTGGTAAGCGTTATGATATATTCTGTTGGTAAGCGCTATGATACATTCTGTTGTTGGTAAGCGCTATGATACATTCTGTTGTTGGTAAGCGCTATAATACATTTTGTTTTTGGTAAGCGTTATGATACATTCTGTTATTGGTAAGCGCTATGATACATTCTCTTATTGGTAAGCGCTATGATACATTCTGTTATTGGTAAGCGCGATGATACATTCTGTTGTTGGTAAGCGCTATGATACATTCTGTTGTTGGTAAGCGCTATAATACATTTTGTTTTTGGTAAGCGCTATAATGCATTTTGTTTTTGGTAAGCGCTATAATACATTCTGTTGTTGGTAAGCGCTATAATACATTTTGTTTTTGGTAAGCGTTATAATACATTCTGTTGTTGGTAAGCGCTATAATACATTCTGTTATTGGTAAGCGCTATAATACATTCTGTTATTGGTAAGCGTTATGATACATTCTGTTATTGGTAAGCGTTATGATACATTCTGTTGTTGGTAAGCGCTATAATACATTTTGTTTTTGGTAAGCGCTATAATACATTCTGTTGTTGGTAAGCGTTATGATACATTCTGTTTTTGGTAAGCGTTATGATATATTCTGTTGGTAAGCGCTATGATACATTCTGTTGTTGGTAAGCGCTATGATACGTTCTGTTGTTGGTAAGCGCTATGATACATTCTGTTGTTGGTAAACGTTATAATACATTCTGTTGTTGGTAAGCGCTATAATACATTCTGTTGTTGGTAAGCGTTATGATACATTCTGTTGTTGGTAAACGTTATAATACATTCTGTTGTTGGTAAGCGTTATGATACATTCTGTTGTTGGTAAGCGCTATGATACATTCTGTTGTTGGTAAGCGAGATGATACATTCTGTTGTTGGTAAGCGCTATGATACATTCTGTTGTTGGTAAGCGCTATGATACATTCTGTTGTTGGTAAGCGTTATGATACATTCTGTTGTTGGTAAGCGTTATGATACATTCTCTTATTGGCAAGCGCTATGATACATTCTGTTGTTGGTAAGCGTTATGATACATTCTGTTGTTGGTAAGCGTTATGATATATTCTGTTGGTAAGCGCTATGATACATTCTGTTGTTGGTAAGCGCTATGATACATTCTGTTGTTGGTAAGCGCTATAATACATTTTGTTTTTGGTAAGCGTTATGATACATTCTGTTATTGGTAAGCGCTATAATACATTTTGTTTTTGGTAAGCGTTATGATACATTCTGTTGTTGGTAAGCGCTATGATACATTCTGTTGTTGGTAAGCGCTATGATACATTCTGTTATTGGTAAGCGCTATAATACATTTTGTTTTTGGTAAGCGTTATGATACATTCTCTTATTGGTAAGCGCTATGATACATTCTCTTATTGGTAAGCGTTATGATACATTCTCTTATTGGTAAGCGCTATGATACATTCTCTTATTGGTAAGCGCTATGATACATTCTGTTATTGGTAAGCGCTATGATACATTCTGTTGTTGGTAAACGCTATGATACATTCTGTTGTTGGTAAGCGCTATGATACATTCTCTTATTGGTAAGCGCTATGATACATTCTGTTGTTGGTAAGCGCTATGATACATTCTGTTGTTGGTAAGCGCTATGATACATTCTGTTATTGGTAAGCGTTATAATACATTCTGTTGTTGGTAAGCGCTCTGATACATTCTGTTGTTGGTAAGCGCTATGATACATTCTGTTGTTGGTAAGCGCTATAATACATTCTGTTGTTGGTAAGCGCTATGATACATTCTGTTATTGGTAAGCGTTATAATACATTCTGTTGTTGGTAAGCGCTATGATACATTCTGTTATTGGTAAGCGTTATAATACATTCTGTTGTTGGTAAGCGTTATAATACATTCTGTTGTTGGTAAGCGCTATGATACATTCTGTTGTTGGTAAGCGCTATGATACATTCCATTGTTGGTAAGCGCTATGATACATTCTGTTGTTGGTAAGCGCTATAATACATTCTGTTGTTGGTAAGCGCTATGATACATTCTGTTGTTGGTAAGCGCTATGATACATTCTGTTGTTGGTAAGCGCTATGATACATTCTGTTGTTGGTAAGCGCTATGATACATTCTGTTATTGGTAAGCGCTATGATACATTCTGTTGTTGGTAAGCGCTATGATACATTCTGTTGTTGGTAAGCGCTATGATACATTCTGTTGTTGGCAAGCGCTATGATACATTCTGTTGTTGGTAAGCGCTATGATACATTCTGTTGTTGGTAAGCGCTATAATACATTTTCTTTTTGGTAAGCGCTATAATACATTCTGTTGTTGGTAAGCGCTATAATACATTCCGTTATTGGTAAGCGCTATAATACATTCTGATGTTGGTAAGCGCTATAATACATTTTGTTTTTGGTAAGCGCTATAATACATTCTGTTTTTGGTAAGCGCTATAATACATTCTGATGTTGGTAAGCGCTATAATACATTTTGTTTTTGGTAAGCGCTATAATACATTCTGTTGTTGGTAAGCGTTATGATACATTCTGTTGTTGGTAAGCGCTATAATACATTTTGTTTTTGGTAAGCGCTATAATACATTCTGTTGTTGGTAAGCGTTATGATACATTCTGTTGTTGGTAAGCGCTATAATACATTCTGTTGTTGGTAAGCGCTATAATACATTTTGTTTTTGGTAAGCGTTATAATACATTCTGTTGTTGGTAAGCGCTATAATACATTCTGTTATTGGTAAGCGCTATAATACATTCTGTTATTGGTAAGCGTTATGATACATTCTGTTATTGGTAAGCGTTATGATACATTCTGTTGTTGGTAAGCGCTATAATACATTTTGTTTTTGGTAAGCGCTATAATACATTCTGTTGTTGGTAAGCGTTATGATACATTCTGTTTTTGGTAAGCGTTATGATATATTCTGTTGGTAAGCGCTATGATACATTCTGTTGTTGGTAAGCGCTATGATACATTCTGTTGTTGGTAAGCGTTATGATACATTCTGTTGTTGGTAAGCGTTATGATACATTCTGTTGTTGGTAAGCGCTATAATACATTCTGTTGTTGGTAAGCGCTATAATACATTTTGTTTTTGGTAAGCGTTATAATACATTCTGTTGTTGGTAAGCGCTATAATACATTCTGTTATTGGTAAGCGCTATAATACATTCTGTTATTGGTAAGCGTTATGATACATTCTGTTATTGGTAAGCGTTATGATACATTCTGTTGTTGGTAAGCGCTATAATACATTTTGTTTTTGGTAAGCGCTATAATACATTCTGTTGTTGGTAAGCGTTATGATACATTCTGTTTTTGGTAAGCGTTATGATATATTCTGTTGGTAAGCGCTATGATACATTCTGTTGTTGGTAAGCGCTATGATACATTCTGTTGTTGGTAAGCGTTATGATACATTCTGTTGTTGGTAAGCGCTATAATACATTTTGTTTTTGGTAAGCGCTATAATACATTCTGTTGTTGGTAAGCGTTATGATACATTCTGTTTTTGGTAAGCGTTATGATATATTCTGTTGGTAAGCGCTATGATACATTCTGTTGTTGGTAAGCGCTATGATACATTCTGTTGTTGGTAAGCGCTATGATACATTCTGTTGTTGGTAAGCGCTATGATACATTCTCTTATTGGTAAGCGCTATGATACATTCTGTTGTTGGTAAGCGCTATGATACATTCTGTTGTTGGTAAGCGCTATGATACATTCTGTTATTGGTAAGCGTTATAATACATTCTGTTGTTGGTAAGCGCTATAATACATTCTGTTGTTGGTAAGCGAGATGATACATTCTGTTGTTGGTAAGCGCTATGATACATTCTGTTGTTGGTAAGCGCTATGATACATTCTGTTGTTGGTAAGCGTTATGATACATTCTGTTGTTGGTAAGCGTTATGATACATTCTCTTATTGGCAAGCGCTATGATACATTCTGTTGTTGGTAAGCGTTATGATACATTCTGTTGTTGGTAAGCGTTATGATATATTCTGTTGGTAAGCGCTATGATACATTCTGTTGTTGGTAAGCGCTATGATACATTCTGTTGTTGGTAAGCGCTATAATACATTTTGTTTTTGGTAAGCGTTATGATACATTCTGTTATTGGTAAGCGCTATAATACATTTTGTTTTTGGTAAGCGTTATGATACATTCTGTTGTTGGTAAGCGCTATGATACATTCTGTTGTTGGTAAGCGCTATGATACATTCTGTTATTGGTAAGCGCTATAATACATTTTGTTTTTGGTAAGCGTTATGATACATTCTCTTATTGGTAAGCGCTATGATACATTCTCTTATTGGTAAGCGTTATGATACATTCTCTTATTGGTAAGCGCTATGATACATTCTCTTATTGGTAAGCGCTATGATACATTCTGTTATTGGTAAGCGCGATGATACATTCTGTTGTTGGTAAGCGCTATGATACATTCTCTTATTGGTAAGCGCTATGATACATTCTGTTATTGGTAAGCGCGATGATACATTCTGTTGTTGGTAAGCGCTATGATACATTCTCTTATTGGTAAGCGTTATAATACATTCTGTTGTTGGTAAACGCTATGATACATTCTGTTATTGGTAAGCGTTATGATACATTCTGTTGTTGGTAAGCGCTATGATACATTCTCTTATTGGTAAGCGTTATGATACATTCTGTTGTTGGTAAGCGTTATGATACATTCTGTTGTTGGTAAACGCTATGATACATTCTGTTGTTGGTAAGCGCTATGATACATTCTCTTATTGGTAAGCTCTATGATACATTCTGTTGTTGGTAAGCGCTATGATACATTCTGTTGTTGGTAAGCGCTATGATACATTCTGTTATTGGTTAGCGTTATAATACATTCTGTTGTTGGTAAGCGTTATAATACATCCTGTTGTTGGTAAGCGCTATAATACATTCTGTTGTTGGTAAGCGCTATAATACATTCTGTTGTTGGTAAGCGCTATGATACATTCTGTTATTGGTAAGCGTTATAATACATTCTGTTGTTGGTAAGCGCTATGATACATTCTGTTATTGGTAAGCGTTATAATACATTCTGTTGTTGGTAAGCGTTATAATACATTCTGTTGTTGGTAAGCGCTATGATACATTCTGTTGTTGGTAAGCGCTATGATACATTCTGTTGTTGGTAAGCGCTATGATACATTCTGTTGTTGGTAAGCGCTATAATACATTCTGTTGTTGGTAAGCGCTATGATACATTCTGTTGTTGGTAAGCGCTATGATACATTCTGTTGTTGGTAAGCGCTATGATACATTCTGTTGTTGGTAAGCGCTATGATACATTCTGTTATTGGTAAGCGCTATGATACATTCTGTTGTTGGTAAGCGCTATGATACATTCTGTTGTTGGTAAGCGCTATGATACATTCTGTTGTTGGCAAGCGCTATGATACATTCTGTTGTTGGTAAGCGCTATGATACATTCTGTTGTTGGTAAGCGCTATTATACATTTTCTTTTTGGTAAGCGCTATAATACATTCTGTTGTTGGTAAGCGCTATAATACATTTTGTTTTTGATAAGCGTTCTGATACATTCTGTTGTTGGTAAGCGCTATAATACATTTTGTTTTTGGTAAGCGCTATAATACATTCTGTTGTTGGTAAGCGCTATAATACATTTTGTTTTTGGTAAGCGCTAAAATACATTTTGTTTTTGGTAAGCGTTATAATACATTCTGTTGTTGGTAAGCGCTATAATACATTCCGTTATTGGTAAGCGCTATAATACATTCTGATGTTGGTAAGCGCTATAATACATTTTGTTTTTGGTAAGCGCTATAATACATTCTGTTTTTGGTAAGCGCTATAATACATTCTGATGTTGGTAAGCGCTATAATACATTTTGTTTTTGGTAAGCGCTATAATACATTCTGTTGTTGGTAAGCGTTATGATACATTCTGTTGTTGGTAAGCGCTATAATACATTTTGTTTTTGGTAAGCGCTATAATACATTCTGTTGTTGGTAAGCGTTATGATACATTCTGTTGTTGGTAAGCGCTATAATACATTCTGTTGTTGGTAAGCGCTATAATACATTTTGTTTTTGGTAAGCGTTATAATACATTCTGTTGTTGGTAAGCGCTATAATACATTCTGTTATTGGTAAGCGCTATAATACATTCTGTTATTGGTAAGCGTTATGATACATTCTGTTATTGGTAAGCGTTATGATACATTCTGTTGTTGGTAAGCGCTATAATACATTTTGTTTTTGGTAAGCGCTATAATACATTCTGTTGTTGGTAAGCGTTATGATACATTCTGTTTTTGGTAAGCGTTATGATATGTTCTGTTGGTAAGCGCTATGATACATTCTGTTGTTGGTAAGCGCTATGATACATTCTGTTGTTGGTAAGCGCTATGATACATTCTGTTGTTGGTAAACGTTATAATACATTCTGTTGTTGGTAAGCGCTATAATACATTCTGTTGTTGGTAAGCGTTATGATATATTCTGTTGTTGGTAAACGTTATAATACATTCTGTTGTTGGTAAGCGTTATGATACATTCTGTTGTTGGTAAGCGCTATGATACATTCTGTTGTTGGTAAGCGCTATGATACATTCTGTTGTTGGTAAACGTTATAATATATTCTGTTGTTGGTAAGCGCTATAATACATTTTGTTTTTGGTAAGCGCTATAATACATTCTGTTGTTGGTAAGCGCTATGATACATTCTGTTGTTGGTAAGCGCTATGATACATTCTGTTGTTGGTAAGCGCTGTGATACATTCTGTTGTTGGTAAGCGCTATGATACATTCTGTTGTTGGTAAGCGTTATGATACATTCTGTTGTTGGTAAGCGTTATGATACATTCTGTTGTTGGTAAGCGTTATGATACATTCTGTTGTTGGTAAGCGTTATGATACATTCTGTTGTTGGTAAGCGATATGATACATTCTGTTGTTGGTAAGCGCTATGATACATTCTGTTGTTGGTAAGCGCTATGATACATTCTGTTGTTGGTAAGCGTTATGATACATTCTGTTGTTGGTAAGCGTTATGATACATTCTCTTATTGGCAAGCGCTATGATACATTCTGTTGTTGGTAAGCGTTATGATACATTCTGTTGTTGGTAAGCGTTATGATATATTCTGTTGGTAAGCGCTATGATACATTCTGTTGTTGGTAAGCGCTATGATACATTCTGTTGTTGGTAAGCGCTATAATACATTTTGTTTTTGGTAAGCGTTATGATACATTCTGTTATTGGTAAGCGCTATAATACATTTTGTTTTTGGTAAGCGTTATGATACATTCTGTTGTTGGTAAGCGCTATGATACATTCTGTTGTTGGTAAGCGCTATGATACATTCTGTTGTTGGTAAGCGCTATGATACATTCTGTTGTTGGTAAACGTTATAATACATTCTGTTGTTGGTAAGCGCTATAATACATTCTGTTGTTGGTAAGCGCTATGATACATTCTGTTGTTGGTAAACGTTATAATACATTCTGTTGTTGGTAAGCGTTATGATACATTCTGTTGTTGGTAAGCGCTATGATACATTCTGTTGTTGGTAAGCGCTATGATACATTCTGTTGTTGGTAAGCGCTATGATACATTCTGTTGTTGGTAAACGTTATAATACATTCTGTTGTTGGTAAGCGCTATAATACATTCTGTTGTTGGTAAGCGTTATGATACATTCTGTTGTTGGTAAACGTTATAATACATTCTGTTGTTGGTAAGCGTTATGATACATTCTGTTGTTGGTAAGCGCTATGATACATTCTGTTGTTGGTAAGCGAGATGATACATTCTGTTGTTGGTAAGCGCTATGATACATTCTGTTGTTGGTAAGCGCTATGATACATTCTGTTGTTGGTAAGCGTTATGATACATTCTGTTGTTGGTAAGCGTTATGATACATTCTCTTATTGGCAAGCGCTATGATACATTCTGTTGTTGGTAAGCGTTATGATACATTCTGTTGTTGGTAAGCGTTATGATATATTCTGTTGGTAAGCGCTATGATACATTCTGTTGTTGGTAAGCGCTATGATACATTCTGTTGTTGGTAAGCGCTATAATACATTTTGTTTTTGGTAAGCGTTATGATACATTCTGTTATTGGTAAGCGCTATAATACATTTTGTTTTTGGTAAGCGTTATGATACATTCTGTTGTTGGTAAGCGCTATGATACATTCTGTTGTTGGTAAGCGCTATGATACATTCTGTTATTGGTAAGCGCTATAATACATTTTGTTTTTGGTAAGCGTTATGATACATTCTCTTATTGGTAAGCGCTATGATACATTCTCTTATTGGTAAGCGTTATGATACATTCTCTTATTGGTAAGCGCTATGATACATTCTCTTATTGGTAAGCGCTATGATACATTCTGTTATTGGTAAGCGCGATGATACATTCTGTTGTTGGTAAGCGCTATGATACATTCTCTTATTGGTAAGCGCTATGATACATTCTGTTATTGGTAAGCGCGATGATACATTCTGTTGTTGGTAAGCGCTATGATACATTCTCTTATTGGTAAGCGTTATAATACATTCTGTTGTTGGTAAACGCTATGATACATTCTGTTATTGGTAAGCGTTATGATACATTCTGTTGTTGGTAAGCGCTATGATACATTCTCTTATTGGTAAGCGTTATGATACATTCTGTTGTTGGTAAGCGTTATGATACATTCTGTTGTTGGTAAACGCTATGATACATTCTGTTGTTGGTAAGCGCTATGATACATTCTCTTATTGGTAAGCTCTATGATACATTCTGTTGTTGGTAAGCGCTATGATACATTCTGTTGTTGGTAAGCGCTATGATACATTCTGTTATTGGTTAGCGTTATAATACATTCTGTTGTTGGTAAGCGTTATAATACATCCTGTTGTTGGTAAGCGCTATAATACATTCTGTTGTTGGTAAGCGCTATAATACATTCTGTTGTTGGTAAGCGCTATGATACATTCTGTTATTGGTAAGCGTTATAATACATTCTGTTGTTGGTAAGCGCTATGATACATTCTGTTATTGGTA
Organism: Arenicola marina; assembly: GCA_964019135.1. Classification (NCBI taxonomy): domain Eukaryota; kingdom Metazoa; phylum Annelida; class Polychaeta; family Arenicolidae; genus Arenicola; species Arenicola marina. The sequence goes on from OZ025259.1 coordinate 28,882,594, forward strand.
AGCGTTATAATACATTCTGTTGTTGGTAAGCGTTATAATACATTCTGTTGTTGGTAAGCGCTATGATACATTCTGTTGTTGGTAAGCGCTATGATACATTCTGTTGTTGGTAAGCGCTATGATACATTCTGTTGTTGGTAAGCGCTATAATACATTCTGTTGTTGGTAAGCGCTATGATACATTCTGTTGTTGGTAAGCGCTATGATACATTCTGTTGTTGGTAAGCGCTATGATACATTCTGTTGTTGGTAAGCGCTATGATACATTCTGTTATTGGTAAGCGCTATGATACATTCTGTTGTTGGTAAGCGCTATGATACATTCTGTTGTTGGTAAGCGCTATGATACATTCTGTTGTTGGCAAGCGCTATGATACATTCTGTTGTTGGTAAGCGCTATGATACATTCTGTTGTTGGTAAGCGCTATAATACATTTTCTTTTTGGTAAGCGCTATAATACATTCTGTTGTTGGTAAGCGCTATAATACATTTTGTTTTTGATAAGCGTTCTGATACATTCTGTTGTTGGTAAGCGCTATAATACATTTTGTTTTTGGTAAGCGCTATAATACATTCTGTTGTTGGTAAGCGCTATAATACATTTTGTTTTTGGTAAGCGCTAAAATACATTTTGTTTTTGGTAAGCGTTATAATACATTCTGTTGTTGGTAAGCGCTATAATACATTCCGTTATTGGTAAGCGCTATAATACATTCTGATGTTGGTAAGCGCTATAATACATTTTGTTTTTGGTAAGCGCTATAATACATTCTGTTTTTGGTAAGCGCTATAATACATTCTGATGTTGGTAAGCGCTATAATACATTTTGTTTTTGGTAAGCGCTATAATACATTCTGTTGTTGGTAAGCGTTATGATACATTCTGTTGTTGGTAAGCGCTATAATACATTTTGTTTTTGGTAAGCGCTATAATACATTCTGTTGTTGGTAAGCGTTATGATACATTCTGTTGTTGGTAAGCGCTATAATACATTCTGTTGTTGGTAAGCGCTATAATACATTTTGTTTTTGGTAAGCGTTATAATACATTCTGTTGTTGGTAAGCGCTATAATACATTCTGTTATTGGTAAGCGCTATAATACATTCTGTTATTGGTAAGCGTTATGATACATTCTGTTATTGGTAAGCGTTATGATACATTCTGTTGTTGGTAAGCGCTATAATACATTTTGTTTTTGGTAAGCGCTATAATACATTCTGTTGTTGGTAAGCGTTATGATACATTCTGTTTTTGGTAAGCGTTATGATATATTCTGTTGGTAAGCGCTATGATACATTCTGTTGTTGGTAAGCGCTATGATACATTCTGTTGTTGGTAAGCGTTATGATACATTCTGTTGTTGGTAAGCGCTATAATACATTTTGTTTTTGGTAAGCGCTATAATACATTCTGTTGTTGGTAAGCGTTATGATACATTCTGTTTTTGGTAAGCGTTATGATATATTCTGTTGGTAAGCGCTATGATACATTCTGTTGTTGGTAAGCGCTATGATACATTCTGTTGTTGGTAAGCGCTATGATACATTCTGTTGTTGGTAAACGTTATAATACATTCTGTTGTTGGTAAACGCTATGATACATTCTGTTATTGGTAAGCGTTATGATACATTCTGTTATTGGTAAGCGCTATGATACATTCTCTTATTGGTAAGCGTTATGATACATTCTGTTGTTGGTAAGCGTTATGATACATTCTGTTGTTGGTAAACGCTATGATACATTCTGTTGTTGGTAAGCGCTATGATACATTCTCTTATTGGTAAGCGCTATGATACATTCTGTTATTGGTAAGCGTTATAATACATTCTGTTGTTGGTAAGCGTTATAATACATCCTGTTGTTGGTAAGCGCTATAATACATTCTGTTGTTGGTAAGCGCTATAATACATTCTGTTGTTGGTAAGCGCTATAATACATTCTGTTGTTGGTAAGCGCTATGATACATTCTGTTGTTGGTAAGCGCTATGATACATTCTGTTGTTGGTAAGCGCTATGATACATTCTGTTGTTGGTAAGCGCTATGATACATTCTGTTATTGGTAAGCGCTATGATACATTCTGTTGTTGGTAAGCGCTATGATACATTCTGTTGTTGGTAAGCGCTATGATACATTCTGTTGTTGGTAAGCGCTATGATACATTCTGTTGTTGGTAAGCGCTATGATACATTCTGTTGTTGGTAAGCGCTATAATACATTTTGTTTTTGGTAAGCGCTATAATACATTTTGTTTTTGGTAAGCGCTATAATACATTCTGTTGTTGGTAAGCGCTATAATACATTTTGTTTTTGGTAAGCGTTATAATACATTCTGTTGGTAAGCGCTATAATACATTCTGTTATTGGTAAGCGCTATAATACATTCTGTTATTGGTAAGCGTTATGATACATTCTGTTATTGGTAAGCGTTATGATACATTCTGTTGTTGGTAAGCGCTATAATACATTTTGTTTTTGGTAAGCGCTATAATACATTCTGTTGTTGGTAAGCGTTATGATACATTCTGTTTTTGGTAAGCGTTATGATATATTCTGTTGGTAAGCGCTATGATACATTCTGTTGTTGGTAAGCGCTATGATACATTCTGTTGTTGGTAAGCGCTATGATACATTCTGTTGTTGGTAAACGTTATAATACATTCTGTTGTTGGTAAGCGCTATAATACATTCTGTTGTTGGTAAGCGTTATGATACATTCTGTTGTTGGTAAACGTTATAATACATTCTGTTGTTGGTAAGCGTTATGATACATTCTGTTGTTGGTAAGCGTTATGATACATTCTGTTGTTGGTAAGCGTTATGATACATTCTCTTATTGGCAAGCGCTATGATACATTCTGTTGTTGGTAAGCGTTATGATACATTCTGTTGTTGGTAAGCGTTATGATATATTCTGTTGGTAAGCGCTATGATACATTCTGTTGTTGGTAAGCGCTATGATACATTCTGTTGTTGGTAAGCGCTATAATACATTTTGTTTTTGGTAAGCGTTATGATACATTCTGTTATTGGTAAGCGCTATAATACATTTTGTTTTTGGTAAGCGTTATGATACATTCTGTTGTTGGTAAGCGCTATGATACATTCTGTTGTTGGTAAGCGCTATGATACATTCTGTTATTGGTAAGCGCTATAATACATTTTGTTTTTGGTAAGCGTTATGATACATTCTCTTATTGGTAAGCGCTATGATACATTCTCTTATTGGTAAGCGTTATGATACATTCTCTTATTGGTAAGCGCTATGATACATTCTCTTATTGGTAAGCGCTATGATACATTCTGTTATTGGTAAGCGCGATGATACATTCTGTTGTTGGTAAGCGCTATGATACATTCTCTTATTGGTAAGCGCTATGATACATTCTGTTATTGGTAAGCGCGATGATACATTCTGTTGTTGGTAAGCGCTATGATACATTCTCTTATTGGTAAGCGTTATAATACATTCTGTTGTTGGTAAACGCTATGATACATTCTGTTATTGGTAAGCGTTATGATACATTCTGTTATTGGTAAGCGCTATGATACATTCTCTTATTGGTAAGCGTTATGATACATTCTGTTGTTGGTAAGCGTTATGATATATTCTGTTGGTAAGCGCTATGATACATTCTGTTGTTGGTAAGCGCTATGATACATTCTGTTGTTGGTAAGCGCTATGATACATTCTGTTGTTGGTAAGCGTTATGATACATTCTGTTGTTGGTAAGCGCTATAATACATTTTGTTTTTGGTAAGCGCTATAATACATTCTGTTGTTGGTAAGCGTTATGATACATTCTGTTTTTGGTAAGCGTTATGATATATTCTGTTGGTAAGCGCTATGATACATTCTGTTGTTGGTAAGCGCTATGATACATTCTGTTGTTGGTAAGCGCTATGATACATTCTGTTGTTGGTAAGCGCTATGATACATTCTCTTATTGGTAAGCGCTATGATACATTCTGTTGTTGGTAAGCGCTATGATACATTCTGTTGTTGGTAAGCGCTATGATACATTCTGTTATTGGTAAGCGTTATAATACATTCTGTTGTTGGTAAGCGCTATAATACATTCTGTTGTTGGTAAGCGCTATGATACATTCTGTTGTTGGTAAGCGCTATGATACATTCTGTTGTTGGTAAGCGCTATGATACATTCTGTTGTTGGTAAGCGCTATGATACATTCTGTTATTGGTAAGCGCTATGATACATTCTGTTGTTGGTAAGCGCTATGATACATTCTGTTGTTGGTAAGCGCTATAATACATTCTGTTATTGGTAAGCGCTATAATACATTCTGTTATTGGTAAGCGTTATGATACATTCTGTTATTGGTAAGCGTTATGATACATTCTGTTGTTGGTAAGCGCTATAATACATTTTGTTTTTGGTAAGCGCTATAATACATTCTGTTGTTGGTAAGCGTTATGATACATTCTGTTTTTGGTAAGCGTTATGATATATTCTGTTGGTAAGCGCTATGATACATTCTGTTGTTGGTAAGCGCTATGATACATTCTGTTGTTGGTAAGCGCTATGATACATTCTGTTGTTGGTAAACGTTATAATACATTCTGTTGTTGGTAAGCGCTATAATACATTCTGTTGTTGGTAAGCGTTATGATACATTCTGTTGTTGGTAAACGTTATAATACATTCTGTTGTTGGTAAGCGTTATGATACATTCTGTTGTTGGTAAGCGCTATGATACATTCTGTTGTTGGTAAGCGAGATGATACATTCTGTTGTTGGTAAGCGCTATGATACATTCTGTTGTTGGTAAGCGCTATGATACATTCTGTTGTTGGTAAGCGTTATGATACATTCTGTTGTTGGTAAGCGTTATGATACATTCTCTTATTGGCAAGCGCTATGATACATTCTGTTGTTGGTAAGCGTTATGATACATTCTGTTGTTGGTAAGCGTTATGATATATTCTGTTGGTAAGCGCTATGATACATTCTGTTGTTGGTAAGCGCTATGATACATTCTGTTGTTGGTAAGCGCTATAATACATTTTGTTTTTGGTAAGCGTTATGATACATTCTGTTATTGGTAAGCGCTATGATACATTCTCTTATTGGTAAGCGCTATGATACATTCTGTTATTGGTAAGCGCGATGATACATTCTGTTGTTGGTAAGCGCTATGATACATTCTGTTGTTGGTAAGCGCTATAATACATTTTGTTTTTGGTAAGCGCTATAATGCATTTTGTTTTTGGTAAGCGCTATAATACATTCTGTTGTTGGTAAGCGCTATAATACATTTTGTTTTTGGTAAGCGTTATAATACATTCTGTTGTTGGTAAGCGCTATAATACATTCTGTTATTGGTAAGCGCTATAATACATTCTGTTATTGGTAAGCGTTATGATACATTCTGTTATTGGTAAGCGTTATGATACATTCTGTTGTTGGTAAGCGCTATAATACATTTTGTTTTTGGTAAGCGCTATAATACATTCTGTTGTTGGTAAGCGTTATGATACATTCTGTTTTTGGTAAGCGTTATGATATATTCTGTTGGTAAGCGCTATGATACATTCTGTTGTTGGTAAGCGCTATGATACGTTCTGTTGTTGGTAAGCGCTATGATACATTCTGTTGTTGGTAAACGTTATAATACATTCTGTTGTTGGTAAGCGCTATAATACATTCTGTTGTTGGTAAGCGTTATGATACATTCTGTTGTTGGTAAACGTTATAATACATTCTGTTGTTGGTAAGCGTTATGATACATTCTGTTGTTGGTAAGCGCTATGATACATTCTGTTGTTGGTAAGCGAGATGATACATTCTGTTGTTGGTAAGCGCTATGATACATTCTGTTGTTGGTAAGCGCTATGATACATTCTGTTGTTGGTAAGCGTTATGATACATTCTGTTGTTGGTAAGCGTTATGATACATTCTCTTATTGGCAAGCGCTATGATACATTCTGTTGTTGGTAAGCGTTATGATACATTCTGTTGTTGGTAAGCGTTATGATATATTCTGTTGGTAAGCGCTATGATACATTCTGTTGTTGGTAAGCGCTATGATACATTCTGTTGTTGGTAAGCGCTATAATACATTTTGTTTTTGGTAAGCGTTATGATACATTCTGTTATTGGTAAGCGCTATAATACATTTTGTTTTTGGTAAGCGTTATGATACATTCTGTTGTTGGTAAGCGCTATGATACATTCTGTTGTTGGTAAGCGCTATGATACATTCTGTTATTGGTAAGCGCTATAATACATTTTGTTTTTGGTAAGCGTTATGATACATTCTCTTATTGGTAAGCGCTATGATACATTCTCTTATTGGTAAGCGTTATGATACATTCTCTTATTGGTAAGCGCTATGATACATTCTCTTATTGGTAAGCGCTATGATACATTCTGTTATTGGTAAGCGCTATGATACATTCTGTTGTTGGTAAACGCTATGATACATTCTGTTGTTGGTAAGCGCTATGATACATTCTCTTATTGGTAAGCGCTATGATACATTCTGTTGTTGGTAAGCGCTATGATACATTCTGTTGTTGGTAAGCGCTATGATACATTCTGTTATTGGTAAGCGTTATAATACATTCTGTTGTTGGTAAGCGCTCTGATACATTCTGTTGTTGGTAAGCGCTATGATACATTCTGTTGTTGGTAAGCGCTATAATACATTCTGTTGTTGGTAAGCGCTATGATACATTCTGTTATTGGTAAGCGTTATAATACATTCTGTTGTTGGTAAGCGCTATGATACATTCTGTTATTGGTAAGCGTTATAATACATTCTGTTGTTGGTAAGCGTTATAATACATTCTGTTGTTGGTAAGCGCTATGATACATTCTGTTGTTGGTAAGCGCTATGATACATTCCATTGTTGGTAAGCGCTATGATACATTCTGTTGTTGGTAAGCGCTATAATACATTCTGTTGTTGGTAAGCGCTATGATACATTCTGTTGTTGGTAAGCGCTATGATACATTCTGTTGTTGGTAAGCGCTATGATACATTCTGTTGTTGGTAAGCGCTATGATACATTCTGTTATTGGTAAGCGCTATGATACATTCTGTTGTTGGTAAGCGCTATGATACATTCTGTTGTTGGTAAGCGCTATGATACATTCTGTTGTTGGCAAGCGCTATGATACATTCTGTTGTTGGTAAGCGCTATGATACATTCTGTTGTTGGTAAGCGCTATAATACATTTTCTTTTTGGTAAGCGCTATAATACATTCTGTTGTTGGTAAGCGCTATAATACATTCCGTTATTGGTAAGCGCTATAATACATTCTGATGTTGGTAAGCGCTATAATACATTTTGTTTTTGGTAAGCGCTATAATACATTCTGTTTTTGGTAAGCGCTATAATACATTCTGATGTTGGTAAGCGCTATAATACATTTTGTTTTTGGTAAGCGCTATAATACATTCTGTTGTTGGTAAGCGTTATGATACATTCTGTTGTTGGTAAGCGCTATAATACATTTTGTTTTTGGTAAGCGCTATAATACATTCTGTTGTTGGTAAGCGTTATGATACATTCTGTTGTTGGTAAGCGCTATAATACATTCTGTTGTTGGTAAGCGCTATAATACATTTTGTTTTTGGTAAGCGTTATAATACATTCTGTTGTTGGTAAGCGCTATAATACATTCTGTTATTGGTAAGCGCTATAATACATTCTGTTATTGGTAAGCGTTATGATACATTCTGTTATTGGTAAGCGTTATGATACATTCTGTTGTTGGTAAGCGCTATAATACATTTTGTTTTTGGTAAGCGCTATAATACATTCTGTTGTTGGTAAGCGTTATGATACATTCTGTTTTTGGTAAGCGTTATGATATATTCTGTTGGTAAGCGCTATGATACATTCTGTTGTTGGTAAGCGCTATGATACATTCTGTTGTTGGTAAGCGTTATGATACATTCTGTTGTTGGTAAGCGTTATGATACATTCTGTTGTTGGTAAGCGCTATAATACATTCTGTTGTTGGTAAGCGCTATAATACATTTTGTTTTTGGTAAGCGTTATAATACATTCTGTTGTTGGTAAGCGCTATAATACATTCTGTTATTGGTAAGCGCTATAATACATTCTGTTATTGGTAAGCGTTATGATACATTCTGTTATTGGTAAGCGTTATGATACATTCTGTTGTTGGTAAGCGCTATAATACATTTTGTTTTTGGTAAGCGCTATAATACATTCTGTTGTTGGTAAGCGTTATGATACATTCTGTTTTTGGTAAGCGTTATGATATATTCTGTTGGTAAGCGCTATGATACATTCTGTTGTTGGTAAGCGCTATGATACATTCTGTTGTTGGTAAGCGTTATGATACATTCTGTTGTTGGTAAGCGCTATAATACATTTTGTTTTTGGTAAGCGCTATAATACATTCTGTTGTTGGTAAGCGTTATGATACATTCTGTTTTTGGTAAGCGTTATGATATATTCTGTTGGTAAGCGCTATGATACATTCTGTTGTTGGTAAGCGCTATGATACATTCTGTTGTTGGTAAGCGCTATGATACATTCTGTTGTTGGTAAGCGCTATGATACATTCTCTTATTGGTAAGCGCTATGATACATTCTGTTGTTGGTAAGCGCTATGATACATTCTGTTGTTGGTAAGCGCTATGATACATTCTGTTATTGGTAAGCGTTATAATACATTCTGTTGTTGGTAAGCGCTATAATACATTCTGTTGTTGGTAAGCGCTATGATACATTCTGTTGTTGGTAAGCGCTATGATACATTCTGTTGTTGGTAAGCGCTATGATACATTCTGTTGTTGGTAAGCGCTATGATACATTCTGTTATTGGTAAGCGCTATGATACATTCTGTTGTTGGTAAGCGCTATGATACATTCTGTTGTTGGTAAGCGCTATGATACATTCTGTTGTTGGTAAGCGCTATGATACATTCTGTTGTTGGTAAGCGCTATGATACATTCTGTTGTTGGTAAGCGCTATGATACATTCTGTTGTTGGTAAGCGCTATGATACATTCTGTTGTTGGTAAGCGCTATAATACATTCTGTTATTGGTAAGCGCTATAATACATTCTGTTATTGGTAAGCGTTATGATACATTCTGTTATTGGTAAGCGTTATGATACATTCTGTTGTTGGTAAGCGCTATAATACATTTTGTTTTTGGTAAGCGCTATAATACATTCTGTTGTTGGTAAGCGTTATGATACATTCTGTTTTTGGTAAGCGTTATGATATATTCTGTTGGTAAGCGCTATGATACATTCTGTTGTTGGTAAGCGCTATGATACATTCTGTTGTTGGTAAGCGCTATGATACATTCTGTTGTTGGTAAACGTTATAATACATTCTGTTGTTGGTAAGCGCTATAATACATTCTGTTGTTGGTAAGCGTTATGATACATTCTGTTGTTGGTAAACGTTATAATACATTCTGTTGTTGGTAAGCGTTATGATACATTCTGTTGTTGGTAAGCGCTATGATACATTCTGTTGTTGGTAAGCGAGATGATACATTCTGTTGTTGGTAAGCGCTATGATACATTCTGTTGTTGGTAAGCGCTATGATACATTCTGTTGTTGGTAAGCGTTATGATACATTCTGTTGTTGGTAAGCGTTATGATACATTCTCTTATTGGCAAGCGCTATGATACATTCTGTTGTTGGTAAGCGTTATGATACATTCTGTTGTTGGTAAGCGTTATGATATATTCTGTTGGTAAGCGCTATGATACATTCTGTTGTTGGTAAGCGCTATGATACATTCTGTTGTTGGTAAGCGCTATAATACATTTTGTTTTTGGTAAGCGTTATGATACATTCTGTTATTGGTAAGCGCTATGATACATTCTCTTATTGGTAAGCGCTATGATACATTCTGTTATTGGTAAGCGCGATGATACATTCTGTTGTTGGTAAGCGCTATGATACATTCTCTTATTGGTAAGCGCTATGATACATTCTGTTATTGGTAAGCGCGATGATACATTCTGTTGTTGGTAAGCGCTATGATACATTCTCTTATTGGTAAGCGTTATAATACATTCTGTTGTTGGTAAACGCTATGATACATTCTGTTATTGGTAAGCGTTATGATACATTCTGTTATTGGTAAGCGCTATGATACATTCTCTTATTGGTAAGCGTTATGATACATTCTGTTGTTGGTAAGCGTTATGATACATTCTGTTGTTGGTAAACGCTATGATACATTCTGTTGTTGGTAAGCGCTATGATACATTCTCTTATTGGTAAGCGCTATGATACATTCTGTTGTTGGTAAGCGCTATGATACAGTCTGTTGTTGGTAAGCGCTATGATACATTCTGTTATTGGTAAGCGCTATGATACATTCTGTTGTTGGTAAACGTTATAATACATTCTGTTGTCGGTAAGCGCTATAATACATTCTGTTGTTGGTAAGCGTTATGATACATTCTGTTGTTGGTAAACGTTATAATACATTCTGTTGTTGGTAAGCGTTATGATACATTCTGTTGTTGGTAAGCGCTATGATACATTCTGTTGTTGGTAAGCGAGATGATACATTCTGTTGTTGGTAAGCGCTATGATACATTCTGTTGTTGGTAAGCGCTATGATACATTCTGTTGTTGGTAAGCGTTATGATACATTCTGTTGTTGGTAAGCGTTATGATACATTCTCTTATTGGCAAGCGCTATGATACATTCTGTTGTTGGTAAGCGCTATGATACATTCTGTTGTTGGTAAGCGTTATGATACATTCTGTTGTTGGTAAGCGCTATAATACATTTTGTTTTTGGTAAGCGCTATAATACATTCTGTTGTTGGTAAGCGTTATGATACATTCTGTTGTTGGTAAGCGTTATGATACATTCTCTTATTGGCAAGCGCTATGATACATTCTGTTGTTGGTAAGCGTTATGATACATTCTGTTGTTGGTAAGCGTTATGATATATTCTGTTAGTAAGCGCTATGATACATTCTGTTGTTGGTAAGCGTTATGATACATTCTGTTGTTGGTAAGCGTTATGATATATTCTGTTAGTAAGCGCTATGATACATTCTGTTGTTGGTAAGCGTTATGATACATTCTGTTGTTGGTAAGCGCTATAATACATTTTGTTTTTGGTAAGCGCTATAATACATTCTGTTGTTGGTAAGCGTTATGATACATTCTGTTGTTGGTAAGCGCTATAATACATTTTGTTTTTGGTAAGCGCTATGATACATTCTCTTATTGGTAAGCGCTATGATACATTCTGTTATTGGTAAGCGCGATGATACATTCTGTTGTTGGTAAGCGCTATGATACATTCTCTTATTGGTAAGCGTTATAATACATTCTGTTGTTGGTAAACGCTATGATACATTCTGTTATTGGTAAGCGTTATGATACATTCTGTTATTGGTAAGCGCTATGATACATTCTCTTATTGGTAAGCGTTATGATACATTCTGTTGTTGGTAAGCGTTATGATACATTCTGTTGTTGGTAAACGCTATGATACATTCTGTTGTTGGTAAGCGCTATGATACATTCTCTTATTGGTAAGCGCTATGATACATTCTGTTGTTGGTAAGCGCTATGATACAGTCTGTTGTTGGTAAGCGCTATGATACATTCTGTTATTGGTAAGCGCTATGATACATTCTGTTGTTGGTAAACGTTATAATACATTCTGTTGTCGGTAAGCGCTATAATACATTCTGTTGTTGGTAAGCGTTATGATACATTCTGTTGTTGGTAAACGTTATAATACATTCTGTTGTTGGTAAGCGTTATGATACATTCTGTTGTTGGTAAGCGCTATGATACATTCTGTTGTTGGTAAGCGAGATGATACATTCTGTTGTTGGTAAGCGCTATGATACATTCTGTTGTTGGTAAGCGCTATGATACATTCTGTTGTTGGTAAGCGTTATGATACATTCTGTTGTTGGTAAGCGTTATGATACATTCTCTTATTGGCAAGCGCTATGATACATTCTGTTGTTGGTAAGCGCTATGATACATTCTGTTGTTGGTAAGCGTTATGATACATTCTGTTGTTGGTAAGCGCTATAATACATTTTGTTTTTGGTAAGCGCTATAATACATTCTGTTGTTGGTAAGCGTTATGATACATTCTGTTGTTGGTAAGCGTTATGATACATTCTCTTATTGGCAAGCGCTATGATACATTCTGTTGTTGGTAAGCGTTATGATACATTCTGTTGTTGGTAAGCGTTATGATATATTCTGTTAGTAAGCGCTATGATACATTCTGTTGTTGGTAAGCGTTATGATACATTCTGTTGTTGGTAAGCGTTATGATATATTCTGTTAGTAAGCGCTATGATACATTCTGTTGTTGGTAAGCGTTATGATACATTCTGTTGTTGGTAAGCGCTATAATACATTTTGTTTTTGGTAAGCGCTATAATACATTCTGTTGTTGGTAAGCGTTATGATACATTCTGTTGTTGGTAAGCGCTATAATACATTTTGTTTTTGGTAAGCGCTATAATACATTCTGTTGTTGTTGAGCGCTATAATACATTTTGTTTTTGGTAAGCGTTATGATACATTCTGTTGTTGGTAAGCGCTATAATACATTTTGTTTTTGGTAAGCGCTATAATACATTCTGTTGTTGGTAAGCGCTATAATACATTTTGTTTTTGGTAAGCGCTATAATACATTTTGTTTTTGGTAAGCGTTATAATACATTCTGTTGTTGGTAAGCGCTATAATACATTTTGTTTTTGGTAAGCGCTATAATACATTCTGTTGTTGGTAAGCGCTATAATACATTTTGTTTTTGGTAAGCGCTATAATACATTCTGTTGTTGGTAAGCGTTATGATACATTCTGTTGTTGGTAAGCGCTATAATACATTTTGTTTTTGGTAAGCGCTATAATACATTCTGTTGTTGGTAAGCGCTATAATACATTTTGTTTTTGGTAAGCGTTATAATACATTCTGTTGTTGGTAAGCGCTATAATACATTTTGTTTTTGGTAAGCGCTATGATACATTCTGTTGTTGGTAAACGTTATAATACATTCTGTTGTTGGTAAGCGCTATAATACATTCTGTTGTTGGTAAGCGTTATGATACATTCTGTTGTTGGTAAACGTTATAATACATTCTGTTGTTGGTAAGCGTTATGATACATTCTGTTGTTGGTAAGCGCTATGATACATTCTGTTGTTGGTAAGCGAGATGATACATTCTGTTGTTGGTAAGCGCTATGATACATTCTGTTGTTGGTAAGCGCTATGATACATTCTGTTGTTGGTAAGCGTTATGATACATTCTGTTGTTGGTAAGCGTTATGATACATTCTCTTATTGGCAAGCGCTATGATACATTCTGTTGTTGGTAAGCGTTATGATACATTCTGTTGTTGGTAAGCGTTATGATATATTCTGTTGGTAAGCGCTATGATACATTCTGTTGTTGGTAAGCGCTATGATACATTCTGTTGTTGGTAAGCGCTATAATACATTTTGTTTTTGGTAAGCGTTATGATACATTCTGTTATTGGTAAGCGCTATAATACATTTTGTTTTTGGTAAGCGTTATGATACATTCTGTTGTTGGTAAGCGCTATGATACATTCTGTTGTTGGTAAGCGCTATGATACATTCTGTTATTGGTAAGCGCTATAATACATTTTGTTTTTGGTAAGCGTTATGATACATTCTCTTATTGGTAAGCGCTATGACACATTCTCTTATTGGTAAGCGTTATGATACATTCTCTTATTGGTAAGCGCTATGATACATTCTCTTATTGGTAAGCGCTATGATACATTCTGTTATTGGTAAGCGCGATGATACATTCTGTTGTTGGTAAGCGCTATGATACATTCTCTTATTGGTAAGCGTTATAATACATTCTGTTGTTGGTAAGCGCTATGATACATTCTGTTATTGGTAAGCGCGATGATACATTCTGTTGTTGGTAAGCGCTATGATACATTCTCTTATTGGTAAGCGTTATAATACATTCTGTTGTTGGTAAACGCTATGATACATTCTGTTATTGGTAAGCGTTATGATACATTCTGTTATTGGTAAGCGCTATGATACATTCTCTTATTGGTAAGCGTTATGATACATTCTGTTGTTGGTAAGCGTTATGATACATTCTGTTGTTGGTAAACGCTATGATACATTCTGTTGTTGGTAAGCGCTATGATACATTCTCTTATTGGTAAGCGCTATGATACATTCTGTTGTTGGTAAGCGCTATGATACATTCTGTTGTTGGTAAGCGCTATGATACATTCCGTTATTGGTAAGCGTTATAATACATTCTGTTGTTGGTAAGCGTTATAATACATTCTGTTGTTGGTAAGAGCTATAATACATTCTGTTGTTGGTACGCGCTATAATACATTCTGTTGTTGGTAAGCGCTATGATACATTCTGTTATTGGTAAGCGTTATAATACATTCTGTTGTTGGTAAGCGCTATGATACATTCTGTTATTGGTAAGCGTTATAATACATTCTGTTGTTGGTAAGCGTTATAATACATTCTGTTGTTGGTAAGCGCTATGATACATTCTGTTGTTGGTAAGCGCTATGATACATTCTGTTGTTGGTAAGCGCTATGATACATTCTGTTGTTGGTAAGCGCTATGATACATTCTGTTGTTGGTAAGCGCTATGATACATTCTGTTGTTGGTAAGCGCTATGATACATTCTGTTGTTGGTAAGCGCTATGATACATTCTGTTGTTGGTAAGCGTTATGATACATTCTGTTGTTGGTAAGCGTTATGATACATTCTCTTATTGGCAAGCGCTATGATACATTCTGTTGTTGGTAAGCGCTATGATACATTCTGTTGTTGGTAAGCGTTATGATACATTCTGTTGTTGGTAAGCGCTATAATACATTTTGTTTTTGGTAAGCGCTATAATACATTCTGTTGTTGGTAAGCGTTATGATACATTCTGTTGTTGGTAAGCGTTATGATACATTCTCTTATTGGCAAGCGCTATGATACATTCTGTTGTTGGTAAGCGTTATGATACATTCTGTTGTTGGTAAGCGTTATGATATATTCTGTTAGTAAGCGCTATGATACATTCTGTTGTTGGTAAGCGTTATGATACATTCTGTTGTTGGTAAGCGTTATGATATATTCTGTTAGTAAGCGCTATGATACATTCTGTTGTTGGTAAGCGTTATGATACATTCTGTTGTTGGTAAGCGCTATAATACATTTTGTTTTTGGTAAGCGCTATAATACATTCTGTTGTTGGTAAGCGTTATGATACATTCTGTTGTTGGTAAGCGCTATAATACATTTTGTTTTTGGTAAGCGCTATAATACATTCTGTTGTTGTTGAGCGCTATAATACATTTTGTTTTTGGTAAGCGTTATGATACATTCTGTTGTTGGTAAGCGCTATAATACATTTTGTTTTTGGTAAGCGCTATAATACATTCTGTTGTTGGTAAGCGCTATAATACATTTTGTTTTTGGTAAGCGCTATAATACATTTTGTTTTTGGTAAGCGTTATAATACATTCTGTTGTTGGTAAGCGCTATAATACATTTTGTTTTTGGTAAGCGCTATAATACATTCTGTTGTTGGTAAGCGCTATAATACATTTTGTTTTTGGTAAGCGCTATAATACATTCTGTTGTTGGTAAGCGTTATGATACATTCTGTTGTTGGTAAGCGCTATAATACATTTTGTTTTTGGTAAGCGCTATAATACATTCTGTTGTTGGTAAGCGCTATAATACATTTTGTTTTTGGTAAGCGTTATGATACATTCTGTTATTGGTAAGCGCTATGATACATTCTCTTATTGGTAAGCGCTATGATACATTCTGTTATTGGTAAGCGCGATGATACATTCTGTTGTTGGTAAGCGCTATGATACATTCTGTTGTTGGTAAGCGCTATAATACATTTTGTTTTTGGTAAGCGCTATAATGCATTTTGTTTTTGGTAAGCGCTATAATACATTCTGTTGTTGGTAAGCGCTATAATACATTTTGTTTTTGGTAAGCGTTATAATACATTCTGTTGTTGGTAAGCGCTATAATACATTCTGTTATTGGTAAGCGCTATAATACATTCTGTTATTGGTAAGCGTTATGATACATTCTGTTATTGGTAAGCGTTATGATACATTCTGTTGTTGGTAAGCGCTATAATACATTTTGTTTTTGGTAAGCGCTATAATACATTCTGTTGTTGGTAAGCGTTATGATACATTCTGTTTTTGGTAAGCGTTATGATATATTCTGTTGGTAAGCGCTATGATACATTCTGTTGTTGGTAAGCGCTATGATACGTTCTGTTGTTGGTAAGCGCTATGATACATTCTGTTGTTGGTAAACGTTATAATACATTCTGTTGTTGGTAAGCGCTATAATACATTCTGTTGTTGGTAAGCGTTATGATACATTCTGTTGGTAAGCGCTATGATACATTCTGTTGTTGGTAAGCGTTATGATACATTCTGTTGTTGGTAAGCGTTATGATATATTCTGTTGGTAAGCGCTATGATACATTCTGTTGTTGGTAAGCGCTATGATACATTCTGTTGTTGGTAAGCGCTATAATACATTTTCTTTTTGGTAAGCGCTATAATACATTCTGTTGTTGGTAAGCGCTATAATACATTTTGTTTTTGATAAGCGTTCTGATACATTCTGTTGTTGGTAAGCGCTATAATACATTTTGTTTTTGGTAAGCGCTATAATACATTCTGTTGTTGGTAAGCGCTATAATACATTTTGTTTTTGGTAAGCGCTAAAATACATTTTGTTTTTGGTAAGCGTTATAATACATTCTGTTGTTGGTAAGCGCTATAATACATTCCGTTATTGGTAAGCGCTATAATACATTCTGATGTTGGTAAGCGCTATAATACATTTTGTTTTTGGTAAGCGCTATAATACATTCTGTTTTTGGTAAGCGCTATAATACATTCTGATGTTGGTAAGCGCTATAATACATTTTGTTTTTGGTAAGCGCTATAATACATTCTGTTGTTGGTAAGCGTTATGATACATTCTGTTGTTGGTAAGCGCTATAATACATTTTGTTTTTGGTAAGCGCTATAATACATTCTGTTGTTGGTAAGCGTTATGATACATTCTGTTGTTGGTAAGCGCTATAATACATTCTGTTGTTGGTAAGCGCTATAATACATTTTGTTTTTGGTAAGCGTTATAATACATTCTGTTGTTGGTAAGCGCTATAATACATTCTGTTATTGGTAAGCGCTATAATACATTCTGTTATTGGTAAGCGTTATGATACATTCTGTTATTGGTAAGCGTTATGATACATTCTGTTGTTGGTAAGCGCTATAATACATTTTGTTTTTGGTAAGCGCTATAATACATTCTGTTGTTGGTAAGCGTTATGATACATTCTGTTTTTGGTAAGCGTTATGATATATTCTGTTGGTAAGCGCTATGATACATTCTGTTGTTGGTAAGCGCTATGATACATTCTGTTGTTGGTAAGCGTTATGATACATTCTGTTGTTGGTAAGCGCTATAATACATTTTGTTTTTGGTAAGCGCTATAATACATTCTGTTGTTGGTAAGCGTTATGATACATTCTGTTTTTGGTAAGCGTTATGATATATTCTGTTGGTAAGCGCTATGATACATTCTGTTGTTGGTAAGCGCTATGATACATTCTGTTGTTGGTAAGCGCTATGATACATTCTGTTGTTGGTAAACGTTATAATACATTCTGTTGTTGGTAAACGCTATGATACATTCTGTTATTGGTAAGCGTTATGATACATTCTGTTATTGGTAAGCGCTATGATACATTCTCTTATTGGTAAGCGTTATGATACATTCTGTTGTTGGTAAGCGTTATGATACATTCTGTTGTTGGTAAACGCTATGATACATTCTGTTGTTGGTAAGCGCTATGATACATTCTCTTATTGGTAAGCGCTATGATACATTCTGTTATTGGTAAGCGTTATAATACATTCTGTTGTTGGTAAGCGTTATAATACATCCTGTTGTTGGTAAGCGCTATAATACATTCTGTTGTTGGTAAGCGCTATAATACATTCTGTTGTTGGTAAGCGCTATAATACATTCTGTTGTTGGTAAGCGCTATGATACATTCTGTTGTTGGTAAGCGCTATGATACATTCTGTTGTTGGTAAGCGCTATGATACATTCTGTTGTTGGTAAGCGCTATGATACATTCTGTTATTGGTAAGCGCTATGATACATTCTGTTGTTGGTAAGCGCTATGATACATTCTGTTGTTGGTAAGCGCTATGATACATTCTGTTGTTGGTAAGCGCTATGATACATTCTGTTGTTGGTAAGCGCTATGATACATTCTGTTGTTGGTAAGCGCTATAATACATTTTGTTTTTGGTAAGCGCTATAATACATTTTGTTTTTGGTAAGCGCTATAATACATTCTGTTGTTGGTAAGCGCTATAATACATTTTGTTTTTGGTAAGCGTTATAATACATTCTGTTGGTAAGCGCTATAATACATTCTGTTATTGGTAAGCGCTATAATACATTCTGTTATTGGTAAGCGTTATGATACATTCTGTTATTGGTAAGCGTTATGATACATTCTGTTGTTGGTAAGCGCTATAATACATTTTGTTTTTGGTAAGCGCTATAATACATTCTGTTGTTGGTAAGCGTTATGATACATTCTGTTTTTGGTAAGCGTTATGATATATTCTGTTGGTAAGCGCTATGATACATTCTGTTGTTGGTAAGCGCTATGATACATTCTGTTGTTGGTAAGCGCTATGATACATTCTGTTGTTGGTAAACGTTATAATACATTCTGTTGTTGGTAAGCGCTATAATACATTCTGTTGTTGGTAAGCGTTATGATACATTCTGTTGTTGGTAAACGTTATAATACATTCTGTTGTTGGTAAGCGTTATGATACATTCTGTTGTTGGTAAGCGTTATGATACATTCTGTTGTTGGTAAGCGTTATGATACATTCTCTTATTGGCAAGCGCTATGATACATTCTGTTGTTGGTAAGCGTTATGATACATTCTGTTGTTGGTAAGCGTTATGATATATTCTGTTGGTAAGCGCTATGATACATTCTGTTGTTGGTAAGCGCTATGATACATTCTGTTGTTGGTAAGCGCTATAATACATTTTGTTTTTGGTAAGCGTTATGATACATTCTGTTATTGGTAAGCGCTATAATACATTTTGTTTTTGGTAAGCGTTATGATACATTCTGTTGTTGGTAAGCGCTATGATACATTCTGTTGTTGGTAAGCGCTATGATACATTCTGTTATTGGTAAGCGCTATAATACATTTTGTTTTTGGTAAGCGTTATGATACATTCTCTTATTGGTAAGCGCTATGATACATTCTCTTATTGGTAAGCGTTATGATACATTCTCTTATTGGTAAGCGCTATGATACATTCTCTTATTGGTAAGCGCTATGATACATTCTGTTATTGGTAAGCGCGATGATACATTCTGTTGTTGGTAAGCGCTATGATACATTCTCTTATTGGTAAGCGCTATGATACATTCTGTTATTGGTAAGCGCGATGATACATTCTGTTGTTGGTAAGCGCTATGATACATTCTCTTATTGGTAAGCGTTATAATACATTCTGTTGTTGGTAAACGCTATGATACATTCTGTTATTGGTAAGCGTTATGATACATTCTGTTATTGGTAAGCGCTATGATACATTCTCTTATTGGTAAGCGTTATGATACATTCTGTTGTTGGTAAGCGTTATGATATATTCTGTTGGTAAGCGCTATGATACATTCTGTTGTTGGTAAGCGCTATGATACATTCTGTTGTTGGTAAGCGCTATGATACATTCTGTTGTTGGTAAGCGTTATGATACATTCTGTTGTTGGTAAGCGCTATAATACATTTTGTTTTTGGTAAGCGCTATAATACATTCTGTTGTTGGTAAGCGTTATGATACATTCTGTTTTTGGTAAGCGTTATGATATATTCTGTTGGTAAGCGCTATGATACATTCTGTTGTTGGTAAGCGCTATGATACATTCTGTTGTTGGTAAGCGCTATGATACATTCTGTTGTTGGTAAGCGCTATGATACATTCTCTTATTGGTAAGCGCTATGATACATTCTGTTGTTGGTAAGCGCTATGATACATTCTGTTGTTGGTAAGCGCTATGATACATTCTGTTATTGGTAAGCGTTATAATACATTCTGTTGTTGGTAAGCGCTATAATACATTCTGTTGTTGGTAAGCGCTATGATACATTCTGTTGTTGGTAAGCGCTATGATACATTCTGTTGTTGGTAAGCGCTATGATACATTCTGTTGTTGGTAAGCGCTATGATACATTCTGTTATTGGTAAGCGCTATGATACATTCTGTTGTTGGTAAGCGCTATGATACATTCTGTTGTTGGTAAGCGCTATAATACATTCTGTTATTGGTAAGCGCTATAATACATTCTGTTATTGGTAAGCGTTATGATACATTCTGTTATTGGTAAGCGTTATGATACATTCTGTTGTTGGTAAGCGCTATAATACATTTTGTTTTTGGTAAGCGCTATAATACATTCTGTTGTTGGTAAGCGTTATGATACATTCTGTTTTTGGTAAGCGTTATGATATATTCTGTTGGTAAGCGCTATGATACATTCTGTTGTTGGTAAGCGCTATGATACATTCTGTTGTTGGTAAGCGCTATGATACATTCTGTTGTTGGTAAACGTTATAATACATTCTGTTGTTGGTAAGCGCTATAATACATTCTGTTGTTGGTAAGCGTTATGATACATTCTGTTGTTGGTAAACGTTATAATACATTCTGTTGTTGGTAAGCGTTATGATACATTCTGTTGTTGGTAAGCGCTATGATACATTCTGTTGTTGGTAAGCGAGATGATACATTCTGTTGTTGGTAAGCGCTATGATACATTCTGTTGTTGGTAAGCGCTATGATACATTCTGTTGTTGGTAAGCGTTATGATACATTCTGTTGTTGGTAAGCGTTATGATACATTCTCTTATTGGCAAGCGCTATGATACATTCTGTTGTTGGTAAGCGTTATGATACATTCTGTTGTTGGTAAGCGTTATGATATATTCTGTTGGTAAGCGCTATGATACATTCTGTTGTTGGTAAGCGCTATGATACATTCTGTTGTTGGTAAGCGCTATAATACATTTTGTTTTTGGTAAGCGTTATGATACATTCTGTTATTGGTAAGCGCTATGATACATTCTCTTATTGGTAAGCGCTATGATACATTCTGTTATTGGTAAGCGCGATGATACATTCTGTTGTTGGTAAGCGCTATGATACATTCTGTTGTTGGTAAGCGCTATAATACATTTTGTTTTTGGTAAGCGCTATAATGCATTTTGTTTTTGGTAAGCGCTATAATACATTCTGTTGTTGGTAAGCGCTATAATACATTTTGTTTTTGGTAAGCGTTATAATACATTCTGTTGTTGGTAAGCGCTATAATACATTCTGTTATTGGTAAGCGCTATAATACATTCTGTTATTGGTAAGCGTTATGATACATTCTGTTATTGGTAAGCGTTATGATACATTCTGTTGTTGGTAAGCGCTATAATACATTTTGTTTTTGGTAAGCGCTATAATACATTCTGTTGTTGGTAAGCGTTATGATACATTCTGTTTTTGGTAAGCGTTATGATATATTCTGTTGGTAAGCGCTATGATACATTCTGTTGTTGGTAAGCGCTATGATACGTTCTGTTGTTGGTAAGCGCTATGATACATTCTGTTGTTGGTAAACGTTATAATACATTCTGTTGTTGGTAAGCGCTATAATACATTCTGTTGTTGGTAAGCGTTATGATACATTCTGTTGTTGGTAAACGTTATAATACATTCTGTTGTTGGTAAGCGTTATGATACATTCTGTTGTTGGTAAGCGCTATGATACATTCTGTTGTTGGTAAGCGAGATGATACATTCTGTTGTTGGTAAGCGCTATGATACATTCTGTTGTTGGTAAGCGCTATGATACATTCTGTTGTTGGTAAGCGTTATGATACATTCTGTTGTTGGTAAGCGTTATGATACATTCTCTTATTGGCAAGCGCTATGATACATTCTGTTGTTGGTAAGCGTTATGATACATTCTGTTGTTGGTAAGCGTTATGATATATTCTGTTGGTAAGCGCTATGATACATTCTGTTGTTGGTAAGCGCTATGATACATTCTGTTGTTGGTAAGCGCTATAATACATTTTGTTTTTGGTAAGCGTTATGATACATTCTGTTATTGGTAAGCGCTATAATACATTTTGTTTTTGGTAAGCGTTATGATACATTCTGTTGTTGGTAAGCGCTATGATACATTCTGTTGTTGGTAAGCGCTATGATACATTCTGTTATTGGTAAGCGCTATAATACATTTTGTTTTTGGTAAGCGTTATGATACATTCTCTTATTGGTAAGCGCTATGATACATTCTCTTATTGGTAAGCGTTATGATACATTCTCTTATTGGTAAGCGCTATGATACATTCTCTTATTGGTAAGCGCTATGATACATTCTGTTATTGGTAAGCGCTATGATACATTCTGTTGTTGGTAAACGCTATGATACATTCTGTTGTTGGTAAGCGCTATGATACATTCTCTTATTGGTAAGCGCTATGATACATTCTGTTGTTGGTAAGCGCTATGATACATTCTGTTGTTGGTAAGCGCTATGATACATTCTGTTATTGGTAAGCGTTATAATACATTCTGTTGTTGGTAAGCGCTCTGATACATTCTGTTGTTGGTAAGCGCTATGATACATTCTGTTGTTGGTAAGCGCTATAATACATTCTGTTGTTGGTAAGCGCTATGATACATTCTGTTATTGGTAAGCGTTATAATACATTCTGTTGTTGGTAAGCGCTATGATACATTCTGTTATTGGTAAGCGTTATAATACATTCTGTTGTTGGTAAGCGTTATAATACATTCTGTTGTTGGTAAGCGCTATGATACATTCTGTTGTTGGTAAGCGCTATGATACATTCCATTGTTGGTAAGCGCTATGATACATTCTGTTGTTGGTAAGCGCTATAATACATTCTGTTGTTGGTAAGCGCTATGATACATTCTGTTGTTGGTAAGCGCTATGATACATTCTGTTGTTGGTAAGCGCTATGATACATTCTGTTGTTGGTAAGCGCTATGATACATTCTGTTATTGGTAAGCGCTATGATACATTCTGTTGTTGGTAAGCGCTATGATACATTCTGTTGTTGGTAAGCGCTATGATACATTCTGTTGTTGGCAAGCGCTATGATACATTCTGTTGTTGGTAAGCGCTATGATACATTCTGTTGTTGGTAAGCGCTATAATACATTTTCTTTTTGGTAAGCGCTATAATACATTCTGTTGTTGGTAAGCGCTATAATACATTCCGTTATTGGTAAGCGCTATAATACATTCTGATGTTGGTAAGCGCTATAATACATTTTGTTTTTGGTAAGCGCTATAATACATTCTGTTTTTGGTAAGCGCTATAATACATTCTGATGTTGGTAAGCGCTATAATACATTTTGTTTTTGGTAAGCGCTATAATACATTCTGTTGTTGGTAAGCGTTATGATACATTCTGTTGTTGGTAAGCGCTATAATACATTTTGTTTTTGGTAAGCGCTATAATACATTCTGTTGTTGGTAAGCGTTATGATACATTCTGTTGTTGGTAAGCGCTATAATACATTCTGTTGTTGGTAAGCGCTATAATACATTTTGTTTTTGGTAAGCGTTATAATACATTCTGTTGTTGGTAAGCGCTATAATACATTCTGTTATTGGTAAGCGCTATAATACATTCTGTTATTGGTAAGCGTTATGATACATTCTGTTATTGGTAAGCGTTATGATACATTCTGTTGTTGGTAAGCGCTATAATACATTTTGTTTTTGGTAAGCGCTATAATACATTCTGTTGTTGGTAAGCGTTATGATACATTCTGTTTTTGGTAAGCGTTATGATATATTCTGTTGGTAAGCGCTATGATACATTCTGTTGTTGGTAAGCGCTATGATACATTCTGTTGTTGGTAAGCGTTATGATACATTCTGTTGTTGGTAAGCGTTATGATACATTCTGTTGTTGGTAAGCGCTATAATACATTCTGTTGTTGGTAAGCGCTATAATACATTTTGTTTTTGGTAAGCGTTATAATACATTCTGTTGTTGGTAAGCGCTATAATACATTCTGTTATTGGTAAGCGCTATAATACATTCTGTTATTGGTAAGCGTTATGATACATTCTGTTATTGGTAAGCGTTATGATACATTCTGTTGTTGGTAAGCGCTATAATACATTTTGTTTTTGGTAAGCGCTATAATACATTCTGTTGTTGGTAAGCGTTATGATACATTCTGTTTTTGGTAAGCGTTATGATATATTCTGTTGGTAAGCGCTATGATACATTCTGTTGTTGGTAAGCGCTATGATACATTCTGTTGTTGGTAAGCGTTATGATACATTCTGTTGTTGGTAAGCGCTATAATACATTTTGTTTTTGGTAAGCGCTATAATACATTCTGTTGTTGGTAAGCGTTATGATACATTCTGTTTTTGGTAAGCGTTATGATATATTCTGTTGGTAAGCGCTATGATACATTCTGTTGTTGGTAAGCGCTATGATACATTCTGTTGTTGGTAAGCGCTATGATACATTCTGTTGTTGGTAAGCGCTATGATACATTCTCTTATTGGTAAGCGCTATGATACATTCTGTTGTTGGTAAGCGCTATGATACATTCTGTTGTTGGTAAGCGCTATGATACATTCTGTTATTGGTAAGCGTTATAATACATTCTGTTGTTGGTAAGCGCTATAATACATTCTGTTGTTGGTAAGCGAGATGATACATTCTGTTGTTGGTAAGCGCTATGATACATTCTGTTGTTGGTAAGCGCTATGATACATTCTGTTGTTGGTAAGCGTTATGATACATTCTGTTGTTGGTAAGCGTTATGATACATTCTCTTATTGGCAAGCGCTATGATACATTCTGTTGTTGGTAAGCGTTATGATACATTCTGTTGTTGGTAAGCGTTATGATATATTCTGTTGGTAAGCGCTATGATACATTCTGTTGTTGGTAAGCGCTATGATACATTCTGTTGTTGGTAAGCGCTATAATACATTTTGTTTTTGGTAAGCGTTATGATACATTCTGTTATTGGTAAGCGCTATAATACATTTTGTTTTTGGTAAGCGTTATGATACATTCTGTTGTTGGTAAGCGCTATGATACATTCTGTTGTTGGTAAGCGCTATGATACATTCTGTTATTGGTAAGCGCTATAATACATTTTGTTTTTGGTAAGCGTTATGATACATTCTCTTATTGGTAAGCGCTATGATACATTCTCTTATTGGTAAGCGTTATGATACATTCTCTTATTGGTAAGCGCTATGATACATTCTCTTATTGGTAAGCGCTATGATACATTCTGTTATTGGTAAGCGCGATGATACATTCTGTTGTTGGTAAGCGCTATGATACATTCTCTTATTGGTAAGCGCTATGATACATTCTGTTATTGGTAAGCGCGATGATACATTCTGTTGTTGGTAAGCGCTATGATACATTCTCTTATTGGTAAGCGTTATAATACATTCTGTTGTTGGTAAACGCTATGATACATTCTGTTATTGGTAAGCGTTATGATACATTCTGTTGTTGGTAAGCGCTATGATACATTCTCTTATTGGTAAGCGTTATGATACATTCTGTTGTTGGTAAGCGTTATGATACATTCTGTTGTTGGTAAACGCTATGATACATTCTGTTGTTGGTAAGCGCTATGATACATTCTCTTATTGGTAAGCTCTATGATACATTCTGTTGTTGGTAAGCGCTATGATACATTCTGTTGTTGGTAAGCGCTATGATACATTCTGTTATTGGTTAGCGTTATAATACATTCTGTTGTTGGTAAGCGTTATAATACATCCTGTTGTTGGTAAGCGCTATAATACATTCTGTTGTTGGTAAGCGCTATAATACATTCTGTTGTTGGTAAGCGCTATGATACATTCTGTTATTGGTAAGCGTTATAATACATTCTGTTGTTGGTAAGCGCTATGATACATTCTGTTATTGGTAAGCGTTATAATACATTCTGTTGTTGGTAAGCGTTATAATACATTCTGTTGTTGGTAAGCGCTATGATACATTCTGTTGTTGGTAAGCGCTATGATACATTCTGTTGTTGGTAAGCGCTATGATACATTCTGTTGTTGGTAAGCGCTATAATACATTCTGTTGTTGGTAAGCGCTATGATACATTCTGTTGTTGGTAAGCGCTATGATACATTCTGTTGTTGGTAAGCGCTATGATACATTCTGTTGTTGGTAAGCGCTATGATACATTCTGTTATTGGTAAGCGCTATGATACATTCTGTTGTTGGTAAGCGCTATGATACATTCTGTTGTTGGTAAGCGCTATGATACATTCTGTTGTTGGCAAGCGCTATGATACATTCTGTTGTTGGTAAGCGCTATGATACATTCTGTTGTTGGTAAGCGCTATTATACATTTTCTTTTTGGTAAGCGCTATAATACATTCTGTTGTTGGTAAGCGCTATAATACATTTTGTTTTTGATAAGCGTTCTGATACATTCTGTTGTTGGTAAGCGCTATAATACATTTTGTTTTTGGTAAGCGCTATAATACATTCTGTTGTTGGTAAGCGCTATAATACATTTTGTTTTTGGTAAGCGCTAAAATACATTTTGTTTTTGGTAAGCGTTATAATACATTCTGTTGTTGGTAAGCGCTATAATACATTCCGTTATTGGTAAGCGCTATAATACATTCTGATGTTGGTAAGCGCTATAATACATTTTGTTTTTGGTAAGCGCTATAATACATTCTGTTTTTGGTAAGCGCTATAATACATTCTGATGTTGGTAAGCGCTATAATACATTTTGTTTTTGGTAAGCGCTATAATACATTCTGTTGTTGGTAAGCGTTATGATACATTCTGTTGTTGGTAAGCGCTATAATACATTTTGTTTTTGGTAAGCGCTATAATACATTCTGTTGTTGGTAAGCGTTATGATACATTCTGTTGTTGGTAAGCGCTATAATACATTCTGTTGTTGGTAAGCGCTATAATACATTTTGTTTTTGGTAAGCGTTATAATACATTCTGTTGTTGGTAAGCGCTATAATACATTCTGTTATTGGTAAGCGCTATAATACATTCTGTTATTGGTAAGCGTTATGATACATTCTGTTATTGGTAAGCGTTATGATACATTCTGTTGTTGGTAAGCGCTATAATACATTTTGTTTTTGGTAAGCGCTATAATACATTCTGTTGTTGGTAAGCGTTATGATACATTCTGTTTTTGGTAAGCGTTATGATATGTTCTGTTGGTAAGCGCTATGATACATTCTGTTGTTGGTAAGCGCTATGATACATTCTGTTGTTGGTAAGCGCTATGATACATTCTGTTGTTGGTAAACGTTATAATACATTCTGTTGTTGGTAAGCGCTATAATACATTCTGTTGTTGGTAAGCGTTATGATATATTCTGTTGTTGGTAAACGTTATAATACATTCTGTTGTTGGTAAGCGTTATGATACATTCTGTTGTTGGTAAGCGCTATGATACATTCTGTTGTTGGTAAGCGCTATGATACATTCTGTTGTTGGTAAACGTTATAATATATTCTGTTGTTGGTAAGCGCTATAATACATTTTGTTTTTGGTAAGCGCTATAATACATTCTGTTGTTGGTAAGCGCTATGATACATTCTGTTGTTGGTAAGCGCTATGATACATTCTGTTGTTGGTAAGCGCTGTGATACATTCTGTTGTTGGTAAGCGCTATGATACATTCTGTTGTTGGTAAGCGTTATGATACATTCTGTTGTTGGTAAGCGTTATGATACATTCTGTTGTTGGTAAGCGTTATGATACATTCTGTTGTTGGTAAGCGTTATGATACATTCTGTTGTTGGTAAGCGATATGATACATTCTGTTGTTGGTAAGCGCTATGATACATTCTGTTGTTGGTAAGCGCTATGATACATTCTGTTGTTGGTAAGCGTTATGATACATTCTGTTGTTGGTAAGCGTTATGATACATTCTCTTATTGGCAAGCGCTATGATACATTCTGTTGTTGGTAAGCGTTATGATACATTCTGTTGTTGGTAAGCGTTATGATATATTCTGTTGGTAAGCGCTATGATACATTCTGTTGTTGGTAAGCGCTATGATACATTCTGTTGTTGGTAAGCGCTATAATACATTTTGTTTTTGGTAAGCGTTATGATACATTCTGTTATTGGTAAGCGCTATAATACATTTTGTTTTTGGTAAGCGTTATGATACATTCTGTTGTTGGTAAGCGCTATGATACATTCTGTTGTTGGTAAGCGCTATGATACATTCTGTTGTTGGTAAGCGCTATGATACATTCTGTTGTTGGTAAACGTTATAATACATTCTGTTGTTGGTAAGCGCTATAATACATTCTGTTGTTGGTAAGCGCTATGATACATTCTGTTGTTGGTAAACGTTATAATACATTCTGTTGTTGGTAAGCGTTATGATACATTCTGTTGTTGGTAAGCGCTATGATACATTCTGTTGTTGGTAAGCGCTATGATACATTCTGTTGTTGGTAAGCGCTATGATACATTCTGTTGTTGGTAAACGTTATAATACATTCTGTTGTTGGTAAGCGCTATAATACATTCTGTTGTTGGTAAGCGTTATGATACATTCTGTTGTTGGTAAACGTTATAATACATTCTGTTGTTGGTAAGCGTTATGATACATTCTGTTGTTGGTAAGCGCTATGATACATTCTGTTGTTGGTAAGCGAGATGATACATTCTGTTGTTGGTAAGCGCTATGATACATTCTGTTGTTGGTAAGCGCTATGATACATTCTGTTGTTGGTAAGCGTTATGATACATTCTGTTGTTGGTAAGCGTTATGATACATTCTCTTATTGGCAAGCGCTATGATACATTCTGTTGTTGGTAAGCGTTATGATACATTCTGTTGTTGGTAAGCGTTATGATATATTCTGTTGGTAAGCGCTATGATACATTCTGTTGTTGGTAAGCGCTATGATACATTCTGTTGTTGGTAAGCGCTATAATACATTTTGTTTTTGGTAAGCGTTATGATACATTCTGTTATTGGTAAGCGCTATAATACATTTTGTTTTTGGTAAGCGTTATGATACATTCTGTTGTTGGTAAGCGCTATGATACATTCTGTTGTTGGTAAGCGCTATGATACATTCTGTTATTGGTAAGCGCTATAATACATTTTGTTTTTGGTAAGCGTTATGATACATTCTCTTATTGGTAAGCGCTATGATACATTCTCTTATTGGTAAGCGTTATGATACATTCTCTTATTGGTAAGCGCTATGATACATTCTCTTATTGGTAAGCGCTATGATACATTCTGTTATTGGTAAGCGCGATGATACATTCTGTTGTTGGTAAGCGCTATGATACATTCTCTTATTGGTAAGCGCTATGATACATTCTGTTATTGGTAAGCGCGATGATACATTCTGTTGTTGGTAAGCGCTATGATACATTCTCTTATTGGTAAGCGTTATAATACATTCTGTTGTTGGTAAACGCTATGATACATTCTGTTATTGGTAAGCGTTATGATACATTCTGTTGTTGGTAAGCGCTATGATACATTCTCTTATTGGTAAGCGTTATGATACATTCTGTTGTTGGTAAGCGTTATGATACATTCTGTTGTTGGTAAACGCTATGATACATTCTGTTGTTGGTAAGCGCTATGATACATTCTCTTATTGGTAAGCTCTATGATACATTCTGTTGTTGGTAAGCGCTATGATACATTCTGTTGTTGGTAAGCGCTATGATACATTCTGTTATTGGTTAGCGTTATAATACATTCTGTTGTTGGTAAGCGTTATAATACATCCTGTTGTTGGTAAGCGCTATAATACATTCTGTTGTTGGTAAGCGCTATAATACATTCTGTTGTTGGTAAGCGCTATGATACATTCTGTTATTGGTAAGCGTTATAATACATTCTGTTGTTGGTAAGCGCTATGATACATTCTGTTATTGGTAAGCGTTATAATACATTCTGTTGTTGGTAAGCGTTATAATACATTCTGTTGTTGGTAAGCGCTATGATACATTCTGTTGTTGGTAAGCGCTATGATACATTCTGTTGTTGGTAAGCGCTATGATACATTCTGTTGTTGGTAAGCGCTATAATACATTCTGTTGTTGGTAAGCGCTATGATACATTCTGTTGTTGGTAAGCGCTATGATACATTCTGTTGTTGGTAAGCGCTATGATACATTCTGTTGTTGGTAAGCGCTATGATACATTCTGTTATTGGTAAGCGCTATGATACATTCTGTTGTTGGTAAGCGCTATGATACATTCTGTTGTTGGTAAGCGCTATGATACATTCTGTTGTTGGCAAGCGCTATGATACATTCTGTTGTTGGTAAGCGCTATGATACATTCTGTTGTTGGTAAGCGCTATAATACATTTTCTTTTTGGTAAGCGCTATAATACATTCTGTTGTTGGTAAGCGCTATAATACATTTTGTTTTTGATAAGCGTTCTGATACATTCTGTTGTTGGTAAGCGCTATAATACATTTTGTTTTTGGTAAGCGCTATAATACATTCTGTTGTTGGTAAGCGCTATAATACATTTTGTTTTTGGTAAGCGCTAAAATACATTTTGTTTTTGGTAAGCGTTATAATACATTCTGTTGTTGGTAAGCGCTATAATACATTCCGTTATTGGTAAGCGCTATAATACATTCTGATGTTGGTAAGCGCTATAATACATTTTGTTTTTGGTAAGCGCTATAATACATTCTGTTTTTGGTAAGCGCTATAATACATTCTGATGTTGGTAAGCGCTATAATACATTTTGTTTTTGGTAAGCGCTATAATACATTCTGTTGTTGGTAAGCGTTATGATACATTCTGTTGTTGGTAAGCGCTATAATACATTTTGTTTTTGGTAAGCGCTATAATACATTCTGTTGTTGGTAAGCGTTATGATACATTCTGTTGTTGGTAAGCGCTATAATACATTCTGTTGTTGGTAAGCGCTATAATACATTTTGTTTTTGGTAAGCGTTATAATACATTCTGTTGTTGGTAAGCGCTATAATACATTCTGTTATTGGTAAGCGCTATAATACATTCTGTTATTGGTAAGCGTTATGATACATTCTGTTATTGGTAAGCGTTATGATACATTCTGTTGTTGGTAAGCGCTATAATACATTTTGTTTTTGGTAAGCGCTATAATACATTCTGTTGTTGGTAAGCGTTATGATACATTCTGTTTTTGGTAAGCGTTATGATATATTCTGTTGGTAAGCGCTATGATACATTCTGTTGTTGGTAAGCGCTATGATACATTCTGTTGTTGGTAAGCGTTATGATACATTCTGTTGTTGGTAAGCGCTATAATACATTTTGTTTTTGGTAAGCGCTATAATACATTCTGTTGTTGGTAAGCGTTATGATACATTCTGTTTTTGGTAAGCGTTATGATATATTCTGTTGGTAAGCGCTATGATACATTCTGTTGTTGGTAAGCGCTATGATACATTCTGTTGTTGGTAAGCGCTATGATACATTCTGTTGTTGGTAAACGTTATAATACATTCTGTTGTTGGTAAACGCTATGATACATTCTGTTATTGGTAAGCGTTATGATACATTCTGTTATTGGTAAGCGCTATGATACATTCTCTTATTGGTAAGCGTTATGATACATTCTGTTGTTGGTAAGCGTTATGATACATTCTGTTGTTGGTAAACGCTATGATACATTCTGTTGTTGGTAAGCGCTATGATACATTCTCTTATTGGTAAGCGCTATGATACATTCTGTTATTGGTAAGCGTTATAATACATTCTGTTGTTGGTAAGCGTTATAATACATCCTGTTGTTGGTAAGCGCTATAATACATTCTGTTGTTGGTAAGCGCTATAATACATTCTGTTGTTGGTAAGCGCTATAATACATTCTGTTGTTGGTAAGCGCTATGATACATTCTGTTGTTGGTAAGCGCTATGATACATTCTGTTGTTGGTAAGCGCTATGATACATTCTGTTGTTGGTAAGCGCTATGATACATTCTGTTATTGGTAAGCGCTATGATACATTCTGTTGTTGGTAAGCGCTATGATACATTCTGTTGTTGGTAAGCGCTATGATACATTCTGTTGTTGGTAAGCGCTATGATACATTCTGTTGTTGGTAAGCGCTATGATACATTCTGTTGTTGGTAAGCGCTATAATACATTTTGTTTTTGGTAAGCGCTATAATACATTTTGTTTTTGGTAAGCGCTATAATACATTCTGTTGTTGGTAAGCGCTATAATACATTTTGTTTTTGGTAAGCGTTATAATACATTCTGTTGGTAAGCGCTATAATACATTCTGTTATTGGTAAGCGCTATAATACATTCTGTTATTGGTAAGCGTTATGATACATTCTGTTATTGGTAAGCGTTATGATACATTCTGTTGTTGGTAAGCGCTATAATACATTTTGTTTTTGGTAAGCGCTATAATACATTCTGTTGTTGGTAAGCGTTATGATACATTCTGTTTTTGGTAAGCGTTATGATATATTCTGTTGGTAAGCGCTATGATACATTCTGTTGTTGGTAAGCGCTATGATACATTCTGTTGTTGGTAAGCGCTATGATACATTCTGTTGTTGGTAAACGTTATAATACATTCTGTTGTTGGTAAGCGCTATAATACATTCTGTTGTTGGTAAGCGTTATGATACATTCTGTTGTTGGTAAACGTTATAATACATTCTGTTGTTGGTAAGCGTTATGATACATTCTGTTGTTGGTAAGCGTTATGATACATTCTGTTGTTGGTAAGCGTTATGATACATTCTCTTATTGGCAAGCGCTATGATACATTCTGTTGTTGGTAAGCGTTATGATACATTCTGTTGTTGGTAAGCGTTATGATATATTCTGTTGGTAAGCGCTATGATACATTCTGTTGTTGGTAAGCGCTATGATACATTCTGTTGTTGGTAAGCGCTATAATACATTTTGTTTTTGGTAAGCGTTATGATACATTCTGTTATTGGTAAGCGCTATAATACATTTTGTTTTTGGTAAGCGTTATGATACATTCTGTTGTTGGTAAGCGCTATGATACATTCTGTTGTTGGTAAGCGCTATGATACATTCTGTTATTGGTAAGCGCTATAATACATTTTGTTTTTGGTAAGCGTTATGATACATTCTCTTATTGGTAAGCGCTATGATACATTCTCTTATTGGTAAGCGTTATGATACATTCTCTTATTGGTAAGCGCTATGATACATTCTCTTATTGGTAAGCGCTATGATACATTCTGTTATTGGTAAGCGCGATGATACATTCTGTTGTTGGTAAGCGCTATGATACATTCTCTTATTGGTAAGCGCTATGATACATTCTGTTATTGGTAAGCGCGATGATACATTCTGTTGTTGGTAAGCGCTATGATACATTCTCTTATTGGTAAGCGTTATAATACATTCTGTTGTTGGTAAACGCTATGATACATTCTGTTATTGGTAAGCGTTATGATACATTCTGTTATTGGTAAGCGCTATGATACATTCTCTTATTGGTAAGCGTTATGATACATTCTGTTGTTGGTAAGCGTTATGATATATTCTGTTGGTAAGCGCTATGATACATTCTGTTGTTGGTAAGCGCTATGATACATTCTGTTGTTGGTAAGCGCTATGATACATTCTGTTGTTGGTAAGCGTTATGATACATTCTGTTGTTGGTAAGCGCTATAATACATTTTGTTTTTGGTAAGCGCTATAATACATTCTGTTGTTGGTAAGCGTTATGATACATTCTGTTTTTGGTAAGCGTTATGATATATTCTGTTGGTAAGCGCTATGATACATTCTGTTGTTGGTAAGCGCTATGATACATTCTGTTGTTGGTAAGCGCTATGATACATTCTGTTGTTGGTAAGCGCTATGATACATTCTCTTATTGGTAAGCGCTATGATACATTCTGTTGTTGGTAAGCGCTATGATACATTCTGTTGTTGGTAAGCGCTATGATACATTCTGTTATTGGTAAGCGTTATAATACATTCTGTTGTTGGTAAGCGCTATAATACATTCTGTTGTTGGTAAGCGCTATGATACATTCTGTTGTTGGTAAGCGCTATGATACATTCTGTTGTTGGTAAGCGCTATGATACATTCTGTTGTTGGTAAGCGCTATGATACATTCTGTTATTGGTAAGCGCTATGATACATTCTGTTGTTGGTAAGCGCTATGATACATTCTGTTGTTGGTAAGCGCTATAATACATTCTGTTATTGGTAAGCGCTATAATACATTCTGTTATTGGTAAGCGTTATGATACATTCTGTTATTGGTAAGCGTTATGATACATTCTGTTGTTGGTAAGCGCTATAATACATTTTGTTTTTGGTAAGCGCTATAATACATTCTGTTGTTGGTAAGCGTTATGATACATTCTGTTTTTGGTAAGCGTTATGATATATTCTGTTGGTAAGCGCTATGATACATTCTGTTGTTGGTAAGCGCTATGATACATTCTGTTGTTGGTAAGCGCTATGATACATTCTGTTGTTGGTAAACGTTATAATACATTCTGTTGTTGGTAAGCGCTATAATACATTCTGTTGTTGGTAAGCGTTATGATACATTCTGTTGTTGGTAAACGTTATAATACATTCTGTTGTTGGTAAGCGTTATGATACATTCTGTTGTTGGTAAGCGCTATGATACATTCTGTTGTTGGTAAGCGAGATGATACATTCTGTTGTTGGTAAGCGCTATGATACATTCTGTTGTTGGTAAGCGCTATGATACATTCTGTTGTTGGTAAGCGTTATGATACATTCTGTTGTTGGTAAGCGTTATGATACATTCTCTTATTGGCAAGCGCTATGATACATTCTGTTGTTGGTAAGCGTTATGATACATTCTGTTGTTGGTAAGCGTTATGATATATTCTGTTGGTAAGCGCTATGATACATTCTGTTGTTGGTAAGCGCTATGATACATTCTGTTGTTGGTAAGCGCTATAATACATTTTGTTTTTGGTAAGCGTTATGATACATTCTGTTATTGGTAAGCGCTATGATACATTCTCTTATTGGTAAGCGCTATGATACATTCTGTTATTGGTAAGCGCGATGATACATTCTGTTGTTGGTAAGCGCTATGATACATTCTGTTGTTGGTAAGCGCTATAATACATTTTGTTTTTGGTAAGCGCTATAATGCATTTTGTTTTTGGTAAGCGCTATAATACATTCTGT
This sequence comes from Arenicola marina, assembly GCA_964019135.1. Taxonomy (NCBI): domain Eukaryota; kingdom Metazoa; phylum Annelida; class Polychaeta; family Arenicolidae; genus Arenicola; species Arenicola marina. The sequence goes on from OZ025259.1 coordinate 28,917,959, forward strand.
TGTTGGTAAGCGCTATAATACATTTTGTTTTTGGTAAGCGTTATAATACATTCTGTTGTTGGTAAGCGCTATAATACATTCTGTTATTGGTAAGCGCTATAATACATTCTGTTATTGGTAAGCGTTATGATACATTCTGTTATTGGTAAGCGTTATGATACATTCTGTTGTTGGTAAGCGCTATAATACATTTTGTTTTTGGTAAGCGCTATAATACATTCTGTTGTTGGTAAGCGTTATGATACATTCTGTTTTTGGTAAGCGTTATGATATATTCTGTTGGTAAGCGCTATGATACATTCTGTTGTTGGTAAGCGCTATGATACGTTCTGTTGTTGGTAAGCGCTATGATACATTCTGTTGTTGGTAAACGTTATAATACATTCTGTTGTTGGTAAGCGCTATAATACATTCTGTTGTTGGTAAGCGTTATGATACATTCTGTTGTTGGTAAACGTTATAATACATTCTGTTGTTGGTAAGCGTTATGATACATTCTGTTGTTGGTAAGCGCTATGATACATTCTGTTGTTGGTAAGCGAGATGATACATTCTGTTGTTGGTAAGCGCTATGATACATTCTGTTGTTGGTAAGCGCTATGATACATTCTGTTGTTGGTAAGCGTTATGATACATTCTGTTGTTGGTAAGCGTTATGATACATTCTCTTATTGGCAAGCGCTATGATACATTCTGTTGTTGGTAAGCGTTATGATACATTCTGTTGTTGGTAAGCGTTATGATATATTCTGTTGGTAAGCGCTATGATACATTCTGTTGTTGGTAAGCGCTATGATACATTCTGTTGTTGGTAAGCGCTATAATACATTTTGTTTTTGGTAAGCGTTATGATACATTCTGTTATTGGTAAGCGCTATAATACATTTTGTTTTTGGTAAGCGTTATGATACATTCTGTTGTTGGTAAGCGCTATGATACATTCTGTTGTTGGTAAGCGCTATGATACATTCTGTTATTGGTAAGCGCTATAATACATTTTGTTTTTGGTAAGCGTTATGATACATTCTCTTATTGGTAAGCGCTATGATACATTCTCTTATTGGTAAGCGTTATGATACATTCTCTTATTGGTAAGCGCTATGATACATTCTCTTATTGGTAAGCGCTATGATACATTCTGTTATTGGTAAGCGCTATGATACATTCTGTTGTTGGTAAACGCTATGATACATTCTGTTGTTGGTAAGCGCTATGATACATTCTCTTATTGGTAAGCGCTATGATACATTCTGTTGTTGGTAAGCGCTATGATACATTCTGTTGTTGGTAAGCGCTATGATACATTCTGTTATTGGTAAGCGTTATAATACATTCTGTTGTTGGTAAGCGCTCTGATACATTCTGTTGTTGGTAAGCGCTATGATACATTCTGTTGTTGGTAAGCGCTATAATACATTCTGTTGTTGGTAAGCGCTATGATACATTCTGTTATTGGTAAGCGTTATAATACATTCTGTTGTTGGTAAGCGCTATGATACATTCTGTTATTGGTAAGCGTTATAATACATTCTGTTGTTGGTAAGCGTTATAATACATTCTGTTGTTGGTAAGCGCTATGATACATTCTGTTGTTGGTAAGCGCTATGATACATTCCATTGTTGGTAAGCGCTATGATACATTCTGTTGTTGGTAAGCGCTATAATACATTCTGTTGTTGGTAAGCGCTATGATACATTCTGTTGTTGGTAAGCGCTATGATACATTCTGTTGTTGGTAAGCGCTATGATACATTCTGTTGTTGGTAAGCGCTATGATACATTCTGTTATTGGTAAGCGCTATGATACATTCTGTTGTTGGTAAGCGCTATGATACATTCTGTTGTTGGTAAGCGCTATGATACATTCTGTTGTTGGCAAGCGCTATGATACATTCTGTTGTTGGTAAGCGCTATGATACATTCTGTTGTTGGTAAGCGCTATAATACATTTTCTTTTTGGTAAGCGCTATAATACATTCTGTTGTTGGTAAGCGCTATAATACATTCCGTTATTGGTAAGCGCTATAATACATTCTGATGTTGGTAAGCGCTATAATACATTTTGTTTTTGGTAAGCGCTATAATACATTCTGTTTTTGGTAAGCGCTATAATACATTCTGATGTTGGTAAGCGCTATAATACATTTTGTTTTTGGTAAGCGCTATAATACATTCTGTTGTTGGTAAGCGTTATGATACATTCTGTTGTTGGTAAGCGCTATAATACATTTTGTTTTTGGTAAGCGCTATAATACATTCTGTTGTTGGTAAGCGTTATGATACATTCTGTTGTTGGTAAGCGCTATAATACATTCTGTTGTTGGTAAGCGCTATAATACATTTTGTTTTTGGTAAGCGTTATAATACATTCTGTTGTTGGTAAGCGCTATAATACATTCTGTTATTGGTAAGCGCTATAATACATTCTGTTATTGGTAAGCGTTATGATACATTCTGTTATTGGTAAGCGTTATGATACATTCTGTTGTTGGTAAGCGCTATAATACATTTTGTTTTTGGTAAGCGCTATAATACATTCTGTTGTTGGTAAGCGTTATGATACATTCTGTTTTTGGTAAGCGTTATGATATATTCTGTTGGTAAGCGCTATGATACATTCTGTTGTTGGTAAGCGCTATGATACATTCTGTTGTTGGTAAGCGTTATGATACATTCTGTTGTTGGTAAGCGTTATGATACATTCTGTTGTTGGTAAGCGCTATAATACATTCTGTTGTTGGTAAGCGCTATAATACATTTTGTTTTTGGTAAGCGTTATAATACATTCTGTTGTTGGTAAGCGCTATAATACATTCTGTTATTGGTAAGCGCTATAATACATTCTGTTATTGGTAAGCGTTATGATACATTCTGTTATTGGTAAGCGTTATGATACATTCTGTTGTTGGTAAGCGCTATAATACATTTTGTTTTTGGTAAGCGCTATAATACATTCTGTTGTTGGTAAGCGTTATGATACATTCTGTTTTTGGTAAGCGTTATGATATATTCTGTTGGTAAGCGCTATGATACATTCTGTTGTTGGTAAGCGCTATGATACATTCTGTTGTTGGTAAGCGTTATGATACATTCTGTTGTTGGTAAGCGCTATAATACATTTTGTTTTTGGTAAGCGCTATAATACATTCTGTTGTTGGTAAGCGTTATGATACATTCTGTTTTTGGTAAGCGTTATGATATATTCTGTTGGTAAGCGCTATGATACATTCTGTTGTTGGTAAGCGCTATGATACATTCTGTTGTTGGTAAGCGCTATGATACATTCTGTTGTTGGTAAGCGCTATGATACATTCTCTTATTGGTAAGCGCTATGATACATTCTGTTGTTGGTAAGCGCTATGATACATTCTGTTGTTGGTAAGCGCTATGATACATTCTGTTATTGGTAAGCGTTATAATACATTCTGTTGTTGGTAAGCGCTATAATACATTCTGTTGTTGGTAAGCGCTATGATACATTCTGTTGTTGGTAAGCGCTATGATACATTCTGTTGTTGGTAAGCGCTATGATACATTCTGTTGTTGGTAAGCGCTATGATACATTCTGTTATTGGTAAGCGCTATGATACATTCTGTTGTTGGTAAGCGCTATGATACATTCTGTTGTTGGTAAGCGCTATGATACATTCTGTTGTTGGTAAGCGCTATGATACATTCTGTTGTTGGTAAGCGCTATGATACATTCTGTTGTTGGTAAGCGCTATGATACATTCTGTTGTTGGTAAGCGCTATGATACATTCTGTTGTTGGTAAGCGCTATAATACATTCTGTTATTGGTAAGCGCTATAATACATTCTGTTATTGGTAAGCGTTATGATACATTCTGTTATTGGTAAGCGTTATGATACATTCTGTTGTTGGTAAGCGCTATAATACATTTTGTTTTTGGTAAGCGCTATAATACATTCTGTTGTTGGTAAGCGTTATGATACATTCTGTTTTTGGTAAGCGTTATGATATATTCTGTTGGTAAGCGCTATGATACATTCTGTTGTTGGTAAGCGCTATGATACATTCTGTTGTTGGTAAGCGCTATGATACATTCTGTTGTTGGTAAACGTTATAATACATTCTGTTGTTGGTAAGCGCTATAATACATTCTGTTGTTGGTAAGCGTTATGATACATTCTGTTGTTGGTAAACGTTATAATACATTCTGTTGTTGGTAAGCGTTATGATACATTCTGTTGTTGGTAAGCGCTATGATACATTCTGTTGTTGGTAAGCGAGATGATACATTCTGTTGTTGGTAAGCGCTATGATACATTCTGTTGTTGGTAAGCGCTATGATACATTCTGTTGTTGGTAAGCGTTATGATACATTCTGTTGTTGGTAAGCGTTATGATACATTCTCTTATTGGCAAGCGCTATGATACATTCTGTTGTTGGTAAGCGTTATGATACATTCTGTTGTTGGTAAGCGTTATGATATATTCTGTTGGTAAGCGCTATGATACATTCTGTTGTTGGTAAGCGCTATGATACATTCTGTTGTTGGTAAGCGCTATAATACATTTTGTTTTTGGTAAGCGTTATGATACATTCTGTTATTGGTAAGCGCTATGATACATTCTCTTATTGGTAAGCGCTATGATACATTCTGTTATTGGTAAGCGCGATGATACATTCTGTTGTTGGTAAGCGCTATGATACATTCTCTTATTGGTAAGCGCTATGATACATTCTGTTATTGGTAAGCGCGATGATACATTCTGTTGTTGGTAAGCGCTATGATACATTCTCTTATTGGTAAGCGTTATAATACATTCTGTTGTTGGTAAACGCTATGATACATTCTGTTATTGGTAAGCGTTATGATACATTCTGTTATTGGTAAGCGCTATGATACATTCTCTTATTGGTAAGCGTTATGATACATTCTGTTGTTGGTAAGCGTTATGATACATTCTGTTGTTGGTAAACGCTATGATACATTCTGTTGTTGGTAAGCGCTATGATACATTCTCTTATTGGTAAGCGCTATGATACATTCTGTTGTTGGTAAGCGCTATGATACAGTCTGTTGTTGGTAAGCGCTATGATACATTCTGTTATTGGTAAGCGCTATGATACATTCTGTTGTTGGTAAACGTTATAATACATTCTGTTGTCGGTAAGCGCTATAATACATTCTGTTGTTGGTAAGCGTTATGATACATTCTGTTGTTGGTAAACGTTATAATACATTCTGTTGTTGGTAAGCGTTATGATACATTCTGTTGTTGGTAAGCGCTATGATACATTCTGTTGTTGGTAAGCGAGATGATACATTCTGTTGTTGGTAAGCGCTATGATACATTCTGTTGTTGGTAAGCGCTATGATACATTCTGTTGTTGGTAAGCGTTATGATACATTCTGTTGTTGGTAAGCGTTATGATACATTCTCTTATTGGCAAGCGCTATGATACATTCTGTTGTTGGTAAGCGCTATGATACATTCTGTTGTTGGTAAGCGTTATGATACATTCTGTTGTTGGTAAGCGCTATAATACATTTTGTTTTTGGTAAGCGCTATAATACATTCTGTTGTTGGTAAGCGTTATGATACATTCTGTTGTTGGTAAGCGTTATGATACATTCTCTTATTGGCAAGCGCTATGATACATTCTGTTGTTGGTAAGCGTTATGATACATTCTGTTGTTGGTAAGCGTTATGATATATTCTGTTAGTAAGCGCTATGATACATTCTGTTGTTGGTAAGCGTTATGATACATTCTGTTGTTGGTAAGCGTTATGATATATTCTGTTAGTAAGCGCTATGATACATTCTGTTGTTGGTAAGCGTTATGATACATTCTGTTGTTGGTAAGCGCTATAATACATTTTGTTTTTGGTAAGCGCTATAATACATTCTGTTGTTGGTAAGCGTTATGATACATTCTGTTGTTGGTAAGCGCTATAATACATTTTGTTTTTGGTAAGCGCTATGATACATTCTCTTATTGGTAAGCGCTATGATACATTCTGTTATTGGTAAGCGCGATGATACATTCTGTTGTTGGTAAGCGCTATGATACATTCTCTTATTGGTAAGCGTTATAATACATTCTGTTGTTGGTAAACGCTATGATACATTCTGTTATTGGTAAGCGTTATGATACATTCTGTTATTGGTAAGCGCTATGATACATTCTCTTATTGGTAAGCGTTATGATACATTCTGTTGTTGGTAAGCGTTATGATACATTCTGTTGTTGGTAAACGCTATGATACATTCTGTTGTTGGTAAGCGCTATGATACATTCTCTTATTGGTAAGCGCTATGATACATTCTGTTGTTGGTAAGCGCTATGATACAGTCTGTTGTTGGTAAGCGCTATGATACATTCTGTTATTGGTAAGCGCTATGATACATTCTGTTGTTGGTAAACGTTATAATACATTCTGTTGTCGGTAAGCGCTATAATACATTCTGTTGTTGGTAAGCGTTATGATACATTCTGTTGTTGGTAAACGTTATAATACATTCTGTTGTTGGTAAGCGTTATGATACATTCTGTTGTTGGTAAGCGCTATGATACATTCTGTTGTTGGTAAGCGAGATGATACATTCTGTTGTTGGTAAGCGCTATGATACATTCTGTTGTTGGTAAGCGCTATGATACATTCTGTTGTTGGTAAGCGTTATGATACATTCTGTTGTTGGTAAGCGTTATGATACATTCTCTTATTGGCAAGCGCTATGATACATTCTGTTGTTGGTAAGCGCTATGATACATTCTGTTGTTGGTAAGCGTTATGATACATTCTGTTGTTGGTAAGCGCTATAATACATTTTGTTTTTGGTAAGCGCTATAATACATTCTGTTGTTGGTAAGCGTTATGATACATTCTGTTGTTGGTAAGCGTTATGATACATTCTCTTATTGGCAAGCGCTATGATACATTCTGTTGTTGGTAAGCGTTATGATACATTCTGTTGTTGGTAAGCGTTATGATATATTCTGTTAGTAAGCGCTATGATACATTCTGTTGTTGGTAAGCGTTATGATACATTCTGTTGTTGGTAAGCGTTATGATATATTCTGTTAGTAAGCGCTATGATACATTCTGTTGTTGGTAAGCGTTATGATACATTCTGTTGTTGGTAAGCGCTATAATACATTTTGTTTTTGGTAAGCGCTATAATACATTCTGTTGTTGGTAAGCGTTATGATACATTCTGTTGTTGGTAAGCGCTATAATACATTTTGTTTTTGGTAAGCGCTATAATACATTCTGTTGTTGTTGAGCGCTATAATACATTTTGTTTTTGGTAAGCGTTATGATACATTCTGTTGTTGGTAAGCGCTATAATACATTTTGTTTTTGGTAAGCGCTATAATACATTCTGTTGTTGGTAAGCGCTATAATACATTTTGTTTTTGGTAAGCGCTATAATACATTTTGTTTTTGGTAAGCGTTATAATACATTCTGTTGTTGGTAAGCGCTATAATACATTTTGTTTTTGGTAAGCGCTATAATACATTCTGTTGTTGGTAAGCGCTATAATACATTTTGTTTTTGGTAAGCGCTATAATACATTCTGTTGTTGGTAAGCGTTATGATACATTCTGTTGTTGGTAAGCGCTATAATACATTTTGTTTTTGGTAAGCGCTATAATACATTCTGTTGTTGGTAAGCGCTATAATACATTTTGTTTTTGGTAAGCGTTATAATACATTCTGTTGTTGGTAAGCGCTATAATACATTTTGTTTTTGGTAAGCGCTATGATACATTCTGTTGTTGGTAAACGTTATAATACATTCTGTTGTTGGTAAGCGCTATAATACATTCTGTTGTTGGTAAGCGTTATGATACATTCTGTTGTTGGTAAACGTTATAATACATTCTGTTGTTGGTAAGCGTTATGATACATTCTGTTGTTGGTAAGCGCTATGATACATTCTGTTGTTGGTAAGCGAGATGATACATTCTGTTGTTGGTAAGCGCTATGATACATTCTGTTGTTGGTAAGCGCTATGATACATTCTGTTGTTGGTAAGCGTTATGATACATTCTGTTGTTGGTAAGCGTTATGATACATTCTCTTATTGGCAAGCGCTATGATACATTCTGTTGTTGGTAAGCGTTATGATACATTCTGTTGTTGGTAAGCGTTATGATATATTCTGTTGGTAAGCGCTATGATACATTCTGTTGTTGGTAAGCGCTATGATACATTCTGTTGTTGGTAAGCGCTATAATACATTTTGTTTTTGGTAAGCGTTATGATACATTCTGTTATTGGTAAGCGCTATAATACATTTTGTTTTTGGTAAGCGTTATGATACATTCTGTTGTTGGTAAGCGCTATGATACATTCTGTTGTTGGTAAGCGCTATGATACATTCTGTTATTGGTAAGCGCTATAATACATTTTGTTTTTGGTAAGCGTTATGATACATTCTCTTATTGGTAAGCGCTATGACACATTCTCTTATTGGTAAGCGTTATGATACATTCTCTTATTGGTAAGCGCTATGATACATTCTCTTATTGGTAAGCGCTATGATACATTCTGTTATTGGTAAGCGCGATGATACATTCTGTTGTTGGTAAGCGCTATGATACATTCTCTTATTGGTAAGCGTTATAATACATTCTGTTGTTGGTAAGCGCTATGATACATTCTGTTATTGGTAAGCGCGATGATACATTCTGTTGTTGGTAAGCGCTATGATACATTCTCTTATTGGTAAGCGTTATAATACATTCTGTTGTTGGTAAACGCTATGATACATTCTGTTATTGGTAAGCGTTATGATACATTCTGTTATTGGTAAGCGCTATGATACATTCTCTTATTGGTAAGCGTTATGATACATTCTGTTGTTGGTAAGCGTTATGATACATTCTGTTGTTGGTAAACGCTATGATACATTCTGTTGTTGGTAAGCGCTATGATACATTCTCTTATTGGTAAGCGCTATGATACATTCTGTTGTTGGTAAGCGCTATGATACATTCTGTTGTTGGTAAGCGCTATGATACATTCCGTTATTGGTAAGCGTTATAATACATTCTGTTGTTGGTAAGCGTTATAATACATTCTGTTGTTGGTAAGAGCTATAATACATTCTGTTGTTGGTACGCGCTATAATACATTCTGTTGTTGGTAAGCGCTATGATACATTCTGTTATTGGTAAGCGTTATAATACATTCTGTTGTTGGTAAGCGCTATGATACATTCTGTTATTGGTAAGCGTTATAATACATTCTGTTGTTGGTAAGCGTTATAATACATTCTGTTGTTGGTAAGCGCTATGATACATTCTGTTGTTGGTAAGCGCTATGATACATTCTGTTGTTGGTAAGCGCTATGATACATTCTGTTGTTGGTAAGCGCTATGATACATTCTGTTGTTGGTAAGCGCTATGATACATTCTGTTGTTGGTAAGCGCTATGATACATTCTGTTGTTGGTAAGCGCTATGATACATTCTGTTGTTGGTAAGCGTTATGATACATTCTGTTGTTGGTAAGCGTTATGATACATTCTCTTATTGGCAAGCGCTATGATACATTCTGTTGTTGGTAAGCGCTATGATACATTCTGTTGTTGGTAAGCGTTATGATACATTCTGTTGTTGGTAAGCGCTATAATACATTTTGTTTTTGGTAAGCGCTATAATACATTCTGTTGTTGGTAAGCGTTATGATACATTCTGTTGTTGGTAAGCGTTATGATACATTCTCTTATTGGCAAGCGCTATGATACATTCTGTTGTTGGTAAGCGTTATGATACATTCTGTTGTTGGTAAGCGTTATGATATATTCTGTTAGTAAGCGCTATGATACATTCTGTTGTTGGTAAGCGTTATGATACATTCTGTTGTTGGTAAGCGTTATGATATATTCTGTTAGTAAGCGCTATGATACATTCTGTTGTTGGTAAGCGTTATGATACATTCTGTTGTTGGTAAGCGCTATAATACATTTTGTTTTTGGTAAGCGCTATAATACATTCTGTTGTTGGTAAGCGTTATGATACATTCTGTTGTTGGTAAGCGCTATAATACATTTTGTTTTTGGTAAGCGCTATAATACATTCTGTTGTTGTTGAGCGCTATAATACATTTTGTTTTTGGTAAGCGTTATGATACATTCTGTTGTTGGTAAGCGCTATAATACATTTTGTTTTTGGTAAGCGCTATAATACATTCTGTTGTTGGTAAGCGCTATAATACATTTTGTTTTTGGTAAGCGCTATAATACATTTTGTTTTTGGTAAGCGTTATAATACATTCTGTTGTTGGTAAGCGCTATAATACATTTTGTTTTTGGTAAGCGCTATAATACATTCTGTTGTTGGTAAGCGCTATAATACATTTTGTTTTTGGTAAGCGCTATAATACATTCTGTTGTTGGTAAGCGTTATGATACATTCTGTTGTTGGTAAGCGCTATAATACATTTTGTTTTTGGTAAGCGCTATAATACATTCTGTTGTTGGTAAGCGCTATAATACATTTTGTTTTTGGTAAGCGTTATAATACATTCTGTTGTTGGTAAGCGCTATAATACATTTTGTTTTTGGTAAGCGCTATGATACATTCTGTTGTTGGTAAACGTTATAATACATTCTGTTGTTGGTAAGCGCTATAATACATTCTGTTGTTGGTAAGCGTTATGATACATTCTGTTGTTGGTAAACGTTATAATACATTCTGTTGTTGGTAAGCGTTATGATACATTCTGTTGTTGGTAAGCGCTATGATACATTCTGTTGTTGGTAAGCGAGATGATACATTCTGTTGTTGGTAAGCGCTATGATACATTCTGTTGTTGGTAAGCGCTATGATACATTCTGTTGTTGGTAAGCGTTATGATACATTCTGTTGTTGGTAAGCGTTATGATACATTCTCTTATTGGCAAGCGCTATGATACATTCTGTTGTTGGTAAGCGTTATGATACATTCTGTTGTTGGTAAGCGTTATGATATATTCTGTTGGTAAGCGCTATGATACATTCTGTTGTTGGTAAGCGCTATGATACATTCTGTTGTTGGTAAGCGCTATAATACATTTTGTTTTTGGTAAGCGTTATGATACATTCTGTTATTGGTAAGCGCTATAATACATTTTGTTTTTGGTAAGCGTTATGATACATTCTGTTGTTGGTAAGCGCTATGATACATTCTGTTGTTGGTAAGCGCTATGATACATTCTGTTATTGGTAAGCGCTATAATACATTTTGTTTTTGGTAAGCGTTATGATACATTCTCTTATTGGTAAGCGCTATGACACATTCTCTTATTGGTAAGCGTTATGATACATTCTCTTATTGGTAAGCGCTATGATACATTCTCTTATTGGTAAGCGCTATGATACATTCTGTTATTGGTAAGCGCGATGATACATTCTGTTGTTGGTAAGCGCTATGATACATTCTCTTATTGGTAAGCGTTATAATACATTCTGTTGTTGGTAAGCGCTATGATACATTCTGTTATTGGTAAGCGCGATGATACATTCTGTTGTTGGTAAGCGCTATGATACATTCTCTTATTGGTAAGCGTTATAATACATTCTGTTGTTGGTAAACGCTATGATACATTCTGTTATTGGTAAGCGTTATGATACATTCTGTTATTGGTAAGCGCTATGATACATTCTCTTATTGGTAAGCGTTATGATACATTCTGTTGTTGGTAAGCGTTATGATACATTCTGTTGTTGGTAAACGCTATGATACATTCTGTTGTTGGTAAGCGCTATGATACATTCTCTTATTGGTAAGCGCTATGATACATTCTGTTGTTGGTAAGCGCTATGATACATTCTGTTGTTGGTAAGCGCTATGATACATTCCGTTATTGGTAAGCGTTATAATACATTCTGTTGTTGGTAAGCGTTATAATACATTCTGTTGTTGGTAAGAGCTATAATACATTCTGTTGTTGGTACGCGCTATAATACATTCTGTTGTTGGTAAGCGCTATGATACATTCTGTTATTGGTAAGCGTTATAATACATTCTGTTGTTGGTAAGCGCTATGATACATTCTGTTATTGGTAAGCGTTATAATACATTCTGTTGTTGGTAAGCGTTATAATACATTCTGTTGTTGGTAAGCGCTATGATACATTCTGTTGTTGGTAAGCGCTATGATACATTCTGTTGTTGGTAAGCGCTATGATACATTCTGTTGTTGGTAAGCGCTATAATACATTCTGTTGTTGGTAAGCGCTATGATACATTCTGTTGTTGGTAAGCGCTATGATACATTCTGTTGTTGGTAAGCGCTATGATACATTCTGTTGTTGGTAAGCGCTATGATACATTCTGTTATTGGTAAGCGCTATGATACATTCTGTTGTTGGTAAGCGCTATGATACATTCTGTTGTTGGTAAGCGCTATGATACATTCTGTTGTTGGTAAGCGCTATGATACATTCTGTTGTTGGTAAGCGCTATGATACATTCTGTTGTTGGTAAGCGCTATGATACATTCTGTTGTTGGTAAGCGCTATAATACATTTTGTTTTTGGTAAGCGCTATAATGCATTTTGTTTTTGGTAAGCGCTATAATACATTCTGTTGTTGGTAAGCGCTATAATACATTTTGTTTTTGGTAAGCGTTATAATACATTCTGTTGTTGGTAAGCGCTATAATACATTCTGTTATTGGTAAGCGCTATAATACATTCTGTTATTGGTAAGCGTTATGATACATTCTGTTATTGGTAAGCGTTATGATACATTCTGTTGTTGGTAAGCGCTATAATACATTTTGTTTTTGGTAAGCGCTATAATACATTCTGTTGTTGGTAAGCGTTATGATACATTCTGTTTTTGGTAAGCGTTATGATATATTCTGTTGGTAAGCGCTATGATACATTCTGTTGTTGGTAAGCGCTATGATACATTCTGTTGTTGGTAAGCGCTATGATACATTCTGTTGTTGGTAAACGTTATAATACATTCTGTTGTTGGTAAGCGCTATAATACATTCTGTTGTTGGTAAGCGTTATGATACATTCTGTTGTTGGTAAACGTTATAATACATTCTGTTGTTGGTAAGCGTTATGATACATTCTGTTGTTGGTAAGCGCTATGATACATTCTGTTGTTGGTAAGCGAGATGATACATTCTGTTGTTGGTAAGCGCTATGATACATTCTGTTGTTGGTAAGCGCTATGATACATTCTGTTGTTGGTAAGCGTTATGATACATTCTGTTGTTGGTAAGCGCTATAATACATTTTGTTTTTGGTAAGCGCTATAATACATTCTGTTGTTGGTAAGCGTTATGATACATTCTGTTTTTGGTAAGCGTTATGATATATTCTGTTGGTAAGCGTTATGATACATTCTGTTGTTGGTAAGCGCTATGATACATTCTGTTGTTGGTAAGCGCTATGATACATTCTGTTGTTGGTAAACGTTATAATACATTCTGTTGTTGGTAAGCGCTATAATACATTCTGTTGTTGGTAAGCGTTATGATACATTCTGTTGTTGGTAAACGTTATAATACATTCTGTTGTTGGTAAGCGTTATGATACATTCTGTTGTTGGTAAGCGCTATGATACATTCTGTTGTTGGTAAGCGAGATGATACATTCTGTTGTTGGTAAGCGCTATGATACATTCTGTTGTTGGTAAGCGCTATGATACATTCTGTTGTTGGTAAGCGTTATGATACATTCTGTTGTTGGTAAGCGTTATGATACATTCTCTTATTGGCAAGCGCTATGATACATTCTGTTGTTGGTAAGCGTTATGATACATTCTGTTGTTGGTAAGCGTTATGATATATTCTGTTGGTAAGCGCTATGATACATTCTCTTATTGGCAAGCGCTATGATACATTCTGTTGTTGGTAAGCGTTATGATACATTCTGTTGTTGGTAAGCGTTATGATATATTCTGTTGGTAAGCGTTATGATACATTCTGTTGTTGGTAAGCGCTATGATACATTCTGTTGTTGGTAAGCGCTATGATACATTCTGTTATTGGTAAGCGCTATAATACATTTTGTTTTTGGTAAGCGTTATGATACATTCTCTTATTGGTAAGCGCTATGATACATTCTCTTATTGGTAAGCGTTATGATACATTCTCTTATTGGTAAGCGCTATGATACATTCTCTTATTGGTAAGCGCTATGATACATTCTGTTATTGGTAAGCGCGATGATACATTCTGTTGTTGGTAAGCGCTATAATACATTCTCTTATTGGTAAGCGCTATGATACATTCTGTTATTGGTAAGCGCGATGATACATTCTGTTGTTGGTAAGCGCTATGATACATTCTCTTATTGGTAAGCGTTATAATACATTCTGTTGTTGGTAAACGCTATGATACATTCTGTTATTGGTAAGCGTTATGATACATTCTGTTGTTGGTAAGCGCTATGATACATTCTCTTATTGGTAAGCGTTATGATACATTCTGTTGTTGGTAAGCGTTATGATACATTCTGTTGTTGGTAAACGCTATGATACATTCTGTTGTTGGTAAGCGCTATGATACATTCTCTTATTGGTAAGCTCTATGATACATTCTGTTGTTGGTAAGCGCTATGATACATTCTGTTGTTGGTAAGCGCTATAATACATTCTGTTATTGGTAAGCGTTATAATACATTCTGTTATTGGTAAGCGTTATAATACATCCTGTTGTTGGTAAGCGCTATAATACATTCTGTTGTTGGTAAGCGCTATAATACATTCTGTTGTTGGTAAGCGCTATGATACATTCTGTTATTGGTAAGCGTTATAATACATTCTGTTGTTGGTAAGCGCTATGATACATTCTGTTGTTGGTAAGCGCTATGATACATTCTGTTGTTGGTAAGCGTTATGATACATTCTGTTGTTGGTAAGCGCTATAATACATTTTGTTTTTGGTAAGCGCTATAATACATTCTGTTGTTGGTAAGCGTTATGATACATTCTGTTTTTGGTAAGCGTTATGATATATTCTGTTGGTAAGCGCTATGATACATTCTGTTGTTGGTAAGCGCTATGATACATTCTGTTGTTGGTAAGCGCTATGATACATTCTGTTGTTGGTAAACGTTATAATACATTCTGTTGTTGGTAAACGCTATGATACATTCTGTTATTGGTAAGCGTTATGATACATTCTGTTATTGGTAAGCGCTATGATACATTCTCTTATTGGTAAGCGTTATGATACATTCTGTTGTTGGTAAGCGTTATGATACATTCTGTTGTTGGTAAGCGCTATGATACATTCTGTTGTTGGTAAGCGCTATGATACATTCTCTTATTGGTAAGCGCTATGATACATTCTGTTATTGGTAAGCGTTATAATACATTCTGTTGTTGGTAAGCGTTATAATACATCCTGTTGTTGGTAAGCGCTATAATACATTCTGTTGTTGGTAAGCGCTATAATACATTCTGTTGTTGGTAAGCGCTATAATACATTCTGTTGTTGGTAAGCGCTATGATACATTCTGTTGTTGGTAAGCGCTATGATACATTCTGTTGTTGGTAAGCGCTATGATACATTCTGTTGTTGGTAAGCGCTATGATACATTCTGTTATTGGTAAGCGCTATGATACATTCTGTTGTTGGTAAGCGCTATGATACATTCTGTTGTTGGTAAGCGCTATGATACATTCTGTTGTTGGTAAGCGCTATGATACATTCTGTTGTTGGTAAGCGCTATGATACATTCTGTTGTTGGTAAGCGCTATAATACATTTTGTTTTTGGTAAGCGCTATAATACATTTTGTTTTTGGTAAGCGCTATAATACATTCTGTTGTTGGTAAGCGCTATAATACATTTTGTTTTTGGTAAGCGTTATAATACATTCTGTTGGTAAGCGCTATAATACATTCTGTTATTGGTAAGCGCTATAATACATTCTGTTATTGGTAAGCGTTATGATACATTCTGTTATTGGTAAGCGTTATGATACATTCTGTTGTTGGTAAGCGCTATAATACATTTTGTTTTTGGTAAGCGCTATAATACATTCTGTTGTTGGTAAGCGTTATGATACATTCTGTTTTTGGTAAGCGTTATGATATATTCTGTTGGTAAGCGCTATGATACATTCTGTTGTTGGTAAGCGCTATGATACATTCTGTTGTTGGTAAGCGCTATGATACATTCTGTTGTTGGTAAACGTTATAATACATTCTGTTGTTGGTAAGCGCTATAATACATTCTGTTGTTGGTAAGCGTTATGATACATTCTGTTGTTGGTAAACGTTATAATACATTCTGTTGTTGGTAAGCGTTATGATACATTCTGTTGTTGGTAAGCGTTATGATACATTCTGTTGTTGGTAAGCGTTATGATACATTCTCTTATTGGCAAGCGCTATGATACATTCTGTTGTTGGTAAGCGTTATGATACATTCTGTTGTTGGTAAGCGTTATGATATATTCTGTTGGTAAGCGCTATGATACATTCTGTTGTTGGTAAGCGCTATGATACATTCTGTTGTTGGTAAGCGCTATAATACATTTTGTTTTTGGTAAGCGTTATGATACATTCTGTTATTGGTAAGCGCTATAATACATTTTGTTTTTGGTAAGCGTTATGATACATTCTGTTGTTGGTAAGCGCTATGATACATTCTGTTGTTGGTAAGCGCTATGATACATTCTGTTATTGGTAAGCGCTATAATACATTTTGTTTTTGGTAAGCGTTATGATACATTCTCTTATTGGTAAGCGCTATGATACATTCTCTTATTGGTAAGCGTTATGATACATTCTCTTATTGGTAAGCGCTATGATACATTCTCTTATTGGTAAGCGCTATGATACATTCTGTTATTGGTAAGCGCGATGATACATTCTGTTGTTGGTAAGCGCTATGATACATTCTCTTATTGGTAAGCGCTATGATACATTCTGTTATTGGTAAGCGCGATGATACATTCTGTTGTTGGTAAGCGCTATGATACATTCTCTTATTGGTAAGCGTTATAATACATTCTGTTGTTGGTAAACGCTATGATACATTCTGTTATTGGTAAGCGTTATGATACATTCTGTTATTGGTAAGCGCTATGATACATTCTCTTATTGGTAAGCGTTATGATACATTCTGTTGTTGGTAAGCGTTATGATACATTCTGTTGTTGGTAAACGCTATGATACATTCTGTTGTTGGTAAGCGCTATGATACATTCTCTTATTGGTAAGCGCTATGATACATTCTGTTGTTGGTAAGCGCTATGATACATTCTGTTGTTGGTAAGCGCTATGATACATTCTGTTATTGGTAAGCGCTATGATACATTCTGTTGTTGGTAAACGTTATAATACATTCTGTTGTTGGTAAGCGCTATAATACATTCTGTTGTTGGTAAGCGTTATGATACATTCTGTTGTTGGTAAACGTTATAATACATTCTGTTGTTGGTAAGCGTTATGATACATTCTGTTGTTGGTAAGCGCTATGATACATTCTGTTGTTGGTAAGCGAGATGATACATTCTGTTGTTGGTAAGCGCTATGATACATTCTGTTGTTGGTAAGCGCTATGATACATTCTGTTGTTGGTAAGCGTTATGATACATTCTGTTGTTGGTAAGCGTTATGATACATTCTCTTATTGGCAAGCGCTATGATACATTCTGTTGTTGGTAAGCGTTATGATACATTCTGTTGTTGGTAAGCGTTATGATATATTCTGTTGGTAAGCGCTATGATACATTCTGTTGTTGGTAAGCGCTATGATACATTCTGTTGTTGGTAAGCGCTATAATACATTTTGTTTTTGGTAAGCGTTATGATACATTCTGTTATTGGTAAGCGCTATAATACATTTTGTTTTTGGTAAGCGTTATGATACATTCTGTTGTTGGTAAGCGCTATGATACATTCTGTTGTTGGTAAGCGCTATGATACATTCTGTTATTGGTAAGCGCTATAATACATTTTGTTTTTGGTAAGCGTTATGATACATTCTCTTATTGGTAAGCGCTATGATACATTCTCTTATTGGTAAACGTTATGATACATTCTCTTATTGGTAAGCGCTATGATACATTCTCTTATTGGTAAGCGCTATGATACATTCTGTTATTGGTAAGCGCGATGATACATTCTGTTGTTGGTAAGCGCTATGATACATTCTCTTATTGGTAAGCGCTATGATACATTCTGTTATTGGTAAGCGCGATGATACATTCTGTTGTTGGTAAGCGCTATGATACATTCTCTTATTGGTAAGCGTTATAATACATTCTGTTGTTGGTAAACGCTATGATACATTCTGTTATTGGTAAGCGTTATGATACATTCTGTTATTGGTAAGCGCTATGATACATTCTCTTATTGGTAAGCGTTATGATACATTCTGTTGTTGGTAAGCGTTATGATACATTCTGTTGTTGGTAAACGCTATGATACATTCTGTTGTTGGTAAGCGCTATGATACATTCTCTTATTGGTAAGCGCTATGATACATTCTGTTGTTGGTAAGCGCTATGATACATTCTGTTGTTGGTAAGCGCTATGATACATTCTGTTATTGGTAAGCGTTATAATACATTCTGTTGTTGGTAAGCGTTATAATACATCCTGTTGTTGGTAAGCGCTATAATACATTCTGTTGTTGGTAAGCGCTATAATACATTCTGTTCTTGGTAAGCGCTATGATACATTCTGTTATTGGTAAGCGTTATAATACATTCTGTTGTTGGTAAGCGCTATGATACATTCTGTTATTGGTAAGCGTTATAATACATTCTGTTGTTGGTAAGCGTTATAATACATTCTGTTGTTGGTAAGCGCTATGATACATTCTGTTGTTGGTAAGCGCTATGATACATTCTGTTGTTGGTAAGCGCTATGATACATTCTGTTGTTGGTAAGCGCTATAATACATTCTGTTGTTGGTAAGCGCTATGATACATTCTGTTGTTGGTAAGCGCTATGATACATTCTGTTGTTGGTAAGCGCTATGATACATTCTGTTGTTGGTAAGCGCTATGATACATTCTGTTATTGGTAAGCGCTATGATACATTCTGTTGTTGGTAAGCGCTATGATACATTCTGTTGTTGGTACGCGCTATGATACATTCTGTTGTTGGCAAGCGCTATGATACATTCTGTTGTTGGTAAGCGCTATGATACATTCTGTTGTTGGTAAGCGCTATAATACATTTTGTTTTTGGTAAGCGCTATAATACATTCTGTTGTTGGTAAGCGCTATAATACATTTTGTTTTTGATAAGCGTTATGATACATTCTGTTGTTGGTAAGCGCTATAATACATTTTGTTTTTGGTAAGCGCTATAATACATTCTGTTGTTGGTAAGCGCTATAATACATTTTGTTTTTGGTAAGCGCTATAATACATTTTGTTTTTGGTAAGCGTTATAATACATTCTGTTGTTGGTAAGCGCTATAATACATTCCGTTATTGGTAAGCGCTATAATACATTCTGATGTTGGTAAGCGCTATAATACATTTTGTTTTTGGTAAGCGCTATAATACATTCTGTTTTTGGTAAGCGCTATAATACATTCTGATGTTGGTAAGCGCTATAATACATTTTGTTTTTGGTAAGCGCTATAATACATTCTGTTGTTGGTAAGCGTTATGATACATTCTGTTGTTGGTAAGCGCTATAATACATTTTGTTTTTGGTAAGCGCTATAATACATTCTGTTGTTGGTAAGCGTTATGATACATTCTGTTGTTGGTAAGCGCTATAATACATTCTGTTGTTGGTAAGCGCTATAATACATTTTGTTTTTGGTAAGCGTTATAATACATTCTGTTGTTGGTAAGCGCTATAATACATTCTGTTATTGGTAAGCGCTATAATACATTCTGTTATTGGTAAGCGTTATGATACATTCTGTTATTGGTAAGCGTTATGATACATTCTGTTGTTGGTAAGCGCTATAATACATTTTGTTTTTGGTAAGCGCTATAATACATTCTGTTGTTGGTAAGCGTTATGATACATTCTGTTTTTGGTAAGCGTTATGATATGTTCTGTTGGTAAGCGCTATGATACATTCTGTTGTTGGTAAGCGCTATGATACATTCTGTTGTTGGTAAGCGCTATGATACATTCTGTTGTTGGTAAACGTTATAATACATTCTGTTGTTGGTAAGCGCTATAATACATTCTGTTGTTGGTAAGCGTTATGATATATTCTGTTGTTGGTAAACGTTATAATACATTCTGTTGTTGGTAAGCGTTATGATACATTCTGTTGTTGGTAAGCGCTATGATACATTCTGTTGTTGGTAAGCGCTATGATACATTCTGTTGTTGGTAAACGTTATAATATATTCTGTTGTTGGTAAGCGCTATAATACATTTTGTTTTTGGTAAGCGCTATAATACATTCTGTTGTTGGTAAGCGCTATGATACATTCTGTTGTTGGTAAGCGCTATGATACATTCTGTTGTTGGTAAGCGCTGTGATACATTCTGTTGTTGGTAAGCGCTATGATACATTCTGTTGTTGGTAAGCGTTATGATACATTCTGTTGTTGGTAAGCGTTATGATACATTCTGTTGTTGGTAAGCGTTATGATACATTCTGTTGTTGGTAAGCGTTATGATACATTCTGTTGTTGGTAAGCGATATGATACATTCTGTTGTTGGTAAGCGCTATGATACATTCTGTTGTTGGTAAGCGCTATGATACATTCTGTTGTTGGTAAGCGTTATGATACATTCTGTTGTTGGTAAGCGTTATGATACATTCTCTTATTGGCAAGCGCTATGATACATTCTGTTGTTGGTAAGCGTTATGATACATTCTGTTGTTGGTAAGCGTTATGATATATTCTGTTGGTAAGCGCTATGATACATTCTGTTGTTGGTAAGCGCTATGATACATTCTGTTGTTGGTAAGCGCTATAATACATTTTGTTTTTGGTAAGCGTTATGATACATTCTGTTATTGGTAAGCGCTATAATACATTTTGTTTTTGGTAAGCGTTATGATACATTCTGTTGTTGGTAAGCGCTATGATACATTCTGTTGTTGGTAAGCGCTATGATACATTCTGTTGTTGGTAAGCGCTATGATACATTCTGTTGTTGGTAAACGTTATAATACATTCTGTTGTTGGTAAGCGCTATAATACATTCTGTTGTTGGTAAGCGCTATGATACATTCTGTTGTTGGTAAACGTTATAATACATTCTGTTGTTGGTAAGCGTTATGATACATTCTGTTGTTGGTAAGCGCTATGATACATTCTGTTGTTGGTAAGCGCTATGATACATTCTGTTGTTGGTAAGCGCTATGATACATTCTGTTGTTGGTAAACGTTATAATACATTCTGTTGTTGGTAAGCGCTATAATACATTCTGTTGTTGGTAAGCGTTATGATACATTCTGTTGTTGGTAAACGTTATAATACATTCTGTTGTTGGTAAGCGTTATGATACATTCTGTTGTTGGTAAGCGCTATGATACATTCTGTTGTTGGTAAGCGAGATGATACATTCTGTTGTTGGTAAGCGCTATGATACATTCTGTTGTTGGTAAGCGCTATGATACATTCTGTTGTTGGTAAGCGTTATGATACATTCTGTTGTTGGTAAGCGTTATGATACATTCTCTTATTGGCAAGCGCTATGATACATTCTGTTGTTGGTAAGCGTTATGATACATTCTGTTGTTGGTAAGCGTTATGATATATTCTGTTGGTAAGCGCTATGATACATTCTGTTGTTGGTAAGCGCTATGATACATTCTGTTGTTGGTAAGCGCTATAATACATTTTGTTTTTGGTAAGCGTTATGATACATTCTGTTATTGGTAAGCGCTATAATACATTTTGTTTTTGGTAAGCGTTATGATACATTCTGTTGTTGGTAAGCGCTATGATACATTCTGTTGTTGGTAAGCGCTATGATACATTCTGTTATTGGTAAGCGCTATAATACATTTTGTTTTTGGTAAGCGTTATGATACATTCTCTTATTGGTAAGCGCTATGATACATTCTCTTATTGGTAAGCGTTATGATACATTCTCTTATTGGTAAGCGCTATGATACATTCTCTTATTGGTAAGCGCTATGATACATTCTGTTATTGGTAAGCGCGATGATACATTCTGTTGTTGGTAAGCGCTATGATACATTCTCTTATTGGTAAGCGCTATGATACATTCTGTTATTGGTAAGCGCGATGATACATTCTGTTGTTGGTAAGCGCTATGATACATTCTCTTATTGGTAAGCGTTATAATACATTCTGTTGTTGGTAAACGCTATGATACATTCTGTTATTGGTAAGCGTTATGATACATTCTGTTGTTGGTAAGCGCTATGATACATTCTCTTATTGGTAAGCGTTATGATACATTCTGTTGTTGGTAAGCGTTATGATACATTCTGTTGTTGGTAAACGCTATGATACATTCTGTTGTTGGTAAGCGCTATGATACATTCTCTTATTGGTAAGCTCTATGATACATTCTGTTGTTGGTAAGCGCTATGATACATTCTGTTGTTGGTAAGCGCTATGATACATTCTGTTATTGGTTAGCGTTATAATACATTCTGTTGTTGGTAAGCGTTATAATACATCCTGTTGTTGGTAAGCGCTATAATACATTCTGTTGTTGGTAAGCGCTATAATACATTCTGTTGTTGGTAAGCGCTATGATACATTCTGTTATTGGTAAGCGTTATAATACATTCTGTTGTTGGTAAGCGCTATGATACATTCTGTTATTGGTAAGCGTTATAATACATTCTGTTGTTGGTAAGCGTTATAATACATTCTGTTGTTGGTAAGCGCTATGATACATTCTGTTGTTGGTAAGCGCTATGATACATTCTGTTGTTGGTAAGCGCTATGATACATTCTGTTGTTGGTAAGCGCTATAATACATTCTGTTGTTGGTAAGCGCTATGATACATTCTGTTGTTGGTAAGCGCTATGATACATTCTGTTGTTGGTAAGCGCTATGATACATTCTGTTGTTGGTAAGCGCTATGATACATTCTGTTATTGGTAAGCGCTATGATACATTCTGTTGTTGGTAAGCGCTATGATACATTCTGTTGTTGGTAAGCGCTATGATACATTCTGTTGTTGGCAAGCGCTATGATACATTCTGTTGTTGGTAAGCGCTATGATACATTCTGTTGTTGGTAAGCGCTATAATACATTTTCTTTTTGGTAAGCGCTATAATACATTCTGTTGTTGGTAAGCGCTATAATACATTTTGTTTTTGATAAGCGTTCTGATACATTCTGTTGTTGGTAAGCGCTATAATACATTTTGTTTTTGGTAAGCGCTATAATACATTCTGTTGTTGGTAAGCGCTATAATACATTTTGTTTTTGGTAAGCGCTAAAATACATTTTGTTTTTGGTAAGCGTTATAATACATTCTGTTGTTGGTAAGCGCTATAATACATTCCGTTATTGGTAAGCGCTATAATACATTCTGATGTTGGTAAGCGCTATAATACATTTTGTTTTTGGTAAGCGCTATAATACATTCTGTTTTTGGTAAGCGCTATAATACATTCTGATGTTGGTAAGCGCTATAATACATTTTGTTTTTGGTAAGCGCTATAATACATTCTGTTGTTGGTAAGCGTTATGATACATTCTGTTGTTGGTAAGCGCTATAATACATTTTGTTTTTGGTAAGCGCTATAATACATTCTGTTGTTGGTAAGCGTTATGATACATTCTGTTGTTGGTAAGCGCTATAATACATTCTGTTGTTGGTAAGCGCTATAATACATTTTGTTTTTGGTAAGCGTTATAATACATTCTGTTGTTGGTAAGCGCTATAATACATTCTGTTATTGGTAAGCGCTATAATACATTCTGTTATTGGTAAGCGTTATGATACATTCTGTTATTGGTAAGCGTTATGATACATTCTGTTGTTGGTAAGCGCTATAATACATTTTGTTTTTGGTAAGCGCTATAATACATTCTGTTGTTGGTAAGCGTTATGATACATTCTGTTTTTGGTAAGCGTTATGATATGTTCTGTTGGTAAGCGCTATGATACATTCTGTTGTTGGTAAGCGCTATGATACATTCTGTTGTTGGTAAGCGCTATGATACATTCTGTTGTTGGTAAACGTTATAATACATTCTGTTGTTGGTAAGCGCTATAATACATTCTGTTGTTGGTAAGCGTTATGATATATTCTGTTGTTGGTAAACGTTATAATACATTCTGTTGTTGGTAAGCGTTATGATACATTCTGTTGTTGGTAAGCGCTATGATACATTCTGTTGTTGGTAAGCGCTATGATACATTCTGTTGTTGGTAAACGTTATAATATATTCTGTTGTTGGTAAGCGCTATAATACATTTTGTTTTTGGTAAGCGCTATAATACATTCTGTTGTTGGTAAGCGCTATGATACATTCTGTTGTTGGTAAGCGCTATGATACATTCTGTTGTTGGTAAGCGCTGTGATACATTCTGTTGTTGGTAAGCGCTATGATACATTCTGTTGTTGGTAAGCGTTATGATACATTCTGTTGTTGGTAAGCGTTATGATACATTCTGTTGTTGGTAAGCGTTATGATACATTCTGTTGTTGGTAAGCGTTATGATACATTCTGTTGTTGGTAAGCGATATGATACATTCTGTTGTTGGTAAGCGCTATGATACATTCTGTTGTTGGTAAGCGCTATGATACATTCTGTTGTTGGTAAGCGTTATGATACATTCTGTTGTTGGTAAGCGTTATGATACATTCTCTTATTGGCAAGCGCTATGATACATTCTGTTGTTGGTAAGCGTTATGATACATTCTGTTGTTGGTAAGCGTTATGATATATTCTGTTGGTAAGCGCTATGATACATTCTGTTGTTGGTAAGCGCTATGATACATTCTGTTGTTGGTAAGCGCTATAATACATTTTGTTTTTGGTAAGCGTTATGATACATTCTGTTATTGGTAAGCGCTATAATACATTTTGTTTTTGGTAAGCGTTATGATACATTCTGTTGTTGGTAAGCGCTATGATACATTCTGTTGTTGGTAAGCGCTATGATACATTCTGTTGTTGGTAAGCGCTATGATACATTCTGTTGTTGGTAAACGTTATAATACATTCTGTTGTTGGTAAGCGCTATAATACATTCTGTTGTTGGTAAGCGCTATGATACATTCTGTTGTTGGTAAACGTTATAATACATTCTGTTGTTGGTAAGCGTTATGATACATTCTGTTGTTGGTAAGCGCTATGATACATTCTGTTGTTGGTAAGCGCTATGATACATTCTGTTGTTGGTAAGCGCTATGATACATTCTGTTGTTGGTAAACGTTATAATACATTCTGTTGTTGGTAAGCGCTATAATACATTCTGTTGTTGGTAAGCGTTATGATACATTCTGTTGTTGGTAAACGTTATAATACATTCTGTTGTTGGTAAGCGTTATGATACATTCTGTTGTTGGTAAGCGCTATGATACATTCTGTTGTTGGTAAGCGAGATGATACATTCTGTTGTTGGTAAGCGCTATGATACATTCTGTTGTTGGTAAGCGCTATGATACATTCTGTTGTTGGTAAGCGTTATGATACATTCTGTTGGTAAGCGCTATGATACATTCTGTTGTTGGTAAGCGCTATGATACATTCTGTTGTTGGTAAGCGCTATAATACATTTTGTTTTTGGTAAGCGTTATGATACATTCTGTTATTGGTAAGCGCTATAATACATTTTGTTTTTGGTAAGCGTTATGATACATTCTGTTGTTGGTAAGCGCTATGATACATTCTGTTGTTGGTAAGCGCTATGATACATTCTGTTATTGGTAAGCGCTATAATACATTTTGTTTTTGGTAAGCGTTATGATACATTCTCTTATTGGTAAGCGCTATGATACATTCTCTTATTGGTAAGCGTTATGATACATTCTCTTATTGGTAAGCGCTATGATACATTCTCTTATTGGTAAGCGCTATGATACATTCTGTTATTGGTAAGCGCGATGATACATTCTGTTGTTGGTAAGCGCTATGATACATTCTCTTATTGGTAAGCGCTATGATACATTCTGTTATTGGTAAGCGCGATGATACATTCTGTTGTTGGTAAGCGCTATGATACATTCTCTTATTGGTAAGCGTTATAATACATTCTGTTGTTGGTAAACGCTATGATACATTCTGTTATTGGTAAGCGTTATGATACATTCTGTTGTTGGTAAGCGCTATGATACATTCTCTTATTGGTAAGCGTTATGATACATTCTGTTGTTGGTAAGCGTTATGATACATTCTGTTGTTGGTAAACGCTATGATACATTCTGTTGTTGGTAAGCGCTATGATACATTCTCTTATTGGTAAGCTCTATGATACATTCTGTTGTTGGTAAGCGCTATGATACATTCTGTTGTTGGTAAGCGCTATGATACATTCTGTTATTGGTTAGCGTTATAATACATTCTGTTGTTGGTAAGCGTTATAATACATCCTGTTGTTGGTAAGCGCTATAATACATTCTGTTGTTGGTAAGCGCTATAATACATTCTGTTGTTGGTAAGCGCTATGATACATTCTGTTATTGGTAAGCGTTATAATACATTCTGTTGTTGGTAAGCGCTATGATACATTCTGTTATTGGTAAGCGTTATAATACATTCTGTTGTTGGTAAGCGTTATAATACATTCTGTTGTTGGTAAGCGCTATGATACATTCTGTTGTTGGTAAGCGCTATGATACATTCTGTTGTTGGTAAGCGCTATGATACATTCTGTTGTTGGTAAGCGCTATAATACATTCTGTTGTTGGTAAGCGCTATGATACATTCTGTTGTTGGTAAGCGCTATGATACATTCTGTTGTTGGTAAGCGCTATGATACATTCTGTTGTTGGTAAGCGCTATGATACATTCTGTTATTGGTAAGCGCTATGATACATTCTGTTGTTGGTAAGCGCTATGATACATTCTGTTGTTGGTAAGCGCTATGATACATTCTGTTGTTGGCAAGCGCTATGATACATTCTGTTGTTGGTAAGCGCTATGATACATTCTGTTGTTGGTAAGCGCTATAATACATTTTCTTTTTGGTAAGCGCTATAATACATTCTGTTGTTGGTAAGCGCTATAATACATTTTGTTTTTGATAAGCGTTCTGATACATTCTGTTGTTGGTAAGCGCTATAATACATTTTGTTTTTGGTAAGCGCTATAATACATTCTGTTGTTGGTAAGCGCTATAATACATTTTGTTTTTGGTAAGCGCTAAAATACATTTTGTTTTTGGTAAGCGTTATAATACATTCTGTTGTTGGTAAGCGCTATAATACATTCCGTTATTGGTAAGCGCTATAATACATTCTGATGTTGGTAAGCGCTATAATACATTTTGTTTTTGGTAAGCGCTATAATACATTCTGTTTTTGGTAAGCGCTATAATACATTCTGATGTTGGTAAGCGCTATAATACATTTTGTTTTTGGTAAGCGCTATAATACATTCTGTTGTTGGTAAGCGTTATGATACATTCTGTTGTTGGTAAGCGCTATAATACATTTTGTTTTTGGTAAGCGCTATAATACATTCTGTTGTTGGTAAGCGTTATGATACATTCTGTTGTTGGTAAGCGCTATAATACATTCTGTTGTTGGTAAGCGCTATAATACATTTTGTTTTTGGTAAGCGTTATAATACATTCTGTTGTTGGTAAGCGCTATAATACATTCTGTTATTGGTAAGCGCTATAATACATTCTGTTATTGGTAAGCGTTATGATACATTCTGTTATTGGTAAGCGTTATGATACATTCTGTTGTTGGTAAGCGCTATAATACATTTTGTTTTTGGTAAGCGCTATAATACATTCTGTTGTTGGTAAGCGTTATGATACATTCTGTTTTTGGTAAGCGTTATGATATATTCTGTTGGTAAGCGCTATGATACATTCTGTTGTTGGTAAGCGCTATGATACATTCTGTTGTTGGTAAGCGTTATGATACATTCTGTTGTTGGTAAGCGCTATAATACATTTTGTTTTTGGTAAGCGCTATAATACATTCTGTTGTTGGTAAGCGTTATGATACATTCTGTTTTTGGTAAGCGTTATGATATATTCTGTTGGTAAGCGCTATGATACATTCTGTTGTTGGTAAGCGCTATGATACATTCTGTTGTTGGTAAGCGCTATGATACATTCTGTTGTTGGTAAACGTTATAATACATTCTGTTGTTGGTAAACGCTATGATACATTCTGTTATTGGTAAGCGTTATGATACATTCTGTTATTGGTAAGCGCTATGATACATTCTCTTATTGGTAAGCGTTATGATACATTCTGTTGTTGGTAAGCGTTATGATACATTCTGTTGTTGGTAAACGCTATGATACATTCTGTTGTTGGTAAGCGCTATGATACATTCTCTTATTGGTAAGCGCTATGATACATTCTGTTATTGGTAAGCGTTATAATACATTCTGTTGTTGGTAAGCGTTATAATACATCCTGTTGTTGGTAAGCGCTATAATACATTCTGTTGTTGGTAAGCGCTATAATACATTCTGTTGTTGGTAAGCGCTATAATACATTCTGTTGTTGGTAAGCGCTATGATACATTCTGTTGTTGGTAAGCGCTATGATACATTCTGTTGTTGGTAAGCGCTATGATACATTCTGT
Source organism: Arenicola marina (assembly GCA_964019135.1). Taxonomy (NCBI): domain Eukaryota; kingdom Metazoa; phylum Annelida; class Polychaeta; family Arenicolidae; genus Arenicola; species Arenicola marina. The sequence continues at coordinate 28,946,563 of OZ025259.1, forward strand.
TGTTGGTAAGCGCTATGATACATTCTGTTATTGGTAAGCGCTATGATACATTCTGTTGTTGGTAAGCGCTATGATACATTCTGTTGTTGGTAAGCGCTATGATACATTCTGTTGTTGGTAAGCGCTATGATACATTCTGTTGTTGGTAAGCGCTATGATACATTCTGTTGTTGGTAAGCGCTATAATACATTTTGTTTTTGGTAAGCGCTATAATACATTTTGTTTTTGGTAAGCGCTATAATACATTCTGTTGTTGGTAAGCGCTATAATACATTTTGTTTTTGGTAAGCGTTATAATACATTCTGTTGGTAAGCGCTATAATACATTCTGTTATTGGTAAGCGCTATAATACATTCTGTTATTGGTAAGCGTTATGATACATTCTGTTATTGGTAAGCGTTATGATACATTCTGTTGTTGGTAAGCGCTATAATACATTTTGTTTTTGGTAAGCGCTATAGTACATTCTGTTGTTGGTAAGCGTTATGATACATTCTGTTTTTGGTAAGCGTTATGATATATTCTGTTGGTAAGCGCTATGATACATTCTGTTGTTGGTAAGCGCTATGATACATTCTGTTGTTGGTAAGCGCTATGATACATTCTGTTGTTGGTAAACGTTATAATACATTCTGTTGTTGGTAAGCGCTATAATACATTCTGTTGTTGGTAAGCGTTATGATACATTCTGTTGTTGGTAAACGTTATAATACATTCTGTTGTTGGTAAGCGTTATGATACATTCTGTTGTTGGTAAGCGTTATGATACATTCTGTTGTTGGTAAGCGTTATGATACATTCTCTTATTGGCAAGCGCTATGATACATTCTGTTGTTGGTAAGCGTTATGATACATTCTGTTGTTGGTAAGCGTTATGATATATTCTGTTGGTAAGCGCTATGATACATTCTGTTGTTGGTAAGCGCTATGATACATTCTGTTGTTGGTAAGCGCTATAATACATTTTGTTTTTGGTAAGCGTTATGATACATTCTGTTATTGGTAAGCGCTATAATACATTTTGTTTTTGGTAAGCGTTATGATACATTCTGTTGTTGGTAAGCGCTATGATACATTCTGTTGTTGGTAAGCGCTATGATACATTCTGTTATTGGTAAGCGCTATAATACATTTTGTTTTTGGTAAGCGTTATGATACATTCTCTTATTGGTAAGCGCTATGATACATTCTCTTATTGGTAAGCGTTATGATACATTCTCTTATTGGTAAGCGCTATGATACATTCTCTTATTGGTAAGCGCTATGATACATTCTGTTATTGGTAAGCGCGATGATACATTCTGTTGTTGGTAAGCGCTATGATACATTCTCTTATTGGTAAGCGCTATGATACATTCTGTTATTGGTAAGCGCGATGATACATTCTGTTGTTGGTAAGCGCTATGATACATTCTCTTATTGGTAAGCGTTATAATACATTCTGTTGTTGGTAAACGCTATGATACATTCTGTTATTGGTAAGCGTTATGATACATTCTGTTATTGGTAAGCGCTATGATACATTCTCTTATTGGTAAGCGTTATGATACATTCTGTTGTTGGTAAGCGTTATGATACATTCTGTTGTTGGTAAACGCTATGATACATTCTGTTGTTGGTAAGCGCTATGATACATTCTCTTATTGGTAAGCGCTATGATACATTCTGTTGTTGGTAAGCGCTATGATACATTCTGTTGTTGGTAAGCGCTATGATACATTCTGTTATTGGTAAGCGCTATGATACATTCTGTTGTTGGTAAACGTTATAATACATTCTGTTGTTGGTAAGCGCTATAATACATTCTGTTGTTGGTAAGCGTTATGATACATTCTGTTGTTGGTAAACGTTATAATACATTCTGTTGTTGGTAAGCGTTATGATACATTCTGTTGTTGGTAAGCGCTATGATACATTCTGTTGTTGGTAAGCGAGATGATACATTCTGTTGTTGGTAAGCGCTATGATACATTCTGTTGTTGGTAAGCGCTATGATACATTCTGTTGTTGGTAAGCGTTATGATACATTCTGTTGTTGGTAAGCGTTATGATACATTCTCTTATTGGCAAGCGCTATGATACATTCTGTTGTTGGTAAGCGTTATGATACATTCTGTTGTTGGTAAGCGTTATGATATATTCTGTTGGTAAGCGCTATGATACATTCTGTTGTTGGTAAGCGCTATGATACATTCTGTTGTTGGTAAGCGCTATAATACATTTTGTTTTTGGTAAGCGTTATGATACATTCTGTTATTGGTAAGCGCTATAATACATTTTGTTTTTGGTAAGCGTTATGATACATTCTGTTGTTGGTAAGCGCTATGATACATTCTGTTGTTGGTAAGCGCTATGATACATTCTGTTATTGGTAAGCGCTATAATACATTTTGTTTTTGGTAAGCGTTATGATACATTCTCTTATTGGTAAGCGCTATGATACATTCTCTTATTGGTAAACGTTATGATACATTCTCTTATTGGTAAGCGCTATGATACATTCTCTTATTGGTAAGCGCTATGATACATTCTGTTATTGGTAAGCGCGATGATACATTCTGTTGTTGGTAAGCGCTATGATACATTCTCTTATTGGTAAGCGCTATGATACATTCTGTTATTGGTAAGCGCGATGATACATTCTGTTGTTGGTAAGCGCTATGATACATTCTCTTATTGGTAAGCGTTATAATACATTCTGTTGTTGGTAAACGCTATGATACATTCTGTTATTGGTAAGCGTTATGATACATTCTGTTATTGGTAAGCGCTATGATACATTCTCTTATTGGTAAGCGTTATGATACATTCTGTTGTTGGTAAGCGATATGATACATTCTGTTGTTGGTAAACGCTATGATACATTCTGTTGTTGGTAAGCGCTATGATACATTCTCTTATTGGTAAGCGCTATGATACATTCTGTTGTTGGTAAGCGCTATGATACATTCTGTTGTTGGTAAGCGCTATGATACATTCTGTTATTGGTAAGCGTTATAATACATTCTGTTGTTGGTAAGCGTTATAATACATCCTGTTGTTGGTAAGCGCTATAATACATTCTGTTGTTGGTAAGCGCTATAATACATTCTGTTCTTGGTAAGCGCTATGATACATTCTGTTATTGGTAAGCGTTATAATACATTCTGTTGTTGGTAAGCGCTATGATACATTCTGTTATTGGTAAGCGTTATAATACATTCTGTTGTTGGTAAGCGTTATAATACATTCTGTTGTTGGTAAGCGCTATGATACATTCTGTTGTTGGTAAGCGCTATGATACATTCTGTTGTTGGTAAGCGCTATGATACATTCTGTTGTTGGTAAGCGCTATAATACATTCTGTTGTTGGTAAGCGCTATGATACATTCTGTTGTTGGTAAGCGCTATGATACATTCTGTTGTTGGTAAGCGCTATGATACATTCTGTTGTTGGTAAGCGCTATGATACATTCTGTTATTGGTAAGCGCTATGATACATTCTGTTGTTGGTAAGCGCTATGATACATTCTGTTGTTGGTACGCGCTATGATACATTCTGTTGTTGGCAAGCGCTATGATACATTCTGTTGTTGGTAAGCGCTATGATACATTCTGTTGTTGGTAAGCGCTATAATACATTTTGTTTTTGGTAAGCGCTATAATACATTCTGTTGTTGGTAAGCGCTATAATACATTTTGTTTTTGATAAGCGTTATGATACATTCTGTTGTTGGTAAGCGCTATAATACATTTTGTTTTTGGTAAGCGCTATAATACATTCTGTTGTTGGTAAGCGCTATAATACATTTTGTTTTTGGTAAGCGCTATAATACATTTTGTTTTTGGTAAGCGTTATAATACATTCTGTTGTTGGTAAGCGCTATAATACATTCCGTTATTGGTAAGCGCTATAATACATTCTGATGTTGGTAAGCGCTATAATACATTTTGTTTTTGGTAAGCGCTATAATACATTCTGTTTTTGGTAAGCGCTATAATACATTCTGATGTTGGTAAGCGCTATAATACATTTTGTTTTTGGTAAGCGCTATAATACATTCTGTTGTTGGTAAGCGTTATGATACATTCTGTTGTTGGTAAGCGCTATAATACATTTTGTTTTTGGTAAGCGCTATAATACATTCTGTTGTTGGTAAGCGTTATGATACATTCTGTTGTTGGTAAGCGCTATAATACATTCTGTTGTTGGTAAGCGCTATAATACATTTTGTTTTTGGTAAGCGTTATAATACATTCTGTTGTTGGTAAGCGCTATAATACATTCTGTTATTGGTAAGCGCTATAATACATTCTGTTATTGGTAAGCGTTATGATACATTCTGTTATTGGTAAGCGTTATGATACATTCTGTTGTTGGTAAGCGCTATAATACATTTTGTTTTTGGTAAGCGCTATAATACATTCTGTTGTTGGTAAGCGTTATGATACATTCTGTTTTTGGTAAGCGTTATGATATGTTCTGTTGGTAAGCGCTATGATACATTCTGTTGTTGGTAAGCGCTATGATACATTCTGTTGTTGGTAAGCGCTATGATACATTCTGTTGTTGGTAAACGTTATAATACATTCTGTTGTTGGTAAGCGCTATAATACATTCTGTTGTTGGTAAGCGTTATGATATATTCTGTTGTTGGTAAACGTTATAATACATTCTGTTGTTGGTAAGCGTTATGATACATTCTGTTGTTGGTAAGCGCTATGATACATTCTGTTGTTGGTAAGCGCTATGATACATTCTGTTGTTGGTAAACGTTATAATATATTCTGTTGTTGGTAAGCGCTATAATACATTTTGTTTTTGGTAAGCGCTATAATACATTCTGTTGTTGGTAAGCGCTATGATACATTCTGTTGTTGGTAAGCGCTATGATACATTCTGTTGTTGGTAAGCGCTGTGATACATTCTGTTGTTGGTAAGCGCTATGATACATTCTGTTGTTGGTAAGCGTTATGATACATTCTGTTGTTGGTAAGCGTTATGATACATTCTGTTGTTGGTAAGCGTTATGATACATTCTGTTGTTGGTAAGCGTTATGATACATTCTGTTGTTGGTAAGCGATATGATACATTCTGTTGTTGGTAAGCGCTATGATACATTCTGTTGTTGGTAAGCGCTATGATACATTCTGTTGTTGGTAAGCGTTATGATACATTCTGTTATTGGTAAGCGCTATAATACATTTTGTTTTTGGTAAGCGTTATGATACATTCTCTTATTGGTAAGCGCTATGATACATTCTCTTATTGGTAAGCGTTATGATACATTCTCTTATTGGTAAGCGCTATGATACATTCTCTTATTGGTAAGCGCTATGATACATTCTGTTATTGGTAAGCGCGATGATACATTCTGTTGTTGGTAAGCGCTATGATACATTCTCTTATTGGTAAGCGCTATGATACATTCTGTTATTGGTAAGCGCGATGATACATTCTGTTGTTGGTAAGCGCTATGATACATTCTCTTATTGGTAAGCGTTATAATACATTCTGTTGTTGGTAAACGCTATGATACATTCTGTTATTGGTAAGCGTTATGATACATTCTGTTATTGGTAAGCGCTATGATACATTCTCTTATTGGTAAGCGTTATGATACATTCTGTTGTTGGTAAGCGTTATGATACATTCTGTTGTTGGTAAACGCTATGATACATTCTGTTGTTGGTAAGCGCTATGATACATTCTCTTATTGGTAAGCGCTATGATACATTCTGTTGTTGGTAAGCGCTATGATACATTCTGTTGTTGGTAAGCGCTATGATACATTCTGTTATTGGTAAGCGCTATGATACATTCTGTTGTTGGTAAACGTTATAATACATTCTGTTGTTGGTAAGCGCTATAATACATTCTGTTGTTGGTAAGCGTTATGATACATTCTGTTGTTGGTAAACGTTATAATACATTCTGTTGTTGGTAAGCGTTATGATACATTCTGTTGTTGGTAAGCGCTATGATACATTCTGTTGTTGGTAAGCGAGATGATACATTCTGTTGTTGGTAAGCGCTATGATACATTCTGTTGTTGGTAAGCGCTATGATACATTCTGTTGTTGGTAAGCGTTATGATACATTCTGTTGTTGGTAAGCGTTATGATACATTCTCTTATTGGCAAGCGCTATGATACATTCTGTTGTTGGTAAGCGTTATGATACATTCTGTTGTTGGTAAGCGTTATGATATATTCTGTTGGTAAGCGCTATGATACATTCTGTTGTTGGTAAGCGCTATGATACATTCTGTTGTTGGTAAGCGCTATAATACATTTTGTTTTTGGTAAGCGTTATGATACATTCTGTTATTGGTAAGCGCTATAATACATTTTGTTTTTGGTAAGCGTTATGATACATTCTGTTGTTGGTAAGCGCTATGATACATTCTGTTGTTGGTAAGCGCTATGATACATTCTGTTATTGGTAAGCGCTATAATACATTTTGTTTTTGGTAAGCGTTATGATACATTCTCTTATTGGTAAGCGCTATGATACATTCTCTTATTGGTAAACGTTATGATACATTCTCTTATTGGTAAGCGCTATGATACATTCTCTTATTGGTAAGCGCTATGATACATTCTGTTATTGGTAAGCGCGATGATACATTCTGTTGTTGGTAAGCGCTATGATACATTCTCTTATTGGTAAGCGCTATGATACATTCTGTTATTGGTAAGCGCGATGATACATTCTGTTGTTGGTAAGCGCTATGATACATTCTCTTATTGGTAAGCGTTATAATACATTCTGTTGTTGGTAAACGCTATGATACATTCTGTTATTGGTAAGCGTTATGATACATTCTGTTATTGGTAAGCGCTATGATACATTCTCTTATTGGTAAGCGTTATGATACATTCTGTTGTTGGTAAGCGATATGATACATTCTGTTGTTGGTAAACGCTATGATACATTCTGTTGTTGGTAAGCGCTATGATACATTCTCTTATTGGTAAGCGCTATGATACATTCTGTTGTTGGTAAGCGCTATGATACATTCTGTTGTTGGTAAGCGCTATGATACATTCTGTTATTGGTAAGCGTTATAATACATTCTGTTGTTGGTAAGCGTTATAATACATCCTGTTGTTGGTAAGCGCTATAATACATTCTGTTGTTGGTAAGCGCTATAATACATTCTGTTCTTGGTAAGCGCTATGATACATTCTGTTATTGGTAAGCGTTATAATACATTCTGTTGTTGGTAAGCGCTATGATACATTCTGTTATTGGTAAGCGTTATAATACATTCTGTTGTTGGTAAGCGTTATAATACATTCTGTTGTTGGTAAGCGCTATGATACATTCTGTTGTTGGTAAGCGCTATGATACATTCTGTTGTTGGTAAGCGCTATGATACATTCTGTTGTTGGTAAGCGCTATAATACATTCTGTTGTTGGTAAGCGCTATGATACATTCTGTTGTTGGTAAGCGCTATGATACATTCTGTTGTTGGTAAGCGCTATGATACATTCTGTTGTTGGTAAGCGCTATGATACATTCTGTTATTGGTAAGCGCTATGATACATTCTGTTGTTGGTAAGCGCTATGATACATTCTGTTGTTGGTACGCGCTATGATACATTCTGTTGTTGGCAAGCGCTATGATACATTCTGTTGTTGGTAAGCGCTATGATACATTCTGTTGTTGGTAAGCGCTATAATACATTTTGTTTTTGGTAAGCGCTATAATACATTCTGTTGTTGGTAAGCGCTATAATACATTTTGTTTTTGATAAGCGTTATGATACATTCTGTTGTTGGTAAGCGCTATAATACATTTTGTTTTTGGTAAGCGCTATAATACATTCTGTTGTTGGTAAGCGCTATAATACATTTTGTTTTTGGTAAGCGCTATAATACATTTTGTTTTTGGTAAGCGTTATAATACATTCTGTTGTTGGTAAGCGCTATAATACATTCCGTTATTGGTAAGCGCTATAATACATTCTGATGTTGGTAAGCGCTATAATACATTTTGTTTTTGGTAAGCGCTATAATACATTCTGTTTTTGGTAAGCGCTATAATACATTCTGATGTTGGTAAGCGCTATAATACATTTTGTTTTTGGTAAGCGCTATAATACATTCTGTTGTTGGTAAGCGTTATGATACATTCTGTTGTTGGTAAGCGCTATAATACATTTTGTTTTTGGTAAGCGCTATAATACATTCTGTTGTTGGTAAGCGTTATGATACATTCTGTTGTTGGTAAGCGCTATAATACATTCTGTTGTTGGTAAGCGCTATAATACATTTTGTTTTTGGTAAGCGTTATAATACATTCTGTTGTTGGTAAGCGCTATAATACATTCTGTTATTGGTAAGCGCTATAATACATTCTGTTATTGGTAAGCGTTATGATACATTCTGTTATTGGTAAGCGTTATGATACATTCTGTTGTTGGTAAGCGCTATAATACATTTTGTTTTTGGTAAGCGCTATAATACATTCTGTTGTTGGTAAGCGTTATGATACATTCTGTTTTTGGTAAGCGTTATGATATGTTCTGTTGGTAAGCGCTATGATACATTCTGTTGTTGGTAAGCGCTATGATACATTCTGTTGTTGGTAAGCGCTATGATACATTCTGTTGTTGGTAAACGTTATAATACATTCTGTTGTTGGTAAGCGCTATAATACATTCTGTTGTTGGTAAGCGTTATGATATATTCTGTTGTTGGTAAACGTTATAATACATTCTGTTGTTGGTAAGCGTTATGATACATTCTGTTGTTGGTAAGCGCTATGATACATTCTGTTGTTGGTAAGCGCTATGATACATTCTGTTGTTGGTAAACGTTATAATATATTCTGTTGTTGGTAAGCGCTATAATACATTTTGTTTTTGGTAAGCGCTATAATACATTCTGTTGTTGGTAAGCGCTATGATACATTCTGTTGTTGGTAAGCGCTATGATACATTCTGTTGTTGGTAAGCGCTGTGATACATTCTGTTGTTGGTAAGCGCTATGATACATTCTGTTGTTGGTAAGCGTTATGATACATTCTGTTGTTGGTAAGCGTTATGATACATTCTGTTGTTGGTAAGCGTTATGATACATTCTGTTGTTGGTAAGCGTTATGATACATTCTGTTGTTGGTAAGCGATATGATACATTCTGTTGTTGGTAAGCGCTATGATACATTCTGTTGTTGGTAAGCGCTATGATACATTCTGTTGTTGGTAAGCGTTATGATACATTCTGTTGTTGGTAAGCGTTATGATACATTCTCTTATTGGCAAGCGCTATGATACATTCTGTTGTTGGTAAGCGTTATGATACATTCTGTTGTTGGTAAGCGTTATGATATATTCTGTTGGTAAGCGCTATGATACATTCTGTTGTTGGTAAGCGCTATGATACATTCTGTTGTTGGTAAGCGCTATAATACATTTTGTTTTTGGTAAGCGTTATGATACATTCTGTTATTGGTAAGCGCTATAATACATTTTGTTTTTGGTAAGCGTTATGATACATTCTGTTGTTGGTAAGCGCTATGATACATTCTGTTGTTGGTAAGCGCTATGATACATTCTGTTATTGGTAAGCGCTATAATACATTTTGTTTTTGGTAAGCGTTATGATACATTCTCTTATTGGTAAGCGCTATGATACATTCTCTTATTGGTAAGCGTTATGATACATTCTCTTATTGGTAAGCGCTATGATACATTCTCTTATTGGTAAGCGCTATGATACATTCTGTTATTGGTAAGCGCGATGATACATTCTGTTGTTGGTAAGCGCTATGATACATTCTCTTATTGGTAAGCGTTATAATACATTCTGTTGTTGGTAAGCGCTATGATACATTCTGTTATTGGTAAGCGCGATGATACATTCTGTTGTTGGTAAGCGCTATGATACATTCTCTTATTGGTAAGCGTTATAATACATTCTGTTGTTGGTAAACGCTATGATACATTCTGTTATTGGTAAGCGTTATGATACATTCTGTTATTGGTAAGCGCTATGATACATTCTCTTATTGGTAAGCGTTATGATACATTCTGTTGTTGGTAAGCGTTATGATACATTCTGTTGTTGGTAAACGCTATGATACATTCTGTTGTTGGTTAGCGCTATGATACATTCTCTTATTGGTAAGCGCTATGATACATTCTGTTGTTGGTAAGCGCTATGATACATTCTGTTGTTGGTAAGCGTTATGATACATTCTGTTGTTGGTAAGCGTTATGATACATTCTGTTATTGGTAAGCGCTATGATACATTCTGTTGTTGGTAAGCGCTATGATACATTCTGTTGTTGGTAAGCGCTATGATACATTCTGTTGTTGGTAAGCGCTATGATACATTCTGTTATTGGTAAGCGTTATAATACATTCTGTTGTTGGTAAGCGCTATAATACATTCTGTTGTTGGTCAGCGCTATGATACATTCTGTTGTTGGTAAGCGCTATGATACATTCTGTTGTTGGAAAGCGCTATGATACATTCTGTTATTGGTAAGCGTTATAATACATTCTGTTGTTGGTAAGCGTTATAATACATTCTGTTGTTGGTAAGCGCTATAATACATTCTGTTGTTGGTAAGCGCTATAATACATTCTGTTGTTGGTAAGCGCTATGATACATTCTGTTATTGGTAAGCGTTATAACACATTCTGTTGTTGGTAAGCGCTATGATACATTCTGTTATTGGTAAGCGTTATAATACATTCTGTTGTTGGTAAGCGCTCTGATACATTCTGTTGTTGGTAAGCGCTATGATACATTCTGTTGTTGGTAAGCGCTATGATACATTCTGTTGTTGGTAAGCGCTATGATACATTCTGTTATTGGTAAGCGCTATGATACATTCTGTTGTTGGTAAGCGCTATGATACATTCTGTTGTTGGTAAACGCTATGATACATTCTGTTATTGGTAAGCGCTATAATACATTCTGTTGTTGGTAAGCGCTATGATACATTCTGTTATTGGTAAGCGCTATGATACATTCTGTTGTTGGTAAGCGCTATGATACATTCTGTTGTTGGTAAGCGCTATGATACATTCTGTTATTGGTAAGCGCTATGATACATTCTGTTGTTGGTAAACGCTATGATACATTCTGTTATTGGTAAGCGCTATGATACATTCTGTTGTTGGTAAGCGCTATGATACATTCTGTTGTTGGTAAGCGCTATAATACATTCTGTTGTTGGAAAGCGCTATGATACATTCTGTTATTGGTAAGCGCTATGATACATTCTGTTGTTGGTAAACGCTATGATACATTCTGTTATTGGTAAGCGCTATGATACATTCTGTTATTGGTAAGCGCTATGATACATTCTGTTGTTGGTAAGCGCTATAATACATTCTGTTGTTGATAAGCGCTATGATACATTCTGTTATTGGTAAGCGCTATGATACATTCTGTTGTTGGTAAGCGCTATGATACATTCTGTTGTTGGTAAACGCTATGATACATTCTGTTATTGGTAAGCGCTATGATACATTCTGTTGTTGGTAAGCGCTATAATACATTCTGTTGTTGGTAAGCGCTATGATACATTCTGTTATTGGTAAGCGCTATGATACATTCTGTTGTTGGTAAGCGCTATGATACATTCTGTTGTTGGTAAGCGCTATGATACATTCTGTTATTGGTAAGCGCTATGATACATTCTGTTGTTGGTAAGCGCTATGATACATTCTGTTGTTGGTAAGCGCTATGATACATTCTGTTGTTGGTAAGCGCTATGATACATTCTGTTGTTGGTAAGCGCTATGATACATTCTGTTGTTGGTAAGCGCTATGAAACATTCTGTTGTTGGTAAGCGCTATGATACATTCTGTTGTTGGTAAGCGCTATGATACATTCTGTTGTTGGTAAGCGCTATGATCATTTCCCGACGCTTTAAACGTCACAAGCACATTACATGGCACGCTCACACAAACAACTTAAGTAGAAAACTCTCCTCGCGCGTAGGAATACTGAACCGACTTAAGCAATACATACCGCAACATATATTACTTTTGCTATATTATACAATAATATTATCGTGTCTTAATTATGGGCTATTAGTTTGGGGATATAAAAGCAAACCTATAGCAAAGATCCAAAAGAGAGCAGTTAGAACAATTACCTGTAGCAAGTATAATGCGCATACCGAACCTATTTTCAAGCAACTAAATATACTCAAACTGGAGGACATTCACGTCCTACAACAGTTAAAGTTTTATTTTAAATTAAAAAATAATAAACTGCCACCTTATTTTTCCATCATGGCACCTATCCAGCATTCCGACATTCATCGTTATCACACAAGACATTGTAATCAGTATCGTACTCATCCCATCCTTCGTGAATTTGCTCGCAGATGCATACGAAATTGTCTACCCAATGTATTGAATTTAGCTCCGCAGCAGGTGACAGACAAAATATCGACGCATAGCCTTCCTTCTTTCGCGACAATTGTAAAGCTGTTTTTAGTAGGTAGGTATAGCAGTAACTGTACGATTCCAAATTGTTACGTATGTCAAGCAATATAATATTCCTTCCCAGATTCACCCTCCAATGCCCCCCCCCTACCCCCCACCCCGTCCCCCTTCCTGCACCCGTCCTTAAAATGATTCTAGGTGTATATAAACTTCTTTTTCCTTGTGTTTTTTTTTGTTTTTTTTTGTTTTTTTTGTTTTTTTCTATTTTCTTGATTTTTGATCTTCTGTTTGTGTATTTATTATTTGTTGTATTTGCTACTATTGTCCTTATAAATTCACTTCAGAAGTCCGCCCATCGTCAATGTAAATATTCTAACTGAGGTGGCCCTCATGAAAGCGACCGCACAGGTCTTAATGGGGGTCTCCTGATCAAGCTGAACTGAACTGTTGTAAATGTACTTTGTGTTATTAATGTACTTGATCGAATAAATGATTCTGATTCTGATTCTGATTCATGATAATTTACCTACACTTTTTTTAATACGTTATGATACATTTCCTTTTGCTAGCAAGCGTCGTGAATCATGTTGTGACCGGTCACTCCGTTTGATTGGTTAAGCAAACTGCGCTGCCTTTGAACCTAGAAGGCAGTTCTCGTAATCACTCGTTGTAATGCCTTCCATATCAGGTATCTTCCGGGACGTATGTCCCCACCCCTCCCCGCTCCATGCTCCCAACAATGCTAGACAACGTGCCACGCCGTTGCCGAAAATATGGTACTATGCCAGCTCAGCAATTCCCAGTAAGATTACAGGAACATTTATAATATTGCACAGCTTGTTATATATTTGGGGTAGTTTACGGTGCAGGCAGACGCCAAGATCATGATGCGCTCTGGGTGTAGCTCACTGTGTCTACTGTATCCACCTGTGGTTGGTTGGTTGGTTATTCAGGACGCTTTAACCACCTTTGGTCATATCGCATCCATGGGAGAAGGAAGGGAGAGTGGAGCCATGTCCCCGGGGGTAACCCCCTACTCTTTACGAAGAAAGACATGGGGTCTTTATCCTGCGACCACACAGACATGGCCACAGCAGGGCTCGAACCACCGATCCACGTGCCGTGAGGCTCTCAGGTGACCAGAGCACTCAATGCGAGCGCTCTAACCCACTGAGCTGTCGCGCCGGCCCCTATATGTATCCACCTGTGTAACGAGTGGCTAGCAGCCAGATCCCTACTGGTTACTTCCCTCCGGCCTAAACTGGCGTAAATGTCGTAATCATAGCTGTGCAAATAGGCAATTTGCTTACTAACAAAGGGACAGTTGGTATAATGCCTTCGCTTTATAGCGACCATGTGCAACTGCGGTTATCTTTTATGGCGTAAAAACGACACTTTTAATTTGTGATAAATGTTGGATTTATCCTTTGGGGAATTGAGTCTCGAAAACGCCCCCATGCACTCTTTGAAAATATATCGAGGTGTAGAAGGAGAAAATGGGTCCTCTGCATATTAGAAGTAGCGATACTTCGGCGTTAGCTGCTCCTTTGTACGGCTCTGCACATTGCTCTCTGTGGTTGGTCGGCCCGAGCCTGTGCCCTAACGGCCCTTTTATCGTCCGTCCCAAATGTTTCCGTCGACCCTTTGGTCCCCTCCTCCCTTCTATATCCTAATCATCCAAGGCCCGTTGGTTCACAGCTGACACTTTGGCTCATCTGACCCCAGTTCACAGCTGACACTTTGGGGCATCTTTCCCTAGTTCACAGCTGTCACTTTGGCCCATCCGACCCCAGTTCACAGCTGTAACTTTGGCCCATCCGACCCCAGTTCACAACTGTCACTTTTGGCCCATCCGACCCAAGTTCACAGCTGACACTTTGGCCCATCTTACCCCAGTTCACAGCTGACACTTGGGCCCATCCGACCCCAGTTAACAACTGACCCTTTGGCCCATCCGACCCCAGTTAACAGCTGTCACTTTGGCCCATCCGACCCCAGTTTACAGCTGTCACTTTGGCCCATCCGACCCCAGTTCACAACTGACACTTTGGCCCATCTTACCCCAGTTCATAGCTGACACTTGGGCCCATCCGACCCCAGTTAACAGCTGACCCTTTGGCCCATCCGACCCCAGTTAACAGCTGACACTTTGGCCCATCCGACCCCAGTTAACAGCTGACACTTTGGCCCGTCCGACCCCAGGTAACAGCTGAAACTTTGGCCCATCCGACCCCAGTTCACAGCGGACGCTTTGACCCATCCGACCCCAGTTCACAACTGACACTTTGGCCCATCTGACCCCAGTTCACAGCTGACACTTTGGCCCGTCCGAATCCCGTTACCAGCTGACACTTTGGCCCATCCGACCCCAGTTAACCGCTGACACTTTGGCCCATCCGACTCCAGTTAACAGCTGACACTTTGACCCATCCGACCCCAGTTCACAACTGACACTTTGGCCCATCCGACCCCAGTTAACAGCTGACACTTTGACCCATCCGACCCCAGTTCACAACTGACACTTTGGCCCATCCGACCCCAGTTAACAGCTGACACTTTAGCCCATCCGACCCTAGTTAACAGCTGACACTTTGACCCATCCGACCCCAGTTTACAACTGACACTTTGGCCCATCCGACCCCAGTTAACAGTTGACACTTTGGCCCATCCGACCCCAGTTAACAGCTGACACTTTGGCTCATCCGACCCCAGTTAACAGCTGACACTTTGGCCCATCCGACCCCAGTTTACAACTGTCACTTTGGCCCATCCGACCCCAGTTAACAGCTGACACTTTGGCCCATCTTACCCCAGTTAACAGCTGACACTTTGGCCCATCCGACCCCAGTTAACAGCTGACACTTTGGCCCGTCCGAATCCCGTTAACAGCTGACACTTTGACCCATCCGACCCCAGTTCACAACTGACACTTTGGCCCATCCGACCCCAGTTAACAGCTGACACTTTAGCCCACCCGACCCTAGTTAACAGCTGACACTTTGACCCATCCGACCCCAGTTTACAACTGACACTTTGGCCCATCCGACCCCAGTTAACAGTTGACACTTTGGCCCATCCGACCCAAGTTCACAGCTGACACTTTGGAACATCTTACCCCAGTTCACAGCTGACACTTGGGCCCATCCGACCCCAGTTAACAGCTGACCCTTTGGCCCATCCGACCCCAGTTAACAGCTGTCACTTTGGCCCATCCGACCCCAGTTTACAGCTGTCACTTTGGCCCATTCGACCCCAGTTCACAACTGACACTTTGGCCCATCTTACCCCAGTTCATAGCTGACACTTGGGCCCATCCGACCCCAGTTAACAGCTGACCCTTTGGCCCATCCGACCCCAGTTAACAGCTGACACTTTGGCCCATCCGACCCCAGTTAACAGCTGACACTTTGGCCCGTCCGACCCCAGGTAACAGCTGAAACTTTGGCCCATCCGACCCCAGTTCACAGCTGACGCTTTGACCCATCCGACCCCAGTTCATAACTGACACTTTGGCCCATCCGACCCCAGTTCACAGCTGACACTTTGGCCCGTCCGACCCCAGTTCACAGCTGACACTTTGGCCCGTCCGAATCCCGTTAACAGCTGACACTTTGGCCCATCCGACCCCAGTTCACCGCTGACACTTTGGCCCATACGACCCCAGTTAACAGCTGACACTTTGGCTCATCCGACCCCAGTTAACAGCTGACACTTTGGCCCATCCGACCCCAGTTCACCGCTGACACTTTGGCCCATACGACCCCAGTTAACAACTGACACTTTGGCCCAT
This sequence comes from Arenicola marina, assembly GCA_964019135.1. Lineage (NCBI taxonomy): Eukaryota > Metazoa > Annelida > Polychaeta > Arenicolidae > Arenicola > Arenicola marina. Next base: position 28,962,758 of record OZ025259.1, read on the forward strand.
CCGACTCCAGTTAACAGCTGACACTTTGACCCATCCGACCCCAGTTCACAACTGACACTTTGGCCCATCCGACCCCAGTTAACAGCTGACACTTTGACCCATCCGACCCCAGTTCACAACTGACACTTTGGCCCATCCGACCCCAGTTAACAGCTGACACTTTAGCCCATCCGACCCTAGTTAACAGCTGACACTTTGACCCATCCGACCCCAGTTTACAACTGACACTTTGGCCCATCCGACCCCAGTTAACAGTTGACACTTTGGCTCATCCGACCCCAGTTAACAGCTGACACTTTGGCTCATCCGACCCCAGTTAACAGCTGACACTTTGGCCCATCCGACCCCAGTTTACAACTGTCACTTTGGCCCATCCGACCCCAGTTAACAGCTGACACTTTGGCCCATCTTACCCCAGTTAACAGCTGACACTTTGGCCCATCCGACCCCAGGTAACAGCTGACACTTTGGCCCGTCCGAATCCCGTTAACAGCTGACACTTTAGCCCATCCGATCCCAGTTAACCGCTGACACTTTGGCCCATCCGACCCCAGTTAACAACTGACACTTTGGCCCATCCGACTCCAGTTAACAGCTCACACTTTGACCCATCCGACCCCAGTTAACAGCTGACACTTTGACCCATCCGACGCCAGTTAACAGCTGACACTTTGACCCATCCGACCCCAGTTCACAACTGACACTTTGGCCCATCCGACGCCAGTTAACAGCTGACACTTTGACCCATCCGACCCCAGTTCACAACTGACACTTTGGCCCATCCGACGCCAGTTAACAGCTGACACTTTGACCCATCCGACCCCAGTTCACAACTGACACTTTGGCCCATCCGACCCCAGTTAACAGCTGACACTTTGGCCCATCCGACCCCAGTTAACAGCTGACACTTTGACCCATCCGACGCCAGTTAACAGCTGACACTTTGACCCATCCGACCCCAGTTCACAACTGACACTTTGGCCCATCCGACGCCAGTTAACAGCTGACACTTTGACCCATCCGACCCCAGTTCACAACTGACACTTTGGCCCATCCGACGCCAGTTAACAGCTGACACTTTGACCCATCCGACCCCAGTTCACAACTGACACTTTGGCCCATCCGACCCCAGTTAACAGCTGACACTTTGGCCCATCCGACCCCAGTTAACAGCTGACACTTTGGCCCATCCGACCCCAGTTAACAGCTGACACTTTGGCCCGTCCGAATCCCGTTAACAGCTGACACTTTAGCCCATCCGATCCCAGTTAACCGCTGATACTTTGGCCCATCCGACCCCAGTTCACAGCTGACACTTTGGCCCATCCGACCCCAGTTAACAGCTGACACTTTGGCCCGTCCGACCCCAGTTTACAACTGTCACTTTGGCCCATCCGACCCCAGTTAACAGCTGACACTTTGGCCCATCTTACCCCAGTTAACAGCTGACACTTTGGCCCATCCGACCCCAGTTAACAGCTGACACTTTGGCCCGTCCGAATCCCGTTAACAGCTGACACTTTGACCCATCCGACCCCAGTTCACAACTGACACTTTGGCCCATCCGACCCCAGTTAACAGCTGACACTTTAGCCCACCCGACCCTAGTTAACAGCTGACACTTTGACCCATCCGACCCCAGTTTACAACTGACACTTTGGCCCATCCGACCCCAGTTAACAGTTGACACTTTGGCCCATCCGACCCAAGTTCACAGCTGACACTTTGGAACATCTTACCCCAGTTCACAGCTGACACTTGGGCCCATCCGACCCCAGTTAACAGCTGACCCTTTGGCCCATCCGACCCCAGTTAACAGCTGTCACTTTGGCCCATCCGACCCCAGTTTACAGCTGTCACTTTGGCCCATTCGACCCCAGTTCACAACTGACACTTTGGCCCATCTTACCCCAGTTCATAGCTGACACTTGGGCCCATCCGACCCCAGTTAACAGCTGACCCTTTGGCCCATCCGACCCCAGTTAACAGCTGACACTTTGGCCCATCCGACCCCAGTTAACAGCTGACACTTTGGCCCGTCCGACCCCAGGTAACAGCTGAAACTTTGGCCCATCCGACCCCAGTTCACAGCTGACGCTTTGACCCATCCGACCCCAGTTCACAACTGACACTTTGGCCCATCCGACCCCAGTTCACAGCTGACACTTTGGCCCGTCCGAATACCGTTAACAGCTGACACTTTGGCCCATCCGACCCCAGTTCACCGCTGACACTTTGGCCCATACGACCCCAGTTAACAACTGACACTTTGGCCCATCCGACTCCAGTTAACAGCTGACACTTTGACCCATCCGACCCCAGTTCACAACTGACACTTTGGCCCATCCGACCCCAGTTAACAGCTGACACTTTGACCCATCCGACCCCAGTTCACAACTGACACTTTGGCCCATCCGACCCCAGTTAACAGCTGACACTTTAGCCCATCCGACCCTAGTTAACAGCTGACACTTTGACCCATCCGACCCCAGTTTACAACTGACACTTTGGCCCATCCGACCCCAGTTAACAGTTGACACTTTGGCCCATCCGACCCCAGTTAACAGCTGACACTTTGGCTCATCCGACCCCAGTTAACAGCTGACACTTTGGCCCATCCGACCCCAGTTTACAACTGTCACTTTGGCCCATCCGACCCCAGTTAACAGCTGACACTTTGGCCCATCTTACCCCAGTTAACAGCTGACACTTTGGCCCATCCGACCCCAGTTAACAGCTGACACTTTGGCCCGTCCGAATCCCGTTAACAGCTGACACTTTAGCCCATCCGATCCCAGTTAACCGCTGACACTTTTGCCCATCCGACCCCAGTTAACAACTGACACTTTGGCCCATCCGACTCCAGTTAACAGCTCACACTTTGACCCATCCGACCCCAGTTTACAACTGACACTTTGGCCCATCCGACCCCAGTTAATAGCTGACACTTTGACCCATCCGACCCCAGTTCACAACTGACACTTTGGCCCATCCGACGCCAGTTAACAGCTGACACTTTGACCCATCCGACCCCAGTTCACAACTGACACTTTGGCCCATCCGACCCCAGTTAACAGCTGACACTTTGGCCCATCCGACCCCAGTTAACAGCTGACACTTTGGCCCATCCGACCCCAGTTAACAGCTGACACTTTGGCCCGTCCGAATCCCGTTAACAGCTGACACTTTAGCCCATCCGATCCCAGTTAACCGCTGACACTTTGGCCCATCCGACCCCAGTTCACAGCTAACACTTTGGCCCATCCGACCCCAGTTAACAGCTGACACTTTGGCCCGTCCGACCCCAGGTAACAGCTGACACTTTGGCCCATCCGACCCCAGTTCACAGCTGACGCTTTGACCCATCCGACCCCAGTTCACAACTGACACTTTGGCCCATCCGACCCCAGTTCACAGCTGACACTTTGGCCCGTCCGAATCCCGTTAACAGCTGACACTTTGGCCCATCCGACCCCAGTTAACAGCTGACACTTTGGCTCATCCGACCCCAGTTAACAGCTGACACTTTGGCCCATCCGACCCCAGTTTACAACTGTCACTTTGGCCCATCCGACCCCAGTTAACAGCTGACACTTTGGCCCATCTTACCCCAGTTAACAGCTGACACTTTGGCCCATCCGACCCCAGTTAACAGCTGACACTTTGGCCCGTCCGAATCCCGTTAACAGCTGACACTTTAGCCCATCCGATCCCAGTTAACCGCTGACAATTTGGCCCATCCGACCCCAGTTAACAACTGACACTTTGGCCCATCCGACTCCAGTTAACAGCTCACACTTTGACCCATCCGACCCCAGTTTACAACTGACACTTTGGCCCATCCGACCCCAGTTAACAGCTGACACTTTGCCCCATCCGACCCCAGTTCACAACTGACACTTTGGCCCATCCGACGCCAGTTAACAGCTGACACTTTGACCCATCCGACCCCAGTTCACAACTGACACTTTGGCCCATCCGACCCCAGTTAACAGCTGACACTTTGGCCCATCCGACCCAAGTTAACAGCTGACACTTTAGCCCATCCGATCCCAGTTAACCGCTGACACTTTGGCCCATCCGACCCCAGTTCACAGCTGACACTTTGGCCCATCCGACCCCAGTTAACAGCTGACACTTTGGCCCGTCCGACCCCAGGTAACAGCTGACACTTTGGCCCATCCGACCCCAGTTCACAGCTGACGCTTTGACCCATCCGACCCCAGTTCACAACTGACACTTTGGCCCATCCGACCCCAGTTCACAGCTGACACTTTGGCCCGTCCGAATCCCGTTAACAGCTGACACTTTGGCCCATCCGACCCCAGTTAACCGCTGACACTTTGGCCCATACGACCCAGTTAACAACTGACACTTTGGCCCATCCGACTCCAGTTAACAACTGACACTTTGACCCATCCGACCCCAGTTCACAACTGACACTTTGGCCCATCCGATCCCAGTTAACAGCTGACACTTCGACCCATCCGACCCCAGTTCACAACTGACACTTTGGCCCATCCGACCCCAGTTAACAGCTGACACTTTGGCCCATCCGACCCCAGTTAACAGCTGACACTTTGACCCATCCGACCCCAGTTTACAACTGACACTTTGGCCCATCCGACCCCAGTTAACAGTTGACACTTTGGCCCATCCGACCCCAGTTAACAGCTGACACTTTGGCTCATCCGACCCCAGTTAACAGCTGACACTTTGGCCCATCCGACCCCAGTTTACAACTGTCACTTTGGCCCATCCGACCCCAGTTAACAGCTGACACTTTGGCCCATCTTACCCCAGTTAACAGCTGACACTTTGGCCCATCCGACCCCAGTTAACAGCTGACACTTTGGCCCGTCCGAATCCCGTTAACAGCTGACACTTTAGCCCATCCGATCCCAGTTAACAGCTGACACTTTGGCCCATCCGACCCCAGTTAACAACTGACACTTTGGCCCATCCGACTCCAGTTAACAGCTCACACTTTGACCCATCCGACCCCAGTTTACAACTGACACTTTGGTCCATCCGACCCCAGTTAACAGCTGACACTTTGACCCATCCGACCCCAGTTCACAACTGACACTTTGGCCCATCCGACGCCAGTTAACAGCTGACACTTTGACCCATCTGACCCCAGTTCACAACTGACACTTTGGCCCATCCGACCCCAGTTAACAGCTGACACTTTGGCCCATCCGACCCCAGTTAACAGCTGACACTTTGGCCCATCCGACCCCAGTTAACAGCTGACACTTTGGCCCGTCCGAATCCCGTTAACAGCTAACACTTTAGCCCATCCGATCCCAGTTAACCGCTGACACTTTGGCCCATCCGACCCCAGTTAACAACTGACACTTTGGCCCATCCGACTCCAGTTAACAGCTCACACTTTGACCCATCCGACCCCAGTTTACAACTGACACTTTGGCCCATCCGACCCCAGTTTACAGCTGACACTTTGACCCATCCGACCCCAGTTCACAACTGACACTTTGGCCCATCCGACGCCAGTTAACAGCTGACACTTTGACCCATCCGACCCCAGTTCACAACTGACACTTTGGCCCATCCGACCCCAGTTAGCAGCTGACACTTTGGCCCATCCGACCCCAGTTAACAGCTGACACTTTGACCCATCCGACCCCAGTTCACAACTGACACATTGGCCCCTCTTACCCCAGTTAACAGCTGACACTTTGGCCCATCTTACCCCAGTTAACAGCTGACACCAGTTAACAGCTGACACTTTGGCCCATCTTACCCCAGTTAACAGCTGACACTTTGGCCCATCTTACCCCAGTTAACAGCTGACACTTTGGCCCATCCGACCCCAGTTAACAGCTGACACTTTGGCCCGTCCGAATCCCGTTGACAGCTGACACTTTAGCCCATCCGATCCCAGTTAACAACTAACACTTTGGCCCATCCGACTCCAGTTAACAGCTCACACTTTGACCCATCCGACCCCAGTTTACAACTGACACTTTGGCCCATCCGACCCCAGTTTACAACTGTCACTTTGGCCCATCCGACCCCAGTTAACAGCTGACACTTTGGCCCATCTTACCCCAGTTAACAGCTGACACTTTGGCCCATCCGACCCCAGTTAACAGCTGACACTTTGGCCCGTCCGAATCCCGTTAACAGCTGACACTTTAGCCCATCCGATCCCAGTTAACCGCTGACAATTTGGCCCATCCGACCCCAGTTAACAACTGACACTTTGGCCCATCCGACTCCAGTTAACAGCTCACACTTTGACCCATCCGACCCCAGTTTACAACTGACACTTTGGCCCATCCGACCCCAGTTAACAGCTGACACTTTGACCCATCCGACCCCAGTTCACAACTGACACTTTGGCCCATCCGACGCCAGTTAACAGCTGACACTTTGACCCATCCGACCCCAGTTCACAACTGACACTTTGGCCCATCCGACCCCAGTTAACAGCTGACACTTTGGCCCATCCGACCCCAGTTAACAGCTGACACTTTGGCCCATCCGACCCCAGTTAACAGCTGACACTTTGGCCCATCCGAATCCCGTTAACAGCTGACACTTTAGCCCATCCGATCCCAGTTAACCGCTGACACTTTGGCCCATCCGACCATAGTTCACAGCTGACACTTTGGCCCATCCGACCCCAGTTAACAGCTGACACTTTGGCCCGTCCGACCCCAGGTAACAGCTGACACTTTGGCCCATCCGACCCCAGTTCACAGCTGACGCTTTGACCCATCCGACCCCAGTTCACAACTGACACTTTGGCCCATCCGACCCCAGTTCACAGCTGACACTTTGGCCAGTCCGAATCCCGTTAACAGCTGACACTTTGGCCCATCCGACCCCAGTTAACCGCTGACACTTTGGCCCATACGACCCAGTTAACAACTGACACTTTGGCCCATCCGACTCCAGTTAACAACTGACACTTTGACCCATCCGACCCCAGTTCACAACTGACACTTTGGCCCATCCGATCCCAGTTAACAGCTGACACTTCGACCCATCCGACCCCAGTTCACAACTGACACTTTGGCCCATCCGACCCCAGTTAACAGCTGACACTTTGGCCCATCCGACCCCAGTTAACAGCTGACACTTTGACCCATCCGACCCCAGTTTACAACTGACACTTTGGCCCATCCGACCCCAGTTAACAGTTGACACTTTGGCCCATCCGACCCCAGTTAACAGCTGACACTTTGGCTCATCCGACCCCAGTTAACAGCTGACACTTTGGCCCATCCGACCCCAGTTTACAACTGTCACTTTGGCCCATCCGACCCCAGTTAACAGCTGACACTTTGGCCCATCTTACCCCAGTTAACAGCTGACACTTTGGCCCATCCGACCCCAGTTAACAGCTGACACTTTGGCCCGTCCGAGTCCCGTTAACCGCTGACACTTTAGCCCATCCGATCCCAGTTAACAGCTGACACTTTGGCCCATCCGACCCCAGTTAACAGCTGTCACTTTGGCCCATCCGACGCCAGTTAACAGCTGACACTTTGACCCATCCGACCCCAGTTCACAACTGACACTTTGGCCCATCCGACCCCAGTTAGCAGCTGACACTTTGGCCCATCCGACCCCAGTTAACAGCTGACACTTTGACCCATCCGACCCCAGTTCACAACTGACACTTTGGCCCATCCGACCCCAGTTAACAGCTGACACTTTGACCCATCCGACCCCAGTTTACAACTGACACTTTGGCCCATCCGACCCCAGTTAACAGTTGACACTTTGGCCCATCCGACCCCAGTTAACAGCTGACACTTTGGCTCATCCGACCCCAGTTAACAGCTGACACTTTGGCCCATCCGACCCCAGTTTACAACTGTCACTTTGGCCCATCCGACCCCAGTTAACAGCTGACACTTTGGCCCATCTTACCCCAGTTAACAGCTGACACTTTGGCCCATCCGACCCCAGTTAACAGCTGACACTTTGGCCCGTCCGAGTCCCGTTAACAGCTGACACTTTAGCCCATCCGATCCCAGTTAACAGCTGACACTTTGGCCCATCCGACCCCAGTTAACAACTGACACTTTGGCCCATCCGACTCCAGTTAACAGCTCACACATTGACCCATCCGACCCCAGTTTACAACTGACACTTTGGTCCATCCGACCCCAGTTAACAGCTGACACTTTGACCCATCCGACCCCAGTTCACAACTGACACTTTGGCCCATCCGACGCCAGTTAACAGCTGACACTTTGACCCATCTGACCCCAGTTCAGAACTGACACTTTGGCCCATCCGACCCCAGTTAACAGCTGACACTTTGGCCCATCCGACCCCAGTTAACAGCTGACACTTTGGCCCATCCGACCCCAGTTAACAGCTGACACTTTGGCCCGTCCGAATCCCGTTAACAGCTAACACTTTAGCCCATCCGATCCCAGTTAACCGCTGACACTTTGGCCCATCCGACCCCAGTTAACAACTGACACTTTGGCCCATCCGACTCCAGTTAACAGCTCACACTTTGACCCATCCGACCCCAGTTTACAACTGACACTTTGGCCCATCCGACCATAGTTTACAGCTGACACTTTGACCCATCCGACCCCAGTTCACAACTGACACTTTGGCCCATCCGACGCCAGTTAACAGCTGACACTTTGACCCATCCGACCCCAGTTCACAACTGACACTTTGGCCCATCCGACCCCAGTTAGCAGCTGACACTTTGGCCCATCCGACCCCAGTTAACAGCTGACACTTTGACCCATCCGACCCCAGTTCACAACTGACACATTGGCCCCTCTTACCCCAGTTAACAGCTGACACTTTGGCCCATCTTACCCCAGTTAACAGCTGACACCAGTTAACAGCTGACACTTTGGCCCATCTTACCCCAGTTAACAGCTGACACTTTGGCCCATCTTACCCCAGTTAACAGCTGACACTTTGGCCCATCCGACCCCAGTTAACAGCTGACACTTTGGCCCGTCCGAATCCCGTTAACAGCTGACACTTTAGCCCATCCGATCCCAGTTAACAACTAACACTTTGGCCCATCCGACTCCAGTTAACAGCTCACACTTTGACCCATCCGACCCCAGTTTACAACTGACACTTTGGCCCACCCGACCCCAGTTAACAGCTGACACTTTGACCCATCCGACCTCAGTTCACAACGGACACTTTGGCCCATCCGACGCCAGTTAACAGCTGACACTTTGGCCCATCCGACCCCAGTTAACAACTGACACTTTGGCCCATCCAACTCCAGTTAACAGCTCACACTTTGACCCATCCGACCCCAGTTTACAACTGACACTTTGGCCCATCCGACCCCAGTTTACAGCTGACACTTTGACCCATCCGACCCCAGTTCACAACTGACACTTTGGCCCATCCGACGCCAGTTAACAGCTGACACTTTGACCCATCCGACCCCAGTTCACAACTGACACTTTGGCCCATCCGACCCCAGTTAACAGCTGACACTTTGACCCATCCGACCCCAGTTCACAACTGACACATTGGCCCCTCTTACCCCAGTTAACAGCTGACAATTTGGCCCATCTTACCCCAGTTAACAGCTGACACCAGTTAACAGTTGACACTTTGGCCCATCTTACCCCAGTTAACAGCTGACACTTTGGCCCATCTTACCCCAGTTAACAGTTGACACTTTGGCCCATCCGACCCCAGTTAACAGCTGACACTTTGGCCCGTCCGAATCCCGTTAACAGCTGACACTTTAGCCCATCCGATCCCAGTTAACCGCTGACACTTTGGCCCATCCGACCCCAGTTAACAACTGACACTTTGGCCCATCCGACTCCAGTTAACAGCTCACACTGTGACCCATCCGATCCCAGTTTACAACTGACACTTTGGCCCATCCGACCCCAGTTTACAGCTGACACTTTGACCCATCCGACCCCAGTTCACAACTGACACTTTGGCCCATCCGACGCCAGTTAACAGCTGACACTTTGACCCATCCGACCCCAGTTCACAACGGACACTTTGGCCCATCCGACCCCAGTTAACAGCTGACACTTTGGCCCATCCGACCCCAGTTAACAGCTGACACTTTGACCCATCCGACCCCAGTTCACAACTGACACATTGGCCTCTCTTACTCCAGTTAACAGCTGACACTTTGGCCCATCTTAACCCAGTTAACAGCTGACACCAGTTAACAGCTGACACTTTGGCCCATCTTACCCCAGTTAACAGCTGACACTTTGGCCCATCTTACCCCAGTTAACAGCTGACACTTTGGCCCATCCGACCCCGTCAACAGCTGACACTTTGGCTCATCCGACCCCAGTTAACAGCTGGTACTTTGGCCCATCCGACCCCAGTTCACAACTGTCACTTTGGCCCATCCGACCCCAGTTAACAGCTGACACTTTGGCCCATCTTACCCCAGTTACCAGCTGACACTTTGGCCCATCTTACCCCAGTTAACAGCTGACACTTTGGCCCATGCGATCCCATTTAACAGCTGACACTTTGACCTATCCGAAACCAGTTCACAACTGACACTTTGGCCCATCCGACCCCAGTTAACAGCTGACACTTTGGCCCGTCCGAATCCCGTTAACAGCTGACACTTTAGCCCATCCGACCCCAGTTAACAGCTGACACTTTGGCCCATCCGACCCCAGTTAACAACTGACACTTTGGCCGATCCGACTCCAGTTAACAGCTGACACTTTGACCCATCCGACCCCAGTTTACAACTGACACTTTGGCCCATCCGACCCCAGTTAACAGCTGACACTTTGACCCATCCGACCCCAGTTCACAACTGACACTTTGGACCATCCGACGCCAGTTAACAGCTGACACTTTGACCCATCCGACCCCAGTTTACAACTGACACTTTGGCCCATCCAACCCCAGTTCACAACTGTCACTTTGGTCCATCCGACCCCAGTTAACAGCTGACACTTTGGCCCATCTTACCCCAGTTAACAGCTGACACTTTGGCCCAGCTTACCCCAGTTAACAGCTGACACTTTGGCCCACCCGACCCCAGTTAACAGCTGGCACTTTGGCCCATCCGACCCCAGTTAACAGCTGACACTTTGGCCCATCTTACCCCAGTTAACAGCTGACACATTGGCCCATCCGACCCCAGTGAACAGCTGACACTTTGGCCCGTGCGATCCCAGTTAACAGCTGACACTTTGACCTATCCGACCCCACTTCACAACTGACACTTTGGCCCATCGGACCCCAGTTAACAGCTGACACTTTGGCCCGTCCGAATCCCGTTAACAGCTGGCACTTTGGCCCATCCGACCCCAGTTAACCGCTGACACTTTGGCCCATCCGACCCCAGTTAACAGTTGACACTTTGGCCCATCCGACCCCAGTTAACAGCTGACACTTTGGCCCATCCGACCCCAGTTAACAGCTGACACTTTGACTCATCCGAGCCCAGTTAGCAGCTGACACTTTGACCCATCCGACCCCAGTTCACAACTGACACTTTGGCCCATCCGACCCCGGTTAACAGCTGACACTTTGGCCCATCTTACCCCAGTTAACAGCTGACACTTTGGCCCATCTTACCCCAGTTAACAACTGACACTTTGGCCCATCTTACCCCAGTTAACAGCTGACACTTTGGCCCATCTTACCCCAGTTAACAGCTGGCACTTTGGCCCATCTTACCCAGTTAACAGCTGACACTTTGGCCCATCTTACCCCAGTTAACAGCTGACACATTGGCCCATCCGACCCCAGTGAACAGCTGACACTTTGGCCCATGCGATCCCAGTTAACAGCTGACACTTTGACCTATCCGACCCCACTTCACAACTGACACTTTGGCCCATCGGACCCCAGTTAACAGCTGACACTTTGGCCCGTCCGAATCCCGTTAACAGCTGACACTTTGGCCCATCCGACCCCAGTTAACAGCTGACACTTTGACCCATCCGACCCCAGTTAACAGCTGACACTTTGGCCCATACGACCCCACTTCAGAGCTGACACTTTGGCCCATCCGACCCCAGTTAACAGCTGACACTTTGGCCCATCTTACCCCAGTTAACAGCTGACACTTTGTCCCATGCGATCCCAGTTAACAGCTGACACTTTGACCTATCCGACCCCAGTTCACAACTGACACTTTGGCTCATCCGACCCCAGTTAACAGCTGACACTTTGGCCCGTCCGAATCCCGTTAACAGCTGACACTTTAGCCCATCCGATCCCAGTTAACCGCTGACACTTTGGCCCATCCGACCCCAGTTAACAACTGACACTTTGGCCCATCCGACTCCAGTTAACAGCTCACACTTTGACCCATTCGACCCCAGTTTACAACTGACACTTTGGCCCATCCGACCACAGTTAACAGCTGACACTTTGACCCATCCGACCCCAGTTCACAACTGACATTTTGGCCCATTTGACGCCAGTTAACAGCTGACACTTTGACCCGTCCGACCCCAGTTCACAACTGACACTTTGGCGCATCCGACCCCAGTTAACAGCTGACACTTTGACCCATCCGATCCCAGTTCACAACTGACACATTGGCCCATCCGACTCCAGTTAACAGCTCACACTTTGACCCATTCGACCCCAGTTTACAACTGACACTTTGGCCCATCCGACCACAGTTAACAGCTGACACTTTGACCCATCCGACCCCAGTTCACAACTGACATTTTGGCCCATTGGACGCCAGTTAACAGCTGACACTTTGACCCATCCGACCCCAGTTCACAACTGACACTTTGGCGCATCCGACCCCAGTTAACAGCTGACACTTTGACCCATCCGATCCCAGTTCACAACTGACACATTGGCCCATCCGACTCCAGTTAACAGCTGACACTTTGGCCCATCCGACCCCAGTTCACAACTGTCACTTTGGCCCATCCGACTCCAGTTAACAGCTGACACTTTGGCCCATCCGACCCCAGTTCACAACTGTCACTTTGGCCCATCCGACCCCAGTTAACAGCTGACACTTTGGCGCATCCGACCCCAGTTAACAGCTGACACTTTGACCCATCCGATCCCAGTTCACAACTGACACATTGGCCCATCCGACCCCAGTTAACAGCTGACACTTTGGCCCCTCTTACCCCAGTTAACAGCTGACACTTTGGCCCATCTTACCCCAGTTAACAGCTGACACTTTGGTCCATCTTACCCCAGTTAACAGCTGACACCAGTTAACAGCTGACACGTTGGCCCCTCTTACCCCAGTTAACAGCTGACACTTTGGCCCATCTTACCCCAGTTAACAGCTGACACTTTGGCCCATTTTACCCCAGTTAACAGCTGACACTTTGGCCCATCTTACCCAGTTAACAGCTGACACTTTGGCCCATCTTACCCCAGTTAACCGCTGACACTTTGGCCCATGCGATTGCAGTTGACAGCTGACACTTAGACCTATCCGACAGTTCACAACGGACACTTTGGCCCATCCGACCCCAGTTAACAGCTGACACTATGGCCCGTTCGAATCCCGTTAACAGCTGACACTTTAGCCCATCCGATCCCAGTTAACCGCTGACACTTTGGCCCATCCGACCCCAGTTAACAGCTGACACTTGGGCCCATCTGACCCCAGTTAAAAGCTCACAGTTTGGCCCATCCGACCCCGTCAACAGCTGACACTTTGGCTCATCCGACCCCAGTTAACAGCTGGTACTTTGGCCCATCCGACCCCAGTTCACAACTGTCACTTTGGCCCATCCGACCCCAGTTAACAGCTGACACTTTGGCCCATCTTACCCCAGTTAACAGCTGACACTTTGGCCCATCTTACCCCAGTTAACAGCTGACACTTTGGCCCATCCGACCCCAGTTAACAGCTGACACTTTGGCCCATCTTACCCCAGTTAACAGCTGACACTTTGGCCCATGCGATCCCATTTAACAGCGGACACTTTGACCTATCCGAAACCAGTTCACAACTGACACTTTGGCCCATCCGACCCCAGTTAACAGCTGACACTTTGGCCCATCTTACCCCAGTTAACAGCTGACACATTGGCCCATCCGACCCCAGTGAACAGCTGACACTTTGGCCCATGCGATCCCAGTTAACAGCTGACACTTTGACCTATCCGACCCCACTTCACAACTGACACTTTGGCCCATCGGTCCCCAGTTAACAGCTGACACTTTGGCCCGTCCGAATCCCGTTAACAGCTGACACTTTGGCCCATCCGACCCCAGTTAACAGCTGACACTTTGGCCCATCCGACCCCAGTTCACAGCTGACACTTTGGCCCATCCGACCCCAGTTCACAACTGTCACTTTGGCGCATCCGACCCCAGTTCACAACTGTCACTTTGGCCCATCCGACCCCAGTTAACAGCTGACACTTTGGCGCATCCGACACCAGTTAACAGCTGACACTTTGACCCATCCGATCCCAGTTCACAACTGACACATTGGCCCATCCGACTCCAGTTAACAGCTGACACTTTGGCCCATCCGACCCCAGTTCACAACTGTCACTTTGGGACATCCGACCCCAGTTAACAGCTGACACTTTGGCCCCTCTTACCCCAGTTAACAGCTGACACTTTGGCCCATCCGACCCCAGTTAACAGCTGACACTTTGGTCCATCTTACCCCAGTTAACAGCTGACACCAGTTAACAGCTGACACGTTGGCCCCTCTTACCCCAGTTAACAGCTGACACTTTGGCCCATCTTACCCCAGTTAACAGCTGACACTTTGGCCCATTTTACCCCAGTTAACAGCGGACACTTTGGCCCATCTTACCCAGTTAACAGCTGACACTTTGGCCCATCTTACCCCAGTTAACCGCTGACACTTTGGCCCATGCGATTGCAGTTGACAGCTGACACTTAGACCTATCCGACAGTTCACAACGGACACTTTGGCCCATCCGACCCCAGTTAACAGCTGACACTATGGCCCGTTCGAATCCCGTTAACAGCTGACACTTTAGCCCATCCGATCCCAGTTAACCGCTGACACTTTGGCCCATCCGACCCCAGTTAACAGCTGACACTTGGGCCCATCTGACCCCAGTTAAAAGCTCACAGTTTGGCCCATCCGACCCCGTCAACAGCTGACACTTTGGCTCATCCGACCCCAGTTAACAGCTGGTACTTTGGCCCATCCGACCCCAGTTCACAACTGTCACTTTGGCCCATCCGACCCCAGTTAACAGCTGACACTTTGGCCCATCTTACCCCAGTTAACAGCTGACACTTTGGCCCATCTTACCCCAGTTAACAGCTGACACTTTGGCCCATCCGACCCCAGTTAACAGCTGACACTTTGGCCCATCTTACCCCAGTTAACAGCTGCCACTTTGGCCCATGCGATCCCATTTAACAGCTGACACTTTGACCTATCCGAAACCAGTTCACAACTGACACTTTGGCCCATCCGACCCCAGTTAACAGCTGACACTTTGGCCCATCTTACCCCAGTTAACAGCTGACACATTGGCCCATCCGACCCCAGTGAACAGCTGATACTTTGGCCCATGCGATCCCAGTTAACAGCTGACACTTTGACCTATCCGACCCCACTTCACAACTGACACTTTGGCCCATTGGTCCCCAGTTAACAGCTGACACTTTGGCCCGTCCGAATCCCGTTAACAGCTGACACTTTGGCCCATCCGACCCCAGTTAACAGCTGACACTTTGACCCATCCGAATCCCAGTTAACAGCTGACACTTTGGCCCATCCGACCCCAGTTCACAGCTGACACTTTGGCCCATCCGACCCCAGTTAACAGCTGACACTTTGGCCCATCTTACCCCAGTTAACAGCTGACACTTTGTCCCATGCGATCCCAGTTAACAGCTGACACTTTGACCTATCCGACCCCAGTTCACAACTGACACTTTGGCTCATCCGACCCCAGTTAACAGCTGACACTTTGGCCCGTCCGAATCCCGTTAACAGCTGACACTTTAGCCCATCTGATCCCAGTTAACCGCTGACATTTTGGCTCATCCGACCCCAGTTAACAGCTGGTACTTTGGCCCATCCGACCCCAGTTCACAACTGTCACTTTGGCCCATCCGACCCCAGTTAACAGCTGACACTTTGGCCCATCTTACCCCAGTTAACAGCTGACACTTTGGCCCATCTTACCCCAGTTAACAGCTGACACTTTGGCCCATCCGACCCCAGTTAACAGCTGACACTTTGGCCCATCTTACCCCAGTTAACAGCTGACACTTTGGCCCATGCGATCCCATTTAACAGCTGACACTTTGACCTATCCGAAACCAGTTCACAACTGACACTTTGGCCCATCCGACCCCAGTTAACAGCTGACACTTTGGCCCATCTTACCCCAGTTAACAGCTGACACATTGGCCCATCCGACCCCAGTGAACAGCTGACACTTTGGCCCATGCGATCCCAGTTAACAGCTGACACTTTGACCTATCCGACCCCACTTCACAACTGACACTTTGGCCCATCGGTCCCCAGTTAACAGCTGACACTTTGGCCCGTCCGAATCCCGTTAACAGCTGACACTTTGGCCCATCCGACCCCAGTTAACAGCTGACACTTTGACCCATCCGACCCCAGTTAACAGCTGACACTTTGGCCCATCCGACCCCAGTTCACAGCTGACACTTTGGCCCATCCGACCCCAGTTAACAGCTGACACTTTGGCCCATCTTACCCCAGTTAACAGCTGACACTTTGTCCCATGCGATCCCAGTTAACAGCTGGCACTTTGACCTATCCGACCCCAGTCCACAACTGACACTTTGGCTCATCCGACCCCAGTTAACAGCTGACACTTTGGCCCGTCCGAATCCCGTTAACAGCTGACACTTTAGCCCATCCGATCCCAGTTAACCGCTGACACTTTGGCCCATCCGACCCCAGTTAACAACTGACACTTTGGCCCATCCGACTCCAGTTAACAGCTTACACTTTGAC
Organism: Arenicola marina; assembly: GCA_964019135.1. Classification (NCBI taxonomy): domain Eukaryota; kingdom Metazoa; phylum Annelida; class Polychaeta; family Arenicolidae; genus Arenicola; species Arenicola marina. The sequence goes on from OZ025259.1 coordinate 28,979,673, forward strand.
CCATTCGACCCCAGTTTACAACTGACACTTTGGCCCATCCGACCACAGTTAACAGCTGACACTTTGACCCATCCGACCCCAGTTCACAACTGACATTTTGGCCCATTTGACGCCAGTTAACAGCTGACACTTTGACCCATCCGACCCCAGTTCACAACTGACACTTTGGCGCATCCGACCCCAGTTAACAGCTGACACTTTGACCCATCCGATCCCAGTTCACAACTGACACATTGGCCCATCCGACTCCAGTTAATAGCTGACACTTTGGCCCATCCGACCCCAGTTCACAACTGTCACTTTGGCCCATCCGACTCCAGTTAACAGCTGACACTTTGGCCCATCCGACCCCAGTTCACAACTGTCACTTTGGCCCATCCGACCCCAGTTAACAGCTGACACTTTGGCGCATCCGACCCCAGTTAACAGCTGACACTTTGACCCATCCGATCCCAGTTCACAACTGACACATTGGCCCATCCGACTCCAGTTAACAGCTGACACTTTGGCCCATCCGACCCCAGTTCACAACTGTCACTTTGGCCCATCCGACCCCAGTTAACAGCTGACACTTTGGCCCCTCTTACCCCAGTTAACAGCTGACACTTTGGCCCATCTTACCCCAGTTAACAGCTGACACTTTGGTAGATCTTACCCCAGTTAACAGCTGACACCAGTTAACAGCTGACACGTTGGCCCCTCTTACCCCAGTTAACAGCTGACACTTTGGCCCATCTTACCCCAGTTAACAGCTGACACTTTGGCCCATCTTACCCCAGTTAACAGCTGACACTTTGGCCGATCTTACCCAGTTAACAGCTGACACTTTGGCCCATCTTACCCCAGTTAACCGCTGACACTTTGGCCCATGCGATTGCAGTTGACAGCTGACACTTAGACCTATCCGACAGTTCACAACGGACACTTTGGCCCATCCGACCCCAGTTAACAGCTGACACTATGGCCCGTTTGAATCCCGTTAACAGCTGACACTTTAGCCCATCCGATCCCAGTTAACCGCTGACACTTTGGCCCATCCGACCCCAGTTAACAGCTGACACTTGGGCCCATCTGACCCCAGTTAAAAGCTCACACTTTGGCCCATCCGACCCCAGTTAACAGCTGACACTTTGACCCATCCGAGCCCAGTTAGCAGCTGACACTTTGGCCCATCCGACCCCAGTTCACAACTGTCACTTTGGCCCATCCGACCCCAGTTAACAGCTGACACTTTGGCCATCTTACCCTAGTTAACAGCTGACACTTTGGCGCATCTTACCCCAGTTAACAGCTGACACTTTGGCCCATCTAACCCCCGTTAACAGCTGGCACTTTGGCCCATCCGATCCCAGTTACCCGCTGACACTTTGGCCCATCCGATCCCAGTTAACCGCTGACACTTTGGCCCATCCGACCCCAGTTAACAACTGACACTTTGGCCCATCCGACTCCAGTTAACAGCTCACACTTTGACCCATTCGACCCCAGTTTACAACTGACACTTTGGCCCATCCGACCACAGTTAACAGCTGACACTTTGACCCATCCGACCCCAGTTCACAACTGACATTTTGGCCCATTTGACGCCAGTTAACAGCTGACACTTTGACCCATCCGACCCCAGTTCACAACTGACAATTGGGCGCATCCGACCCCAGTTAACAGCTGACACTTTGACCCATCCGATCCCAGTTCACAACTGACACATTGGCCCATCCGACTCCAGTTAACAGCTGAACCTTTGGCCCATCCGACCCCAGTTCACAACTGTCACTTTGGCCCATCCGACTCCAGTTAACAGCTGACACTTTGGCCCATCCGACCCCAGTTCACAACTGTCACTTTGGCCCATCCGACCCCATTTAACAGCTGACACTTTGGCGCATCCGACCCCAGTTAACAGCTGACACTTTGACCCATCCGATCCCAGTTCACAACTGACACATTGGCCCATCCGACTCCAGTTAACAGCTGACACTTTGGCCCATCCGACCCCAGTTCACAACTGTCACTTTGGCCCATCCGACCCCAGTTAACAGCTGACACTTTGGCCCCTCTTACCCCAGTTAACAGCTGACACTTTGGCCCATCTTACCCCAGTTAACAGCTGACACTTTGGTCCATCTTACCCCAGTTAACAGCTGACACCAGTTAACAGCTGACACTTTGGCCCCTCTTACCCCAGTTAACAGCTGACACTTTGGCCCATCTTACCCCAGTTAACAGCTGACACTTTGGCCCATCTTACCCCAGTTAACAGCTGACACTTTGGCCCATCTTACCCAGTTAACAGCTGACACTTTGGCCCATCTTACCCCAGTTAACCGCTGACACTTTGGCCCATGCGATTGCAGTTGACAGCTGACACTTAGACCTATCCGACAGTTCACAACTGACACTTTGGCCCATCCGACCCCAGTTAACAGCTGACACTATGGCCCGTTCGAATCCCGTTAGCAGCTGACACTTTAGCCCATCCGATCCCAGTTAACCGCTGACACTTTGGCCCATCCGACCCCAGTTAACAGCTGACACTTGGGCCCATCTGACCCCAGTTAAAAGCTCACACTTTGGCCCATCCGACCCCAGTTAACAGCTGACGCTTTGACCCATCCGAGCCCAGTTAGCAGCTGACACTTTGGCCCATCCGACCCCAGTTAACAGCTGACACTTTGGCCATCTTACCCCAGTTAACAGCTGACACTTTGGCGCATCTTACCCCAGGTAACAGCTCACACTTTGGCCCATCTTACCCCCGTTAACAGCTGGCACTTTGGCCCATCTTACCCCAGTTAACAGCTGACACATTGGCCCATCCGACCCCAGTTAACAGCTGCCACTTTGGCCCATGCGATCCCAGTTAACAGCTGACACTTTGACCTATCCGACCCCAGTTCACAACTGACACTTTGGCCCATCCGACCCCAGTTAACAGCTGAAACTTTGACCCGTCCGAATCCCGTTAACAGCTGGCACATTAGCCATCCGACCCCAGTAAACCGCTGACACTTTGGCCCATCCGAACCCAGTTAACAACTGACACTTTGACCCATCCGACCCCAGTTCACAACTGACACTTTGGCCCATCCGACGCCAGTTAACAGCTGACACTTTGACCCATCCGACCCCAGTTCACAACTGACACTTTGGCCCATCCGACCCCAGTTAACAGCTGACACTTTGGCCCATCCGACCCCAGTTAACAGCTGACACTTGGACCCATCCGACCCCAGTTCACAACTGACACATTGGCCCCTCTTACCCCAGTTAACAGCTGACACTTTGGCCCATCTTACCCCAGTTAACAGCTGACACCAGTTAACAGCTGACACTTTGGCCCATCTTACACCAGTTAACAGCTGACACTTTGGCCCATCCGACCCCGTCAACAGCTGACACTTTGGCTCATCCGACCCCAGTTAACAGCTGGTACTTTGGCCCATCCGACCCCAGTTCACAACTGTCACTTTGGCCCATCCGACCCCAGTTAACAGCTGACACTTTGGCCCATCTTACCCCAGTTAACAGCTGACACTTTGGCCCATCTTACCCCAGTTAACAGCTGACACTTTGGCCCATCCGACCCCAGTTAACAGCTGACACTTTGGCCCATCTTACCCCAGTTAACAGCTGACACTTTGGCCCATGCGATCCCATTTAACAGCTGACACTTTGACCTATCCGAAACCAGTTCACAACTGACACTTTGGCCCATCCGACCCCAGTTAACAGCTGACACTTTGGCCCGTCCGAATCCCGTTAACAGCTGACACTTTAGCCCATCCGATCCCAGTTAACAGCTGACACTTTGGCCCATCCGACCCCAGTTAACAACTGACACTTTGGCCCATCCGACTCCAGTTAACAGCTGACACTTTGACCCATCCGACCCCAGTTTACAACTGACACTTTGGCCCATCCGACCCCAGTTAACAGCTGACACTTTGACCCATCCGACCCCAGTTCACAACTGACACTTTGGCCCATCCGACGCCAGTTAACAGCTGACACTTTGACCCATCCGACCCCAGTTTACAACTGACACTTTGGCCCATCCGACCCCAGTTCACAACTGTCACTTTGGCCCATCCGACCCCAGTTAACAGCTGACACTTTGGCCCATCTTACCCCGGTTAACAGCTGACACTTTGACCCATCTTACCCCAGTTAACAGCTGACACTTTGGCCCACCCGACCCCAGTTAACAGCTGGCACTTGGCCCCATCCGACCCCAGTTAACAGCTGACACTTTGGCCCATCTTACCCCAGTTAACAGCTGACACATTGGCCCATCCGACCCCAGTGAACAGCTGACACTTTGGCCCGTGCGATCCTAGTTAACAGCTGACACTTTGACCTATCCGACCCCACTTCACAACTGACACTTTGGCCCATCGGACCCCAGTTAACAGCTGACACTTTGGCCCGTCCGAATCCCGTTAACAGCTGGCACTTTGGCCCATCCGACCCCAGTTAACAGCTGACACTTTGGCCCATCCGACCCCAGTTAACAGTTGACACTTTGGCCCATCCGACCCCAGTTAACAGCTGACACTTTGGCCCATCCGACCCCAGTTAACAACTGTCACTTTGGCCCATCCGACCCCAGTTAACAGCTGACACTTTGGCCCATCTTACCCCAGTTAACAGCTGACACTTTGGCCCATCTTACCCCAGTTAGCAACTGACACTTTGGCCCATCTTACCCCAGTTAACAGCTGACATATTGGCCCATCTTACCCCAGTTAACAGCTGGCACTTTGGCCCATCTTACCCAGTTAACAGCTGACACTTTGGCCCATCTTACCCCAGTTAGCAACTGACACTTTGGCCCATCTTACCCCAGTTAACAGCTGACATATTGGCCCATCTTACCCCAGTTAACAGCTGGCACTTTGGCCCATCTTACCCAGTTAACAGCTGACACTTTGGCCCATCTTACCCCAGTTAACAGCTGACACATTGGCCCATCCGACCCCAGTGAACAGCTGACAATTTGGCCCATGCGATCCCAGTTAACAGCTGACACTTTGACCTATCCGACCCCACTTCACAACTGACACTTTGGCCCATCGGACCCCAGTTAACAGCTGACACTTTGGCCCGTCCGAATCCCGTTAACAGCTGGCACTTTGGCCCATCCGACCCCAGTTAACAGCTGACACTTTGACCCATCCGACCCCAGTTAACAACTGACACTTTGGCCCATCCGACTCCAGTTAACAGCTCACACTTTGACCCATTCGACCCCAGTTTACAACTGACACTTTGGCCCATCCGACCACAGTTAACAGCTGACACTTTGACCCATCCGACCCCAGTTCACAACTGATATTTTGGCCCATTTGACGCCAGTTAACAGCTGACACTTTGACCCATCCGACCCCAGTTCACAACTGACACTTTGGCGCATCCGACCCCAGTTAACAGCTGACACTTTGACCCATCCGATCCCAGTTCACAACTGACACATTGGCCCTTCCGACACCAGTTAACAGCTCACATTTTGACCCGTTCGACCCCAGTTTACAACTGACACTTTGGCCCATCCGACCACAGTTAACAGCTGACACTTTGACCCATCCGACCCCAGTTCACAACTGACACTTTGGCCCATTTGACGCCAGTTAACAGCTGACACTTTGACCCATCCGACCCCAGTTCACAACTGACACTTTGGCGCATCCGACCCCAGTTAACAGCTGACACTTTGACCCATCCGATCCCAGTTCACAACTGACACATTGGCCCATCCGACTCCAGTTAACAGCTGACACTTTGGCCCATCCGACCCCAGTTCACAACTGTCACTTTGGCCCATCCGACTCCAGTTAACAGCTGACAATTTGGCCCATCCGACCCCAGTTCACAACTGTCACTTTGGCCCATCCGACCCCAGTTAACAGCTGACACTTTGGCGCATCCGACCCCAGTTAACAGCTGACACTTTGACCCATCCGATCCCAGTTCACAACTGACACATTGGCCCATCCGACTCCAGTTAACAGCTGACACTTTGGCCCATCCGACCCCAGTTCACAACTGTCACTTTGGCCCATCCGACCCCAGTTAACAGCTGACACTTTGGCCCCTCTTACCCCAGTTAACAGCTGACACTTTGGCCCATCTTACCCCAGTTAACAGCTGACACTTTGGTCCATCTTACCCCAGTTAACAGCTGACACCAGTTAACAGCTGACACTTTGGCCCCTCTTACCCCAGTTAACAGCTGACACTTTGGCCCATCTTACCCCAGTTAGCAGCTGACACTTTGGCCCATCTTACCCCAGTTAACAGCTGACACTTTGGCCCATCTTACCCAGTTAACAGCTGACACTTTGGCCCATCTTACCCCAGTTAACCGCTGACACTTTGGCCCATGCGATTGCAGTTGACAGCTGACACTTAGACCTATCCGACAGTTCACAACTGACATTTTGGCCCATCCGACCCCAGTTAACAGCTGACACTATGGCCCGTTCGAATCCCGTTAACAGCTGACACTTTAGCCCATCCGATCCCAGTTAACCGCTGACACTTTGGCCCATCCGACCCCAGTTAACAGCTGACACTTGGGGCCCATCTGACCCCAGTTAAAAGCTCACACTTTGGCCCATCCGACCCCAGTTAACAGCTGACACTTTGACCCATCCGAGCCCAGTTAGCAGCTGACACTTTGGCCCATCCGACCCCAGTTCACAACTGTCACTTTGGCCCATCCGACCCCAGTTAACAGCTGACACTTTGGCCATCTTACCCCAGTTAACAGCTGACACTTTGGCGCATCTTACCCCAGTTAACAGCTGACACTTTGGCCCATCTTACCCCCGTTAACAGCTGGCACTTTGGCCCATCCGATCCCAGTTAACCGCTGACACTTTGGCCCATCCGATCCCAGTTAACCGCTGACACTTTGGCCCATCCGACCCCAGTTTACAACTGACACTTTGGCCCATCCGACTCCAGTTAACAGCTCACGCTTTGACCCAATCGACCCCAGTTTACAACTGACACTTTGGCCCATCCGACCCCAGTTAACAGCTGACACTTTGACCCATCCGACCCCAGTTCACAACTGACATTTTGGCCCATTTGACGCCAGTTAACAGCTGACACTTTGACCCATCCGACCCCAGTTCACAACTGGCACTTTGGCGCATCCGACCCCAGTTAACAGCTGACACTTTGACCCATCTTACCCCCGTTAACAGCTGGCACTTTGGCCCATCTTACCCCAGTTAACAGCTGACACATTGGCCCATCCGACCCCAGTTAACAGCTGCCACTTTGGCCCATGCGATCCCAGTTAACAGCTGACACTTTGACCTATCCGACCCCAGTTCACAACTGACACTTTGGCCCATCCGACCCCAGTTAACAGCTGAAACTTTGACCCGTCCGAATCCCGTTAACAGCTGGCACATTAGCCATCCGACCCCAGTAAACCGCTGACACTTTGGCCCATCCGAACCCAGTTAACAACTGACACTTTGACCCATCCGACCCCAGTTCACAACTGACACTTTGGCCCATCCGACGCCAGTTAACAGCTGACACTTTGACCCATCCGACCCCAGTTCACAACTGACACTTTGGCCCATCCGACCCCAGTTAACAGCTGACACTTTGGCCCATCCGACCCCAGTTAACAGCTGACACTTGGACCCATCCGACCCCAGTTCACAACTGACACATTGGCCCCTCTTACCCCAGTTAACAGCTGACACTTTGGCCCATCTTACCCCAGTTAACAGCTGACACCAGTTAACAGCTGACACTTTGGCCCATCTTACACCAGTTAACAGCTGACACTTTGGCCCATCCGACCCCGTCAACAGCTGACACTTTGGCTCATCCGACCCCAGTTAACAGCTGGTACTTTGGCCCATCCGACCCCAGTTCACAACTGTCACTTTGGCCCATCCGACCCCAGTTAACAGCTGACACTTTGGCCCATCTTACCCCAGTTAACAGCTGACACTTTGGCCCATCTTACCCCAGTTAACAGCTGACACTTTGGCCCATCCGACCCCAGTTAACAGCTGACACTTTGGCCCATCTTACCCCAGTTAACAGCTGACACTTTGGCCCATGCGATCCCATTTAACAGCTGACACTTTGACCTATCCGAAACCAGTTCACAACTGACACTTTGGCCCATCCGACCCCAGTTAACAGCTGACACTTTGGCCCGTCCGAATCCCGTTAACAGCTGACACTTTAGCCCATCCGATCCCAGTTAACAGCTGACACTTTGGCCCATCCGACCCCAGTTAACAACTGACACTTTGGCCCATCCGACTCCAGTTAACAGCTGACACTTTGACCCATCCGACCCCAGTTTACAACTGACACTTTGGCCCATCCGACCCCAGTTAACAGCTGACACTTTGACCCATCCGACCCCAGTTCACAACTGACACTTTGGCCCATCCGACGCCAGTTAACAGCTGACACTTTGACCCATCCGACCCCAGTTTACAACTGACACTTTGGCCCATCCGACCCCAGTTCACAACTGTCACTTTGGCCCATCCGACCCCAGTTAACAGCTGACACTTTGGCCCATCTTACCCCGGTTAACAGCTGACACTTTGACCCATCTTACCCCAGTTAACAGCTGACACTTTGGCCCACCCGACCCCAGTTAACAGCTGGCACTTGGCCCCATCCGACCCCAGTTAACAGCTGACACTTTGGCCCATCTTACCCCAGTTAACAGCTGACACATTGGCCCATCCGACCCCAGTGAACAGCTGACACTTTGGCCCGTGCGATCCTAGTTAACAGCTGACACTTTGACCTATCCGACCCCACTTCACAACTGACACTTTGGCCCATCGGACCCCAGTTAACAGCTGACACTTTGGCCCGTCCGAATCCCGTTAACAGCTGGCACTTTGGCCCATCCGACCCCAGTTAACAGCTGACACTTTGGCCCATCGGACCCCAGTTAACAGTTGACACTTTGGCCCATCCGACCCCAGTTAACAGCTGACACTTTGGCCCATCCGACCCCAGTTAACAACTGTCACTTTGGCCCATCCGACCCCAGTTAACAGCTGACACTTTGGCCCATCTTACCCCAGTTAACAGCTGACACTTTGGCCCATCTTACCCCAGTTAGCAACTGACACTTTGGCCCATCTTACCCCAGTTAACAGCTGACATATTGGCCCATCTTACCCCAGTTAACAGCTGGCACTTTGGCCCATCTTACCCAGTTAACAGCTGACACTTTGGCCCATCTTACCCCAGTTAGCAACTGACACTTTGGCCCATCTTACCCCAGTTAACAGCTGACATATTGGCCCATCTTACCCCAGTTAACAGCTGGCACTTTGGCCCATCTTACCCAGTTAACAGCTGACACTTTGGCCCATCTTACCCCAGTTAACAGCTGACACATTGGCCCATCCGACCCCAGTGAACAGCTGACAATTTGGCCCATGCGATCCCAGTTAACAGCTGACACTTTGACCTATCCGACCCCACTTCACAACTGACACTTTGGCCCATCGGACCCCAGTTAACAGCTGACACTTTGGCCCGTCCGAATCCCGTTAACAGCTGGCACTTTGGCCCATCCGACCCCAGTTAACAGCTGACACTTTGACCCATCCGACCCCAGTTAACAACTGACACTTTGGCCCATCCGACTCCAGTTAACAGCTCACACTTTGACCCATTCGACCCCAGTTTACAACTGACACTTTGGCCCATCCGACCACAGTTAACAGCTGACACTTTGACCCATCCGACCCCAGTTCACAACTGATATTTTGGCCCATTTGACGCCAGTTAACAGCTGACACTTTGACCCATCCGACCCCAGTTCACAACTGACACTTTGGCGCATCCGACCCCAGTTAACAGCTGACACTTTGACCCATCCGATCCCAGTTCACAACTGACACATTGGCCCTTCCGACTCCAGTTAACAGCTCACATTTTGACCCGTTCGACCCCAGTTTACAACTGACACTTTGGCCCATCCGACCACAGTTAACAGCTGACACTTTGACCCATCCGACCCCAGTTCACAACTGACACTTTGGCCCATTTGACGCCAGTTAACAGCTGACACTTTGACCCATCCGACCCCAGTTCACAACTGACACTTTGGCGCATCCGACCCCAGTTAACAGCTGACACTTTGACCCATCCGATCCCAGTTCACAACTGACACATTGGCCCATCCGACTCCAGTTAACAGCTGACACTTTGGCCCATCCGACCCCAGTTCACAACTGGCACTTTGGCCCATCCGACTCCAGTTAACAGCTGACAATTTGGCCCATCCGACCCCAGTTCACAACTGTCACTTTGGCCCATCCGACCCCAGTTAACAGCTGACACTTTGGCGCATCCGACCCCAGTTAACAGCTGACACTTTGACCCATCCGATCCCAGTTCACAACTGACACATTGGCCCATCCGACTCCAGTTAACAGCTGACACTTTGGCCCATCCGACCCCAGTTCACAACTGTCACTTTGGCCCATCCGACCCCAGTTAACAGCTGACACTTTGGCCCCTCTTACCCCAGTTAACAGCTGACACTTTGGCCCATCTTACCCCAGTTAACAGCTGACACTTTGGTCCATCTTACCCCAGTTAACAGCTGACACCAGTTAACAGCTGACACTTTGGCCCCTCTTACCCCAGTTAACAGCTGACACTTTGGCCCATCTTACCCCAGTTAGCAGCTGACACTTTGGCCCATCTTACCCCAGTTAACAGCTGACACTTTGGCCCATCTTACCCAGTTAACAGCTGACACTTTGGCCCATCTTACCCCAGTTAACCGCTGACACTTTGGCCCATGCGATTGCAGTTGACAGCTGACACTTAGACCTATCCGACAGTTCACAACTGACATTTTGGCCCATCCGACCCCAGTTAACAGCTGACACTATGGCCCGTTCGAATCCCGTTAACAGCTGACACTTTAGCCCATCCGATCCCAGTTAACCGCTGACACTTTGGCCCATCCGACCCCAGTTAACAGCTGACACTTGGGGCCCATCTGACCCCAGTTAAAAGCTCACACTTTGGCCCATCCGACCCCAGTTAACAGCTGACACTTTGACCCATCCGAGCCCAGTTAGCAGCTGACACTTTGGCCCATCCGACCCCAGTTCACAACTGTCACTTTGGCCCATCCGACCCCAGTTAACAGCTGACACTTTGGCCATCTTACCCCAGTTAACAGCTGACACTTTGGCGCATCTTACCCCAGTTAACAGCTGACACTTTGGCCCATCTTACCCCCGTTAACAGCTGGCACTTTGGCCCATCCGATCCCAGTTAACCGCTGACACTTTGGCCCATCCGATCCCAGTTAACCGCTGACACTTTGGCCCATCCGACCCCAGTTTACAACTGACACTTTGGCCCATCCGACTCCAGTTAACAGCTCACGCTTTGACCCAATCGACCCCAGTTTACAACTGACACTTTGGCCCATCCGACCCCAGTTAACAGCTGACACTTTGACCCATCCGACCCCAGTTCACAACTGACATTTTGGCCCATTTGACGCCAGTTAACAGCTGACACTTTGACCCATCCGACCCCAGTTCACAACTGGCACTTTGGCGCATCCGACCCCAGTTAACAGCTGACACTTTGACCCATCCGATCCCAGTTCACAACTGACACATTGGCCCATCCGACTCCAGTTAACAGCTCACACTTTGACCCATTCGACCCCAGTTTACAACTGACACTTTGGCCCATCCGACCACAGTTAACAGCTGACACTTTGACCCATCCGACCCCAGTTCACAACTGACATTTTGGCCCATTTGACGCCAGTTAACAGCTGACACTTTGACCCATCCGATCCCAGTTCACAACTGACACATTGGCCCATCCGACTCCAGTTAACAGCTCACACTTTGACCCATTCGACCCCAGTTTACAACTGACACTTTGGCCCATCCGACCACAGTTAACAGCTGACACTTTGACCCATCCGACCCCAGTTCACAACTGACATTTTGGCCCATTGGACGCCAGTTAACAGCTGACACTTTGACCCATCCGACCCCAGTTCACAACTGACACTTTGGCGCATCCGACCCCAGTTAACAGCTGACACTTTGACCCATCCGATCCCAGTTCACAACTGACACATTGGCCCATCCGACTCCAGTTAACAGCTCACACTTTGACCCATTCGACCCCAGTTTACAACTGACACTTTGGCCCATCCGACCACAGTTAACAGCTGACACTTTGACCCATCCGACCCCAGTTCACAACTGACATTTTGGCCCATTTGACGCCAGTTAACAGCTGACACTTTGACCCATCCGACCCCAGTTCACAACTGACACTTTGGCGCATCCGACCCCAGTTAACAGCTGACACTTTGACCCATCCGATCCCAGTTCACAACTGACACATTGGCCCATCTGACTCCAGTTAACAGCTGACACTTTGGCCCATCCGACCCCAGTTCACAACTGTCACTTTGGCCCATCCGACTCCAGTTAACAGCTGACAATTTGGCCCATCCGACCCCAGTTCACAACTGTCACTTTGGCCCATCCGACCCCAGTTAACAGCTGACACTTTGGCGCATCCGACCCCAGTTAACAGCTGACACTTTGACCCATCCGATCCCAGTTCACAACTGACACATTGGCCCATCCGACTCCAGTTAACAGCTGACACTTTGGCCCATCCGACCCCAGTTCACAACTGTCACTTTGGCCCATCCGACCCCAGTTAACAGCTGACACTTTGGCCCCTCTTACCCCAGTTAACAGCTGACACTTTGGCCCATCTTACCCCAGTTAACAGCTGACACTTTGGTCCATCTTACCCCAGTTAACAGCTGACACCAGTTAACAGCTGACACTTTGGTCCCTCTTACCCCAGTTAACAGCTGACACTTTGGCCCATCTTACCCCAGTTAACAGCTGACACTTTGGCCCATCTTACCCCAGTTAACAGCTGACACTTTGGCCCATCTTACCCAGTTAACAGCTGACACTTTGGCCCATCTTACCCCAGTTAACCGCTGACACTTTGGCCCATGCGATTGCAGTTGACAGCTGACACTTAGACCTATCCGACAGTTCACAACTGACACTTTGGCCCATCCGACCCCAGTTAACAGCTGACACTATGGCCCGTTCGAATCCCGTTAACAGCTGACACTTTAGCCCATCCGATCCCAGTTAACCGCTGACACTTTAGCCCATCCGACCCCAGTTAACAGCTGACACTTGGGGCCCATCTGACCCCAGTTAAAAGCTCACACTTTGGCCCATCCGACCCCAGTTAACAGCTGACACTTTGACCCATCCGAGCCCAGTGAGCAGCTGACACTTTGGCCCATCCGACCCCAGTTCACAACTGTCACTTTGGCCCATCCGACCCCAGTTAACAGCTGACACTTTGGCCATCTTACCCCAGTTAACAGCTGACACTTTGGCGCATCTTACCCCAGTTAACAGCTGACACTTTTGCCCATCTTACCCCCGTTAACAGCTGGTACTTTGGCCCATCCGATCCCAGTTAACCGCTGACACTTTGGCCCATCCGATCCCAGTTAACCGCTGACACTTTGGCCCATCCGACCCCAGTTTACAACTGACACTTTGGCCCATCCGACTCCAGTTAACAGCTCACACTTTGACCCATTCGACCCCAGTTTACAACTGACACTTTGGCCCATCCGACCCCAGTTAACAGCTGACACTTTGACCCATCCGACCCCAGTTCACAACTGACATTTTGGCCCATTTGACGCCAGTTAACAGCTGACACTTTGACCCATCCGACCCCAGTTCACAACTGACACTTTGGCGCATCCGACCCCAGTTAACAGCTGACACTTTGACCCATCCGATCCCAGTTCACAACTGACACATTGGCCCATCCGACTCCAGTTAACAGCTCACACTTTGACCCATTCGACCCCAGTTTACAACTGACACTTTGGCCCATCCGACCACAGTTAACAGCTGACACTTTGACCCATCCGACCCCAGTTCACAACTGACATTTTGGCCCATTTGACGCCAGTTAACAGCTGACACTTTGACCCATCCGACCCCAGTTCACAACTGACACTTTGGCGCATCCGACCCCAGTTAACAGCTGACACTTTGACCCATCCGATCCCAGTTCACAACTGACACATTGGCCCATCCGACTCCAGTTAACAGCTGACACTTTGGCCCATCCGACCCCAGTTAACAGCTGACACTTTGGCCCATCCGACCCCAGTTCACAGCTGACACTTTGGCCCATCCGACCCCAGTTAACAGCTGACACTTTGACCCATCCGACCCCAGTTCACAACTGACACTTTGGCCCATCCGACCCCAGTTAACAGCTGACACTTTGGCCCATCCGACTCCAGTTAACAGCTGACACTTTGACCCATCTTACCCCAGTTAACAGCTGACACTTTGACCCATCTTACCCCAGTTAACAGCTGACACTTTGACCCATCCGACCCCAGTTAACAGCTGACACTTTGGCCCCTCTTACCCCAGTTAACAGCTGACACTTTGGCCCATCTTACCCCAGTTAACAGCTGACACTTTGGTCCATCTTACCCCAGTTAACAGCTGACACCAGTTAACAGCTGACACTTTGGCCCCTCTTACCCCAGTTAACAGCTGACACTTTGGCCCATCTTACCCCAGTTAACAGCTGACACTTTAGCCCATCTTACCCCAGTTAACAGCTGACACTTTGGCCCATCTTACCCAGTTAACAGCTGACACTTTGGCCCATCTTACCCCAGTTAACCGCTGACACTTTGGCCCATGCGATTGCAGTTGACAGCTGACACTTAGACCTATCCGACAGTTCACAACTGACACTTTGGCCCATCCGACCCCAGTTAACAGCTGACACTATGGCCCGTTCGAATCCCGTTAACAGCTGACACTTTAGCCCATCCGATCCCAGTTAACCGCTGACACTTTGGCCCATCCGACCCCAGTTAACACCTGACACTTGGGCCCATCTGACCCCAGTTAAAAGCTCACACTTTGGCCCATCCGACCCCAGTTAACAGCTGACACTTTGACCCATCCGAGCCCAGTGAGCAGCTGACACTTTGGCCCATCCGACCCCAGTTCACAACTGTCACTTTGGCCCATCCGACCCCAGTTAACAGCTGACACTTTGGCCATCTTACCCCAGTTAACAGCTGACACTTTGGCGCATCTTACCCCAGTTAACAGCTGACACTTTGGCCCATCTTACCCCCGTTAACAGCTGGCACTTTGGCCCATCTTATCCCAGTTAACAGCTGACACATTGGCCCATCCGACCCCAGTTAACAGCTGCCACTTTGGCCCATGCGATCCCAGTTAACAGCTGACACTTTGACCTATCCGACCCCAGTTCACAACTGACACTTTGGCCCATCCGACCCCAGTTAACAGCTGAAACTTTGACCCGTCCGAATCCCGTTAACAGCTGGCACATTAGCCCATCCGACCCCAGTAAACCGCTGACACTTTGGCCCATCCGACCCCAGTTAACAACTGACACTTTGGCCCATCCGACCCCAGTTAACAGCTGCCACTTTGGCCCATGCGATCCCAGTTAACAGCTGACACTTTGGCCCATCCGACCCCAGTTCACAACTGTCACTTTGGCCCATCCGACCCCAGTTAACAGCTGACACTTTGGCCCCTCTTACCCCAGTTAACAGCTGACACTTTGGCCCATCTTACCCCAGTTAACAGCTGACACTTTGGTCCATCTTACCCCAGTTAACAGCTGACACCAGTTAACAGCTGACACTTTGGCCCCTCTTACCCCAGTTAACAGCTGACACTTTGGCCCATCTTACCCCAGTTAGCAGCTGACACTTTGGCCCATCTTACCCCAGTTAACAGCTGACACTTTGGCCCATCTTACCCAGTTAACAGCTGACACTTTGGCCCATCTTACCCCAGTTAACCGCTGACACTTTGGCCCATGCGATTGCAGTTGACAGCTGACACTTAGACCTATCCGACAGTTCACAACTGACACTTTGGCCCATCCGACCCCAGTTAACAGCTGACACTATGGCCCGTTCGAATCCCGTTAACAGCTGACACTTTAGCCCATCCGATCCCAGTTAACCGCTGACACTTTGGCCCATCCGACCCCAGTTAACAGCTGACACTTGGGGCCCATCTGACCCCAGTTAAAAGCTCACACTATGGCCCATCCGACCCCAGTTAACAGCTGACACTTTGACCCATCCGAGCCCAGTTAGCAGCTGACACTTTGGCCCATCCGACCCCAGTTCACAACTGTCACTTTGGCCCATCCGACCCCAGTTAACAGCTGACACTTTGGCCATCTTACCCCAGTTAACAGCTGACACTTTGGCGCATCTTACCCCAGTTAACAGCTGACACTTTGGCCCATCTTACCCCCGTTAACAGCTGGCACTTTGGCCCATCCGATCCCAGTTAACCGCTGACACTTTGGCCCATCCGATCCCAGTGAGCAGCTGACACTTTGGCCCATCCGACCCCAGTTCACAACTGTCACTTTGGCCCATCCGACCCCAGTTAACAGCTGACACTTTGGCCATCTTACCCCAGTTAACAGCTGACACTTTGGCGCATCTTACCCCAGTTAACAGCTGACACTTTTGCCCATCTTACCCCCGTTAACAGCTGGCACTTTGGCCCATCCGATCCCAGTTAACCGCTGACACTTTGGCCCATCCGATCCCAGTTAACCGCTGACACTTTGGCCCATCCGACCCCAGTTTACAACTGACACTTTGGCCCATCCGACCCCAGTTAACAGCTCACACTTTGACCCATTCGACCCCAGTTTACAACTGACACTTTGGCCCATCCGACCCCAGTTAACAGCTGACACTTTGACCCATCCGACCCCAGTTCACAACTGACATTTTGGCCCATTTGACGCCAGTTAACAGCTGACACTTTGACCCATCCGACCCCAGTTCACAACTGACACTTTGGCGCATCCGACCCCAGTTAACAGCTGACACTTTGACCCATCCGATCCCAGTTCACAACTGACACATTGGCCCATCCGACTCCAGTTAACAGCTCACACTTTGACCCATTCGACCCCAGTTTACAACTGACACTTTGGCCCATCCGACCACAGTTAACAGCTGACACTTTGACCCATCCGACCCCAGTTCACAACTGACATTTTGGCCCATTTGACGCCAGTTAACAGCTGACACTTTGACCCATCCGACCCCAGTTCACAACTGACACTTTGGCGCATCCGACCCCAGTTAACAGCTGACACTTTGACCCATCCGATCCCAGTTCACAACTGACACATTGGCCCATCCGACTCCAGTTAACAGCTGACACTTTGGCCCATCCGACCCCAGTTAACAGCTGACACTTTGGCCCATCCGACCCCAGTTCACAGCTGACACTTTGGCCCATCCGACCCCAGTTAACAGCTGACACTTTGACCCATCCGACCCCAGTTCACAACTGACACTTTGGCCCATCCGACCCCAGTTAACAGCTGACACTTTGGCCCATCCGACTCCAGTTAACAGCTGACACTTTGGCCCATCTTACCCCAGTTAACAGCTGACACTTTGACCCATCTTACCCCAGTTAACAGCTGACACTTTGACCCATCCGACCCCAGTTAACAGCTGACACTTTGGCCCCTCTTACCCCAGTTAACAGCTGACACTTTGGCCCATCTTACCCCAGTTAACAGCTGACACTTTGGTCCATCTTACCCCAGTTAACAGCTGACACCAGTTAACAGCTGACACTTTGGCCCCTCTTACCCCAGTTAACAGCTGACACTTTGGCCCATCTTACCCCAGTTAACAGCTGACACTTTGGCCCATCTTACCCCAGTTAACAGCTGACACTTTGGCCCATCTTACCCAGTTAACAGCTGACACTTTGGCCCATCTTACCCCAGTTAACCGCTGACACTTTGGCCCATGCGATTGCAGTTGACAGCTGACACTTAGACCTATCCGACAGTTCACAACTGACACTTTGGCCCATCCGACCCCAGTTAACAGCTGACACTATGGCCCGTTCGAATCCCGTTAACAGCTGACACTTTAGCCCATCCGATCCCAGTTAACC
The DNA here is from genome assembly GCA_964019135.1 of Arenicola marina. Taxonomy (NCBI): domain Eukaryota; kingdom Metazoa; phylum Annelida; class Polychaeta; family Arenicolidae; genus Arenicola; species Arenicola marina. Next base: position 28,997,771 of record OZ025259.1, read on the forward strand.
GCTGACACTTTGGCCCATCCGACCCCAGTTAACACCTGACACTTGGGCCCATCTGACCCCAGTTAAAAGCTCACACTTTGGCCCATCCGACCCCAGTTAACAGCTGACACTTTGACCCATCCGAGCCCAGTGAGCAGCTGACACTTTGGCCCATCCGACCCCAGTTCACAACTGTCACTTTGGCCCATCCGACCCCAGTTAACAGCTGACACTTTGGCCATCTTACCCCAGTTAACAGCTGACACTTTGGCGCATCTTACCCCAGTTAACAGCTGACACTTTGGCCCATCTTACCCCCGTTAACAGCTGGCACTTTGGCCCATCTTATCCCAGTTAACAGCTGACACATTGGCCCATCCGACCCCAGTTAACAGCTGCCACTTTGGCCCATGCGATCCCAGTTAACAGCTGACACTTTGACCTATCCGACCCCAGTTCACAACTGACACTTTGGCCCATCCGACCCCAGTTAACAGCTGAAACTTTGACCCGTCCGAATCCCGTTAACAGCTGGCACATTAGCCCATCCGACCCCAGTAAACCGCTGACACTTTGGCCCATCCGACCCCAGTTAACAACTGACACTTTGGCCCATCCGACCCCAGTTAACAGCTGCCACTTTGGCCCATGCGATCCCAGTTAACAGCTGACACTTTGGCCCATCCGACCCCAGTTCACAACTGTCACTTTGGCCCATCCGACCCCAGTTAACAGCTGACACTTTGGCCCCTCTTACCCCAGTTAACAGCTGACACTTTGGCCCATCTTACCCCAGTTAACAGCTGACACTTTGGTCCATCTTACCCCAGTTAACAGCTGACACCAGTTAACAGCTGACACTTTGGCCCCTCTTACCCCAGTTAACAGCTGACACTTTGGCCCATCTTACCCCAGTTAGCAGCTGACACTTTGGCCCATCTTACCCCAGTTAACAGCTGACACTTTGGCCCATCTTACCCAGTTAACAGCTGACACTTTGGCCCATCTTACCCCAGTTAACCGCTGACACTTTGGCCCATGCGATTGCAGTTGACAGCTGACACTTAGACCTATCCGACAGTTCACAACTGACACTTTGGCCCATCCGACCCCAGTTAACAGCTGACACTATGGCCCGTTCGAATCCCGTTAACAGCTGACACTTTAGCCCATCCGATCCCAGTTAACCGCTGACACTTTGGCCCATCCGACCCCAGTTAACAGCTGACACTTGGGGCCCATCTGACCCCAGTTAAAAGCTCACACTTTGGCCCATCCGACCCCAGTTAACAGCTGACACTTTGACCCATCCGAGCCCAGTTAGCAGCTGACACTTTGGCCCATCCGACCCCAGTTCACAACTGTCACTTTGGCCCATCCGACAGCAGTTAACAGCTGACACTTTGGCCATCTTACCCCAGTTAACGGCTGACACTTTGGCGCATCTTACCCCAGTTAACAGCTGACACTTTGGCCCATCTTACCCCCGTTAACAGCTGGCACTTTGGCCCATCCGATCCCAGTTAACCGCTGACACTTTGGCCCATCCGATCCCAGTTAACCGCTGACACTTTGGCCCATCCGACCCCAGTTTACAACTGACACTTTGGCCCATCCGACTCCAGTTAACAGCTCACGCTTTGACCCAATCGACCCCAGTTTACAACTGACACTTTGGCCCATCCGACCCCAGTTCACAACTGTCACTTTGGCCCATCCGACTCCAGTTAACAGCTGACAATTTGGCCCATCCGACCCCAGTTCAAAACTGTCACTTTGGCCCATCCGACCCCAGTTAACAGCTGACACTTTGGCGCATCCGACCCCAGTTAACAGCTGACACTTTGACCCATCCGATCCCAGTTCACAACTGACACATTGGCCCATCCGACTCCAGTTAACAGCTGACACTTTGGCCCATCCGACCCCAGTTCACAACTGTCACTTTGGCCCATCCGACCCCAGTTAACAGCTGACACTTTGGCCCCTCTTACCCCAGTTAACAGCTGACACTTTGGCCCATCTTACCCCAGTTAACAGCTGACACTTTGGTCCATCTTACCCCAGTTAACAGCTGACACCAGTTAACAGCTGACACTTTGGCCCCTCTTACCCCAGTTAACAGCTGACACTTTGGCCCATCTTACCCCAGTTAGCAGCTGACACTTTGGCCCATCTTACCCCAGTTAACAGCTGACACTTTGGCCCATCTTACCCAGTTAACAGCTGACACTTTGGCCCATCTTACCCCAGTTAACCGCTGACACTTTGGCCCATGCGATTGCAGTTGACAGCTGACACTTAGACCTATCCGACAGTTCACAACTGACATTTTGGCCCATCCGACCCCAGTTAACAGCTGACACTATGGCCCGTTCGAATCCCGTTAACAGCTGACACTTTAGCCCATCCGATCCCAGTTAACCGCTGACACTTTGGCCCATCCGACCCCAGTTAACAGCTGACACTTGGGGCCCATCTGACCCCAGTTAAAAGCTCACACTTTGGCCCATCCGACCCCAGTTAACAGCTGACACTTTGACCCATCCGAGCCCAGTTAGCAGCTGACACTTTGGCCCATCCGACCCCAGTTCACAACTGTCACTTTGGCCCATCCGACCCCAGTTAACAGCTGACACTTTGGCCATCTTACCCCAGTTAACAGCTGACACTTTGGCGCATCTTACCCCAGTTAACAGCTGACACTTTGGCCCATCTTACCCCCGTTAACAGCTGGCACTTTGGCCCATCCGATCCCAGTTAACCGCTGACACTTTGGCCCATCCGATCCCAGTTAACCGCTGACACTTTGGCCCATCCGACCCCAGTTTACAACTGACACTTTGGCCCATCCGACTCCAGTTAACAGCTCACGCTTTGACCCAATCGACCCCAGTTTACAACTGACACTTTGGCCCATCCGACCCCAGTTAACAGCTGACACTTTGACCCATCCGACCCCAGTTCACAACTGACATTTTGGCCCATTTGACGCCAGTTAACAGCTGACACTTTGACCCATCCGACCCCAGTTCACAACTGGCACTTTGGCGCATCCGACCCCAGTTAACAGCTGACACTTTGACCCATCCGATCCCAGTTCACAACTGACACATTGGCCCATCCGACTCCAGTTAACAGCTCACACTTTGACCCATTCGACCCCAGTTTACAACTGACACTTTGGCCCATCCGACCACAGTTAACAGCTGACACTTTGACCCATCCGACCCCAGTTCACAACTGACATTTTGGCCCATTTGACGCCAGTTAACAGCTGACACTTTGACCCATCCGATCCCAGTTCACAACTGACACATTGGCCCATCCGACTCCAGTTAACAGCTCACACTTTGACCCATTCGACCCCAGTTTACAACTGACACTTTGGCCCATCCGACCACAGTTAACAGCTGACACTTTGACCCATCCGACCCCAGTTCACAACTGACATTTTGGCCCATTGGACGCCAGTTAACAGCTGACACTTTGACCCATCCGACCCCAGTTCACAACTGACACTTTGGCGCATCCGACCCCAGTTAACAGCTGACACTTTGACCCATCCGATCCCAGTTCACAACTGACACATTGGCCCATCCGACTCCAGTTAACAGCTCACACTTTGACCCATTCGACCCCAGTTTACAACTGACACTTTGGCCCATCCGACCACAGTTAACAGCTGACACTTTGACCCATCCGACCCCAGTTCACAACTGACATTTTGGCCCATTTGACGCCAGTTAACAGCTGACACTTTGACCCATCCGACCCCAGTTCACAACTGACACTTTGGCGCATCCGACCCCAGTTAACAGCTGACACTTTGACCCATCCGATCCCAGTTCACAACTGACACATTGGCCCATCTGACTCCAGTTAACAGCTGACACTTTGGCCCATCCGACCCCAGTTCACAACTGTCACTTTGGCCCATCCGACTCCAGTTAACAGCTGACAATTTGGCCCATCCGACCCCAGTTCACAACTGTCACTTTGGCCCATCCGACCCCAGTTAACAGCTGACACTTTGGCGCATCCGACCCCAGTTAACAGCTGACACTTTGACCCATCCGATCCCAGTTCACAACTGACACATTGGCCCATCCGACTCCAGTTAACAGCTGACACTTTGGCCCATCCGACCCCAGTTCACAACTGTCACTTTGGCCCATCCGACCCCAGTTAACAGCTGACACTTTGGCCCCTCTTACCCCAGTTAACAGCTGACACTTTGGCCCATCTTACCCCAGTTAACAGCTGACACTTTGGTCCATCTTACCCCAGTTAACAGCTGACACCAGTTAACAGCTGACACTTTGGTCCCTCTTACCCCAGTTAACAGCTGACACTTTGGCCCATCTTACCCCAGTTAACAGCTGACACTTTGGCCCATCTTACCCCAGTTAACAGCTGACACTTTGGCCCATCTTACCCAGTTAACAGCTGACACTTTGGCCCATCTTACCCCAGTTAACCGCTGACACTTTGGCCCATGCGATTGCAGTTGACAGCTGACACTTAGACCTATCCGACAGTTCACAACTGACACTTTGGCCCATCCGACCCCAGTTAACAGCTGACACTATGGCCCGTTCGAATCCCGTTAACAGCTGACACTTTAGCCCATCCGATCCCAGTTAACCGCTGACACTTTAGCCCATCCGACCCCAGTTAACAGCTGACACTTGGGGCCCATCTGACCCCAGTTAAAAGCTCACACTTTGGCCCATCCGACCCCAGTTAACAGCTGACACTTTGACCCATCCGAGCCCAGTGAGCAGCTGACACTTTGGCCCATCCGACCCCAGTTCACAACTGTCACTTTGGCCCATCCGACCCCAGTTAACAGCTGACACTTTGGCCATCTTACCCCAGTTAACAGCTGACACTTTGGCGCATCTTACCCCAGTTAACAGCTGACACTTTTGCCCATCTTACCCCCGTTAACAGCTGGTACTTTGGCCCATCCGATCCCAGTTAACCGCTGACACTTTGGCCCATCCGATCCCAGTTAACCGCTGACACTTTGGCCCATCCGACCCCAGTTTACAACTGACACTTTGGCCCATCCGACTCCAGTTAACAGCTCACACTTTGACCCATTCGACCCCAGTTTACAACTGACACTTTGGCCCATCCGACCCCAGTTAACAGCTGACACTTTGACCCATCCGACCCCAGTTCACAACTGACATTTTGGCCCATTTGACGCCAGTTAACAGCTGACACTTTGACCCATCCGACCCCAGTTCACAACTGACACTTTGGCGCCTCCGACCCCAGTTAACAGCTGACACTTTGACCCATCCGATCCCAGTTCACAACTGACACATTGGCCCATCCGACTCCAGTTAACAGCTCACACTTTGACCCATTCGACCCCAGTTTACAACTGACACTTTGGCCCATCCGACCACAGTTAACAGCTGACACTTTGACCCATCCGACCCCAGTTCACAACTGACATTTTGGCCCATTTGACGCCAGTTAACAGCTGACACTTTGACCCATCCGACCCCAGTTCACAACTGACACTTTGGCGCATCCGACCCCAGTTAACAGCTGATACTTTGACCCATCCGATCCCAGTTCACAACTGACACATTGGCCCATCCGACTCCAGTTAACAGCTGACACTTTGGCCCATCCGACCCCAGTTAACAGCTGACACTTTGGCCCATCCGACCCCAGTTCACAGCTGACACTTTGGCCCATCCGACCCCAGTTAACAGCTGACACTTTGACCCATCCGACCCCAGTTCACAACTGACACTTTGGCCCATCCGACCCCAGTTAACAGCTGACACTTTGGCCCATCCGACTCCAGTTAACAGCTGACACTTTGACCCATCTTACCCCAGTTAACAGCTGACACTTTGACCCATCTTACCCCAGTTAACAGCTGACACTTTGACCCATCCGACCCCAGTTAACAGCTGACACTTTGGCCCCTCTTACCCCAGTTAACAGCTGACACTTTGGCCCATCTTACCCCAGTTAACAGCTGACACTTTGGTCCATCTTACCCCAGTTAACAGCTGACACCAGTTAACAGCTGACACTTTGGCCCCTCTTACCCCAGTTAACAGCTGACACTTTGGCCCATCTTACCCCAGTTAACAGCTGACACTTTGGCCCATCTTACCCCAGTTAACAGCTGACACTTTGGCCCATCTTACCCAGTTAACAGCTGACACTTTGGCCCATCTTACCCCAGTTAACCGCTGACACTTTGGCCCATGCGATTGCAGTTGACAGCTGACACTTAGACCTATCCGACAGTTCACAACTGACACTTTGGCCCATCCGACCCCAGTTAACAGCTGACACTATGGCCCGTTCGAATCCCGTTAACAGCTGACACTTTAGCCCATCCGATCCCAGTTAACCGCTGACACTTTGGCCCATCCGACCCCAGTTAACACCTGACACTTGGGCCCATCTGACCCCAGTTAAAAGCTCACACTTTGGCCCATCCGACCCCAGTTAACAGCTGACACTTTGACCCATCCGAGCCCAGTGAGCAGCTGACACTTTGGCCCATCCGACCCCAGTTCACAACTGTCACTTTGGCCCATCCGACCCCAGTTAACAGCTGACACTTTGGCCATCTTACCCCAGTTAACAGCTGACACTTTGGCGCATCTTACCCCAGTTAACAGCTGACACTTTGGCCCATCTTACCCCCGTTAACAGCTGGCACTTTGGCCCATCTTATCCCAGTTAACAGCTGACACATTGGCCCATCCGACCCCAGTTAACAGCTGCCACTTTGGCCCATGCGATCCCAGTTAACAGCTGACACTTTGACCTATCCGACCCCAGTTCACAACTGACACTTTGGCCCATCCGACCCCAGTTAACAGCTGAAACTTTGACCCGTCCGAATCCCGTTAACAGCTGGCACATTAGCCCATCCGACCCCAGTAAACCGCTGACACTTTGGCCCATCCGACCCCAGTTAACAACTGACACTTTGGCCCATCCGACCCCAGTTAACAGCTGCCACTTTGGCCCATGCGATCCCAGTTAACAGCTGACACTTTGGCCCATCCGACCCCAGTTCACAACTGTCACTTTGGCCCATCCGACCCCAGTTAACAGCTGACACTTTGGCCCCTCTTACCCCAGTTAACAGCTGACACTTTGGCCCATCTTACCCCAGTTAACAGCTGACACTTTGGTCCATCTTACCCCAGTTAACAGCTGACACCAGTTAACAGCTGACACTTTGGCCCCTCTTACCCCAGTTAACAGCTGACACTTTGGCCCATCTTACCCCAGTTAGCAGCTGACACTTTGGCCCATCTTACCCCAGTTAACAGCTGACACTTTGGCCCATCTTACCCAGTTAACAGCTGACACTTTGGCCCATCTTACCCCAGTTAACCGCTGACACTTTGGCCCATGCGATTGCAGTTGACAGCTGACACTTAGACCTATCCGACAGTTCACAACTGACACTTTGGCCCATCCGACCCCAGTTAACAGCTGACACTATGGCCCGTTCGAATCCCGTTAACAGCTGACACTTTAGCCCATCCGATCCCAGTTAACCGCTGACACTTTGGCCCATCCGACCCCAGTTAACAGCTGACACTTGGGGCCCATCTGACCCCAGTTAAAAGCTCACACTTTGGCCCATCCGACCCCAGTTAACAGCTGACACTTTGACCCATCCGAGCCCAGTTAGCAGCTGACACTTTGGCCCATCCGACCCCAGTTCACAACTGTCACTTTGGCCCATCCGACCCCAGTTAACAGCTGACACTTTGGCCATCTTACCCCAGTTAACAGCTGACACTTTGGCGCATCTTACCCCAGTTAACAGCTGACACTTTGGCCCATCTTACCCCCGTTAACAGCTGGCACTTTGGCCCATCCGATCCCAGTTAACCGCTGACACTTTGGCCCATCCGATCCCAGTGAGCAGCTGACACTTTGGCCCATCCGACCCCAGTTCACAACTGTCACTTTGGCCCATCCGACCCCAGTTAACAGCTGACACTTTGGCCATCTTACCCCAGTTAACAGCTGACACTTTGGCGCATCTTACCCCAGTTAACAGCTGACACTTTTGCCCATCTTACCCCCGTTAACAGCTGGCACTTTGGCCCATCCGATCCCAGTTAACCGCTGACACTTTGGCCCATCCGATCCCAGTTAACCGCTGACACTTTGGCCCATCCGACCCCAGTTTACAACTGACACTTTGGCCCATCCGACCCCAGTTAACAGCTCACACTTTGACCCATTCGACCCCAGTTTACAACTGACACTTTGGCCCATCCGACCCCAGTTAACAGCTGACACTTTGACCCATCCGACCCCAGTTCACAACTGACATTTTGGCCCATTTGACGCCAGTTAACAGCTGACACTTTGACCCATCCGACCCCAGTTCACAACTGACACTTTGGCGCATCCGACCCCAGTTAACAGCTGACACTTTGACCCATCCGATCCCAGTTCACAACTGACACATTGGCCCATCCGACTCCAGTTAACAGCTCACACTTTGACCCATTCGACCCCAGTTTACAACTGACACTTTGGCCCATCCGACCACAGTTAACAGCTGACACTTTGACCCATCCGACCCCAGTTCACAACTGACATTTTGGCCCATTTGACGCCAGTTAACAGCTGACACTTTGACCCATCCGACCCCAGTTCACAACTGACACTTTGGCGCATCCGACCCCAGTTAACAGCTGACACTTTGACCCATCCGATCCCAGTTCACAACTGACACATTGGCCCATCCGACTCCAGTTAACAGCTGACACTTTGGCCCATCCGACCCCAGTTAACAGCTGACACTTTGGCCCATCCGACCCCAGTTCACAGCTGACACTTTGGCCCATCCGACCCCAGTTAACAGCTGACACTTTGACCCATCCGACCCCAGTTCACAACTGACACTTTGGCCCATCCGACCCCAGTTAACAGCTGACACTTTGGCCCATCCGACTCCAGTTAACAGCTGACACTTTGGCCCATCTTACCCCAGTTAACAGCTGACACTTTGACCCATCTTACCCCAGTTAACAGCTGACACTTTGACCCATCCGACCCCAGTTAACAGCTGACACTTTGGCCCCTCTTACCCCAGTTAACAGCTGACACTTTGGCCCATCTTACCCCAGTTAACAGCTGACACTTTGGTCCATCTTACCCCAGTTAACAGCTGACACCAGTTAACAGCTGACACTTTGGCCCCTCTTACCCCAGTTAACAGCTGACACTTTGGCCCATCTTACCCCAGTTAACAGCTGACACTTTGGCCCATCTTACCCCAGTTAACAGCTGACGCTTTGGCCCATCTTACCCAGTTAACAGCTGACACTTTGGCCCATCTTACCCCAGTTAACCGCTGACACTTTGGCCCATGCGATTGCAGTTGACAGCTGACACTTAGACCTATCCGACAGTTCACAACTGACACTTTGGCCCATCCGACCCCAGTTAACAGCTGACACTATGGCCCGTTCGAATCCCGTTAACAGCTGACACTTTAGCCCATCCGATCCCAGTTAACCGCTGACACTTTGGCCCATCCGACCCCAGTTAACACCTGACACTTGGGCCCATCTGACCCCAGTTAAAAGCTCACACTTTGGCCCATCCGACCCCAGTTAACAGCTGACACTTTGACCCATCCGAGCCCAGTGAGCAGCTGACACTTTGGCCCATCCGACCCCAGTTCACAACTGTCACTTTGGCCCATCCGACCCCAGTTAACAGCTGACACTTTGGGCATCTTACCCCAGTTAACAGCTGACACTTTGGCGCATCTTACCCCAGTTAACAGCTGACACTTTGGCCCATCTTACCCCCGTTAACAGCTGGCACTTTGGCCCATCTTATCCCAGTTAACAGCTGACACATTGGCCCATCCGACCCCAGTTAACAGCTGCCACTTTGGCCCATGCGATCCCAGTTAACAGCTGACACTTTGACCTATCCGACCCCAGTTCACAACTGACACTTTGGCCCATCCGACCCCAGTTAACAGCTGAAACTTTGACCCGTCCGAATCCCGTTAACAGCTGGCACATTAGCCCATCCGACCCCAGTAAACCGCTGACACTTTGGCCCATCCGACCCCAGTTAACAACTGACACTTTGGCCCATCCGACCCCAGTTAACAGCTGCCACTTTGGCCCATGCGATCCCAGTTAACAGCTGACACTTTGGCCCATCCGACCCCAGTTCACAACTGTCACTTTGGCCCATCCGACCCCAGTTAACAGCTGACACTTTGGCCCCTCTTACCCCAGTTAACAGCTGACACTTTGGCCCATCTTACCCCAGTTAACAGCTGACACTTTGGTCCATCTTACCCCAGTTAACAGCTGACACCAGTTAACAGCTGACACTTTGGCCCCTCTTACCCCAGTTAACAGCTGACACTTTGGCCCATCTTACCCCAGTTAGCAGCTGACACTTTGGCCCATCTTACCCCAGTTAACAGCTGACACTTTGGCCCATCTTACCCAGTTAACAGCTGACACTTTGGCCCATCTTACCCCAGTTAACCGCTGACACTTTGGCCCATGCGATTGCAGTTGACAGCTGACACTTAGACCTATCCGACAGTTCACAACTGACACTTTGGCCCATCCGACCCCAGTTAACAGCTGACACTATGGCCCGTTCGAATCCCGTTAACAGCTGACACTTTAGCCCATCCGATCCCAGTTAACCGCTGACACTTTGGCCCATCCGACCCCAGTTAACAGCTGACACTTGGGGCCCATCTGACCCCAGTTAAAAGCTCACACTTTGGCCCATCCGACCCCAGTTAACAGCTGACACTTTGACCCATCCGAGCCCAGTTAGCAGCTGACACTTTGGCCCATCCGACCCCAGTTCACAACTGTCACTTTGGCCCATCCGACAGCAGTTAACAGCTGACACTTTGGCCATCTTACCCCAGTTAACGGCTGACACTTTGGCGCATCTTACCCCAGTTAACAGCTGACACTTTGGCCCATCTTACCCCCGTTAACAGCTGGCACTTTGGCCCATCCGATCCCAGTTAACCGCTGACACTTTGGCCCATCCGATCCCAGTTAACCGCTGACACTTTGGCCCATCCGACCCCAGTTTACAACTGACACTTTGGCCCATCCGACTCCAGTTAACAGCTCACGCTTTGACCCAATCGACCCCAGTTTACAACTGACACTTTGGCCCATCCGACCCCAGTTAACAGCTGACACTTTGACCCATCCGACCCCAGTTCACAACTGACATTTTGGCCCATTTGACGCCAGTTAACAGCTGACACTTTGACCCATCCGACCCCAGTTCACAACTGGCACTTTGGCGCATCCGACCCCAGTTAACAGCTGACACTTTGACCCATCCGATCCCAGTTCACAACTGACACATTGGCCCATCCGACTCCAGTTAACAGCTCACACTTTGACCCATTCGACCCCAGTTTACAACTGACACTTTGGCCCATCCGACCCCAGTTAACAGCTGACACTTTGACCCATCCGACCCCAGTTCACAACTGACATTTTGGCCCATTTGACGCCAGTTAACAGCTGACACTTTGACCCATCCGATCCCAGTTCACAACTGACACATTGGCCCATCCGACTCCAGTTAACAGCTCACACTTTGACCCATTCGACCCCAGTTTACAACTGACACTTTGGCCCATCCGACCACAGTTAACAGCTGACACTTTGACCCATCCGACCCCAGTTCACAACTGACATTTTGGCCCATTTGACGCCAGTTAACAGCTGACACTTTGACCCATCCGACCCCAGTTCACAACTGACACTTTGGCGCATCCGACCCCAGTTAACAGCTGACACTTTGACCCATCCGATCCCAGTTCACAACTGACACATTGGCCCATCCGACTCCAGTTAACAGCTCACACTTTGACCCATTCGACCCCAGTTTACAACTGACACTTTGGCCCATCCGACCACAGTTAACAGCTGACACTTTGACCCATCCGACCCCAGTTCACAACTGGCACTTTGGCGCATCCGACCCCAGTTAACAGCTGACACTTTGACCCATCCGATCCAAGTTCACAACTGACACATTGGCCCATCCGACTCCAGTTAACAGCTCACACTTTGACCCATTCGACCCCAGTTTACAACTGACACTTTGGCCCATCCGACCACAGTTAACAGCTGACACTTTGACCCATCCGACCCCAGTTCACAACTGACATTTTGGCCCATTTGACGCCAGTTAACAGCTGACACTTTGACCCATCCGATCCCAGTTCACAACTGACACATTGGCCCATCCGACTCCAGTTAACAGCTGACACTTTGACCCATTCGACCCCAGTTTACAACTGACACTTTGGCCCATCCGACCACAGTTAACAGCTGACACTTTGACCCATCCGACCCCAGTTCACAACTGACATTTTGGCCCATTTGACGCCAGTTAACAGCTGACACTTTGACCCATCCGACCCCAGTTCACAACTGACACTTTGGCGCATCCGACCCCAGTTAACAGCTGACACTTTGACCCATCCGATCCCAGTTCACAACTGACACATTGGCCCATCCGACTCCAGTTAACAGCTCACACTTTGACCCATTCGACCCCAGTTTACAACTGACACTTTGGCCCATCCGACCACAGTTAACAGCTGACACTTTGACCCATCCGACCCCAGTTCACAACTGACATTTTGGCTCATTTGACGCCAGTTAACAGCTGACACTTTGACCCATCCGATCCCAGTTCACAACTGACACTTTGGCGCATCCGACCCCAGTTAACAGCTGACACTTTGACCCATCCGATCCCAGTTCACAACTGACACATTGGCCCATCCGACTCCAGTTAACAGCTGACACTTTGGCCCATCCGACCCCAGTTCACAACTGTCACTTTGGCCCATCCGACTCCAGTTAACAGCTGACAATTTGGCCCATCCGACGCCAGTTCACAACTGTCACTTTGGCCCATCCGACCCCAGTTAACAGCTGACACTTTGGCGCATCCGACCCCAGTTAACAGCTGACACTTTGACCCATCCGATCCCAGTTCACAACTGACACATTGGCCCATCCGACTCCAGTTAACAGCTGACACTTTGGCCCATCCGACCCCAGTTCACAACTGTCACTTTGGCCCATCCGACCCCAGTTAACAGCTGACACTTTGGCCCCTCTTACCCCAGTTAACAGCTGACACTTTGGCCCATCTTACCCCAGTTAACAGCTGACACTTTGGTCCATCTTACCCCAGTTAACAGCTGACACCAGTTAACAGCTGACACTTTGGTCCCTCTTACCCCAGTTAACAGCTGACACTTTGGCCCATCTTACCCCAGTTAGCAGCTGACACTTTGGCCCATCTTACCCCAGTTAACAGCTGACACTTTGGCCCATCTTACCCAGTTAACAGCTGACACTTTGGCCCATCTTACCCCAGTTAACCGCTGACACTTTGGCCCATGCGATTGCAGTTGACAGCTGACACTTAGACCTATCCGACAGTTCACAACTGACACTTTGGCCCATCCGACCCCAGTTAACAGCTGACACTATGGCCCGTTCGAATCCCGTTAACAGCTGACACTTTAGCCCATCCGATCCCAGTTAACCGCTGACACTTTGGCCCATCCGACCCCAGTTAACAGCTGACACTTGGGGCCCATCTGACCCCAGTTAAAAGCTCACACTTTGGCCCATCCGACCCCAGTTAACAGCTGACACTTTGACCCATCCGAGCCCAGTGAGCAGCTGACACTTTGGCCCATCCGACCCCAGTTCACAACTGTCACTTTGGCCCATCCGACCCCAGTTAACAGCTGACACTTTGGCCATCTTACCCCAGTTAACAGCTGACACTTTGGCGCATCTTACCCCAGTTAACAGCTGGCACTTTGGCCCATCTTACCCCCGTTAACAGCTGGCACTTTGGCCCATCCGATCCCAGTTAACCGCTGACACTTTGGCCCATCCGATCCCAGTTAACCGCTGACACTTTGGCCCATCCGACCCCAGTTTACAACTGACACTTTGGCCCATCCGACTCCAGTTAACAGCTCACACTTTGACCCATTCGACCCCAGTTTACAACTGACACTTTGGCCCATCCGACCCCAGTTAACAGCTGACACTTTGACCCATCCGACCCCAGTTCACAACTGACATTTTGGCCCATTTGACGCCAGTTAACAGCTGACACTTTGACCCATCCGACCCCAGTTCACAACTGACACTTTGGCGCATCCGACCCCAGTTAACAGCTGACACTTTGACCCATCCGATCCCAGTTAACCGCTGACACTTTGGCCCATCCGACCCCAGTTAACAGCTGACACTTGGGCCCATCTGACCCCAGTTAAAAGCTCACACTTTGGCCCATCCGACCCCAGTTAACAGCTGACACTTTGACCCATCCGAGCCCAGTGAGCAGCTGACACTTTGGCCCATCCGACCCCAGTTCACAACTGTCACTTTGGCCCATCCGACCCCAGTTAACAGCTGACACTTTGGCCATCTTACCCCAGTTAACAGCTGACACTTTGGCGCATCTTACCCCAGTTAACAGCTGACACTTTGGCCCATCTTACCCCCGTTAACAGCTGGCACTTTGGCCCATCTTATCCCAGTTAACAGCTGACACATTGGCCCATCCGACCCCAGTTAACAGCTGCCACTTTGGCCCATGCGATCCCAGTTAACAGCTGACACTTTGACCTATCCGACCCCAGTTCACAACTGACACTTTGGCCCATCCGACCCCAGTTAACAGCTGAAACTTTGACCCGTCCGAATCCCGTTAACAGCTGGCACATTAGCCCATCCGACCCCAGTAAACCGCTGACACTTTGGCCCATCCGACCCCAGTTAACAACTGACACTTTGGCCCATCCGACCCCTGTTAACAACTGACACTTTGGCCCATCCGACTCCAGTTAACAGCCCACACTTTGACCCATCCGACCCCAGTTTACAACTGACACTTTGGCCCATCCGACCCCAGTTAACAGCTGACACTTTGACCCATCCGACCCCAGTTCACAACTGACACTTTGGCCCATTCGACGCCAGTTAACAGCTGATACTTTGACTCATTCGACCCCAGTTCACAACTGACACTTTGGCCCATCCGACCCCAGTTAACAGCTGACACTTTAGCCCATCCGACCCCAGTTAACAGCTGACACTTTGACCCATCCGAGCCCAGTTAGCAGCTGACACTTTGGCCATTCCGACCCCAGTTCACAACTGTCACTTTGGCCCATCCGACCCCAGTTAACAGCTGACACTTTGGCCCATCTTACCCCAGTTAACAGCTGACACTTTGGCCCATCTTACCCCAGTTAACAACTGACACTTTGGCCCATCTTACCCCAGTTAACAGCTGACACTTTGGCCCATCTTACCCCAGTTAACAGCTGGCACTTTGGCCCATCTTACCCAGCTAACAGCTGACACTTTGGCCCATCTTACCCCAGTTAACAGCTGACACATTGGCCCATCCGACCCCAGTGAACAGCTGACAATTTGGCCCATGCGATCCCAGTTAACAGCTGACACTTTGACCTATCCGACCCCACTTCACAACTGACACTTTGGCCCATCAGACCCCAGTTAACAGCTGACACTTTGGCCCGTCCGAATCCCGTTAACAGCTGGCACTTTGGCCCATCCGACCCCAGTTAACAGCTGACACTTTGACCCATCCGACCCCAGTTAACAGCTGACACTTTGGCCCATCCGACCCCAGTTCACAGCTGACACTTTGGCCCATCCGACCCCAGTTAACAGCTGACACTTTGGCCCATCTTACCCCAGTTAACAGCTGACACTTTGTCCCATGCGATCCCAGTTAACAGCTGACACTTTGACCTATCCGACCTCAGTTCACAACTGACACTTTGGCTCATCCGACCCCAGTTAACAGCTGACACTTTGGCCCGTCCGAATCCCGTTAACAGCTGACACTTTAGCCCATCCGATCCCAGTTAACCGCTGACATTTTGGCCCATCCGACCCCAGTTAACAACTGACACTTTGGCCCATCCGACTCCAGTTAACAGCTCACACTTTGACCCATTCGACCCCAGTTTACAACTGACACTTTGGCCCATCCGACCACAGTTAACAGCTGACACTTTGACCCATCCGATCCCAGTTCACAACTGACACATTGGCCCATCCGACTCCAGTTAACAGCTCACATTTTGACCCGTTCGACCCCAGTTTACAACTGACACTTTGGCCCATCCGACCACAGTTAATAGCTGACACTTTGACCCATCCGACCCCAGTTCACAACTGACACTTTGGCGCATCCGACCCCAGTTAACAGCTGACACTTTGACCCATCCGATCCCAGTTCACAACTGACACATTGGCCCATCCGACTCCAGTTAACAGCTGACACTTTGACCCATCCGACCCCAGTTCACAACTGTCACTTTGGCCCATCCGACTCCAGTTAACATCTGACAATTTGGCCCATCCGACCCCAGTTCACAACTGTCACTTTGGCCCATCCGACCCCAGTTAACAGCTGACACTTTGGCGCATCCGACCCCAGTTAACAGCTGACACTTTGACCCATCCGATCCCAGTTCACAACTGACACATTGGCCCATCCGACTCCAGTTAACAGCTGACACTTTGGCCCATCCGACCCCAGTTCACAACTGTCACTTTGGCCCATCCGACCCCAGTTAACAGCTGACACTTTGGCCCCTCTTACCCCAGTTAACAGCTGACACTTTGGCCCATCTTACCCCAGTTAACAGCTGACACTTTGGTCCATCTTACCCCAGTTAACAGCTGACACCAGTTAACAGCTGACACTTTGGCCCCTCTTACCCCAGTTAACAGCTGACACTTTGGCCCATCTTACCCCAGTTAGCAGCTGACACTTTGGCCCATCTTACCCCAGTTAACAGCTGACACTTTGGCCCATCTTACCCAGTTAACAGCTGACACTATGGCCCGTTCGAATCCCGTTAACAGCTGACACTTTAGCCCATCCGATCCCAGTTAACCGCTGACACTTTGGCCCATCCGACCCCAGTTAACAGCTGACACTTGGGGCCCATCTGACCCCAGTTAAAAGCTCACACTTTGGCCCATCCGACCCCAGTTAACAGCTGACACTTTGACCCATCCGAGCCCAGTTAGCAGCTGACACTTTGGCCCATCCGACCCCAGTTCACAACTGTCACTTTGGCCCATCCGACCCCAGTTAACAGCTGACACTTTGGCCATCTTACCCCAGTTAACAGCTGACACTTTGGCGCATCTTACCCCAGTTAACAGCTGACATATTGGCCCATCTTACCCCCGTTAACAGCTGGCACTTTGGCCCATCCGATCCCAGTTAACCGCTGACACTTTGGCCCATCCGACCCCAGTTTACAACTGACACTTTGGCCCATCCGACTCCAGTTAACAGCTCACACTTTGACCCATTCGACCCCAGTTTACAACTGACACTTTGGCCCATCCGACCCCAGTTAACAGCTGACACTTTGACCCATCCGACCCCAGTTCACAACTGACATTTTGGCCCATTTGACGCCAGTTAACAGCTGACACTTTGACCCATCCGACCCCAGTTCACAACTGACACTTTGGCGCATCCGACCCCAGTTAACAGCTGACACTTTGACCCATCCGATCCCAGTTCACAACTGACACATTGGCCCATCCGACTCCGGTTAACAGCTCACACTTTGACCCATTCGACCCCAGTTTACAACTGACACTTTGGCCCATCCGACCACAGTTAACAGCTGACACTTTGACCCATCCGACCCCAGTTCACAACTGACATTTTGGCCCATTTGACGCCAGTTAACAGCTGACACTTTGACCCATCCGACCCCAGTTCACAACTGACACTTTGGCGCATCCGACCCCAGTTAACAGCTGACACTTTGACCCATCCGATCCCAGTTCACAACTGACACATTGGCCCATCCGACTCCAGTTAACAGCTGACACTTTGGCCCATCCGACCCCAGTTAACAGCTGACACTTTGGCCCATCCGACCCCAGTTCACAGCTGACACTTTGGCCCATCCGACCCCAGTTAACAGCTGACACTTTGACCCATCCGACCCCAGTTCACAACTGACACTTTGGCCCATCCGACCCCAGTTAACAGCTGACACTTTGGCCCATCCGACTCCAGTTAACAGCTGACACTTTGGCCCATCTTACCCCAGTTAACAGCTGACACTTTGACCCATCTTACCCCAGTTAACAGCTGACACTTTGACCCATCCGACCCCAGTTAACAGCTGACACTTTGGCCCCTCTTACCCCAGTTAACAGCTGACACTTTGGCCCATCTTACCCCAGTTAACAGCTGACACTTTGGTCCATCTGACCCCAGTTAACAGCTGACACCAGTTAACAGCTGACACTTTGGCCCCTCTTACCCCAGTTAACAGCTGACACTTTGGCCCATCTTACCCCAGTTAACAGCTGACACTTTGGCCCATCTTACCCCAGTTAACAGCTGACACTTTGGCCCATCTTACCCAGTTAACAGCTGACACTTTGGCCCATCTTACCCCAGTTAACCGCTGACACTTTGGCCCATGCGATTGCAGTTGACAGCTGACACTTAGACCTATCCGACAGTTCACAACTGACACTTTGGCCCATCCGACCCCAGTTAACAGCTGACACTATGGCCCGTTCGAATCCCGTTAACAGCTGACACTTTAGCCCATCCGATCCCAGTTAACCGCTGACACTTTGGCCCATCCGACCCCAGTTAACAGCTGACACTTGGGCCCATCTGACCCCAGTTAAAAGCTCACACTTTGGCCCATCCGACCCCAGTTAACAGCTGACACTTTGACCCATCCGAGCCCAGTGAGCAGCTGACACTTTGGCCCATCCGACCCCAGTTCACAACTGTCACTTTGGCCCATCCGACCCCAGTTAACAGCTGACACTTTGGCCATCTTACCCCAGTTAACAGCTGACACTTTGGCGCATCTTACCCCAGTTAACAGCTGACACTTTGGCCCATCTTACCCCCGTTAACAGCTGGCACTTTGGCCCATCTTATCCCAGTTAACAGCTGACACATTGGCCCATCCGACCCCAGTTAACAGCTGCCACTTTGGCCCATGCGATCCCAGTTAACAGCTGACACTTTGACCTATCCGACCCCAGTTCACAACTGACACTTTGGCCCATCCGACCCCAGTTAACAGCTGAAACTTTGACCCGTCCGAATCCCGTTAACAGCTGGCACATTAGCCCATCCGACCCCAGTAAACCGCTGACACTTTGGCCCATCCGACCCCAGTTAACAACTGACACTTTGGCCCATCCGACCCCTGTTAACAACTGACACTTTGGCCCATCCGACTCCAGTTAACAGCCCACACTTTGACCCATCCGACCCCAGTTTACAACTGACACTTTGGCCCATCCGACCCCAGTTAACAGCTGACACCTTGACCCATCCGACCCCAGTTCACAACTGACACTTTGGCCCATTCGACGCCAGTTAACAGCTGATACTTTGACTCATCCGACCCCAGTTCACAACTGACACTTTGGCCCATCCGACCCCAGTTAACAGCTGACACTTTAGCCCATCCGACCCCAGTTAACAGCTGACACTTTGGCCCATCCGATCCCAGTTCACAACGGACACATTGGCCCATCCGACTCCAGTTAACAGCTGACACTTTGGCCCATTCGACCCCAGTTCACAACTGTCACTTTGGCCCATCCGACCCCAGTTAACAGCTGACACTTTGGCCCCTCTTACCCCAGTTAACAGCTGACACTTTGGCCCATCTTACCCCAGTTAACAGCTGACATTTTGGTCCATCTTACCCCAGTTAACAGCTGACACCAGTTAACAGCTGACACTTTCGCCCATCTTACCCCAGTTAACAGCTGACACTTTGGCCCATCTTACCCCAGTTAAAAGCTCACACTTTGGCCCATCCGACCCCAGTTAACAGCTGACACTTTGACCCATCCGAGCCCAGTTAGCAGCTGACACTTTGGCCCATCCGACCCCAGTTCACAACTGTGACTTTGGCCCATCCGACCCCAGTTAACAGCTGACACTTTGGCCATCTTACCCCAGTTAACAGCTGACACTTTGGCCCATCTTACCCCAGTTAACAGCTGACACTTTGGCCCATCTTACCCCCGTTAACAGCTGGCACTTTGTCCCATCTTACCCAGTTAACAGCTGACACTTTGGCCCATCTTACCCCAGTTAACAGCTGCCACATTGGCCCATCCGACCCCAGTTAACAGCTGCCACTTTGGCCCATGCGATCCCAGTTAACAGCTGACACTTTGACCCATCCGGCCCCAGTTAACAGCTGACACTGTGGCCCATCCGACCCCAGTTAACAGCTGACACTTTGGACCATCTTACTCCAGTTAACAGCTGACACTTTGGCCCATCTTACCCCGGTTAACAGCTGACACTTTGGCCCATCTTACCCCAGTTAACAGTTGATACTTTGGCCCATCTTACCCCAGTTAACAGCTGACACTTTGGCCCATCTTACCCCAGTTAACAGCTGATACTTTGACCCATCTTACCCCAGTTAACAGCTGACACTTTGGCCCAATTGATCCCAGTTCACAGTTAACACTCTAGACCCTCTGACCTCAGTTCACAACTGACACTTTGGCCCATCCGACCCCAGTTAACAGCTGACACTTTGGCCCATCCGACCCCAATTAACAGCTGACATTTTGGCCCATCCGACGCCAGTTAACAGCTGACACTTTGGCCCGTCCGACCCCAGTTAACAGCTGACACTTTGACCCATCCGACCCCAGTTCACAACTGACACTTTGGCCCATCCGACCCCAGTTAACAGCTGACACTTTGGCCCATCTGACTCCAGTTAACAGCTGACACTTTGGCCTATCTTACCCCAGTTAACAGCTGACACTTTGACCCATCTTACCCCAGTTAACAGCTGACACTTTGGCCCAATTGATCCCAGTTCACAGATAACACTTTAGACCCTCTGACCTCAGTTCACAACTGACACTTTGGCCCATCCGACCCCAGTTAACAGCTGACACTTTGGGAAATCCGACCCCAGTTAACATCTGCCACTTTGGCCCATCCGACCCCAGTTAACAGCTGACACTTTGGCCCATCCGACCCCAGTTCACAACTGACACTTCGGCCCATCCGACCCCAGTTAACAGCTGACACTTTGACCCATCCGACCCCAGTTCACAACTGACACTTTGGCCCATCCGACCCCAGTTAACAGCTGACACTTTGGCCCATCCGACCCCAGTTAACAGCTGACACTTTGGCCCATCCGACCCCAGTTAACATCTGACACTTTGGCCCATCCGACCCCAGTTAACAGCTGACACTTTGGCCCATCCGACCCCAGTTCACAACTGTCACTTTGGCCCATCCGACCCCAGTTAACAGCTGACACTTTGGCCCATCCGACCCCAGTTAACAGCTGACACTTTGGCCCATCCGACCCCAGTTAACAGCTGACACTTTGGCCCATCCGACCCCAGTTAACAGCTGACACTTTGGCCCATCCGACCCCAGTTAACAGCTGACACTTTGACCCATCCGACCCCAGTTCACAACTGACACTTTGGCCCATCCGACCCCAGTTAACAGCTGACACTTTGGCCCATCCGACCCCAGTTAACAGCTGACACTTTGGCCCATCCGACCCCAGTTAACAGCTGACACTTTGGCCCATCCGACCCCAGTTAACAGCCCACACTTTGACCCATCCGAGTCCCGTTAACAGCTGGCACATTAGCCCATCCGACCCCAGTAAACCGCTGACACTTTGGCCCATCCGACCCCAGTTAACAACTGACACTTTGGCCCATCCGACCCCTGTTAACAACTGACACTTTGGCCCATCCGACTCCAGTTAACAGCCCACACTTTGACCCATCCGACCCCAGTTTACAACTGACACTTTGGCCCATCCGACCCCAGTTAACAGCTGACACTTTGACCCATCCGACCCCAGTTCACAACTGACACTTTGGCCCATTCGACGCCAGTTAACAGCTGATACTTTGACTCATCCGACCCCAGTTCACAACTGACACTTTGGCCCATCCGACCCCAGTTAACAGCTGACACTTTAGCCCATCCGACCCCAGTTAACAGCTGACACTTTGGCCCATCCGATCCCAGTTCACAACTGACACATTGGCCCATCCGACTCCAGTTAACAGCTGACACTTTGGCCCATTCGACCCCAGTTCACAACTGTCACTTTGGCCCATCCGACCCCAGTTAACAGCTGACACTTTGGCCCCTCTTACCCCAGTTAACAGCTGACACTTTGGCCCATCTTACCCCAGTTAACAGCTGACATTTTGGTCCATCTTACCCCAGTTAACAGCTGACACCAGTTAACAGCTGACACTTTCGCCCATCTTACCCCAGTTAACAGCTGACACTTTGGCCCATCTTACCCCAGTTAAAAGCTCACACTTTGGCCCATCCGACCCCAGTTAACAGCTGACACTTTGACCCATCCGAGCCCAGTTAGCAGCTGACACTTTGGCCCATCCGACCCCAGTTCACAACTGTGACTTTGGCCCATCCGACCCCAGTTAACAGCTGACACTTTGGCCATCTTACCCCAGTTAACAGCTGACACTTTGGCCCATCTTACCCCAGTTAACAGCTGACATTTTGGCCCATCTTATCCCCGTTAACAGCTGGCACTTTGGCCCATCTTACCCAGTTAACAGCTGACACTTTGGCCCATCTTACCCCAGTTAACAGCTGCCACATTGGCCCATCCGACCCCAGTTAACAGCTGCCACTTTGGCCCATGCGATCCCAGTTAACAGCTGACACTTTGACCCATCCGGCCCCAGTTAACAGCTGACACTGTGGCCCATCCGACCCCAGTTAACAGCTGACACTTTGGACCATCTTACTCCAGTTAACAGCTGACACTTTGGCCCATCTTACCCCAGTTAACAGCTGACACTTTGGCCCATCTTACCCCAGTTAACAGTTGATACTTTGGCCCATCTTACCCCAGTTAACAGCTGACACTTTGGCCCATCTTACCCCAGTTAACAGCTGATACTTTGACCCATCTTACCCCAGTTAACAGCTGACACTTTGGCCCAATTGATCCCAGTTCACAGTTAACACTCTAGACCCTCTGACCTCAGTTCACAACTGACACTTTGGCCCATCCGACCCCAGTTAACAGCTGACACTTTGGCCCATCCGACCCCAATTAACAGCTGACACTTTGGCCCATCCGACGCCAGTTAACAGCTGACACTTTGGCCCATCCGACCCCAGTTAACAGCTGACACTTTGACCCATCCGACCCCAGTTCACAACTGACACTTTGGCCCATCCGACCCTAGTTAACAGCTGACACTTTGGCCCATCTGACTCCAGTTAACAGCTGACACTTTGGCCTATCTTACCCCAGTTAACAGCTGACACTTTGACCCATCTTACCCCAGTTAACAGCTGACACTTTGGCCCAATTGATCCCAGTTCACAGATAACACTTTAGACCCTCTGACCTCAGTTCACAACTGACACTTTGGCCCATCCGACCCCAGTTAACAGCTGACACTTTGGGAAATCCGACCCCTGTTAACAACTGACACTTTGGCCCATCCGACCCCAGTTAACAGCTGACACTTTGGCCCATCCGACCCCAGTTCACAACTGACACTTCGGCCCATCCGACCCCAGTTAACAGCTGACACTTTGACCCATCCGACCCCAGTTCACAACTGACACTTTGGCCCATCCGACCCCAGTTAACAGCTGACACTTTGGCCCATCCGACCCCAGTTAACAGCTGACACTTTGGCCCATCCGACCCCAGTTAACATCTGACACTTTGGCCCATCCGACCCCAGTTAACAGCTGACACTTTGGCCCATCCGACCCCAGTTCACAACTGTCACTTTGGCCCATCCGACCCCAGTTAACAGCTGACACTTTGGCCCATCCGACCCCAGTTAACAGCTGACACTTTGGCCCATCCGACCCCAGTTAACAGCTGACACTTTGGCCCATCCGACCCCAGTTAACAGCTGACACTTTGGCCCATCCGACCCCAGTTAACAGCTGACACTTTGACCCATCCGACCCCAGTTCACAACTGACACTTTGGCCCATCCGACCCCAGTTAACAGCTGACACTTTGGCCCATCCGACCCCAGTTAACAGCTGACACTTTGGCCCATCCGACCCCAGTTAACAGCTGACACTTTGGCCCATCCGACCCCAGTTAACAGCTGACACTTTGGCCCATCTTACCCCAGTTAACAGCTGACACTCTGGCCCATCTTACCCCAGTTAACAGCTGACACTTTGGCCCATCTTACCCCAGTTAACAGCTGACACTTTGGCCCATCTTACCCCGGTTAACAGCTGACACTTTGACCCATCTTACCCCAGTTAACAGCTGACACTTTGGCCCAATTGACCCCAGGTAACAGATAACACTTTTGACCCTCTGACCTCAGTTTACAACTGACACTTTGGCCCATCTGACCCCAGTTAACAGCTGACACTTTGGCCCATCCGACCCCAGTTAACAGCTGACACTTTGGCCCATCCGACCCCAGTTCACAGCTGACACTTTGGCCCATCCGAGCCCAGTTAACAGCTGACACTTTGACCCATCCGACCCCAGTTCACAACTGACACTTTGGCCCATCCGACCCCAGTTAACAGCTGACACTTTGGCCCATCCGACTCCAGTTAACAGCTGACACTTTGGCCCATCTTACCCCAGTTAACAGCTGACACTTTGACCCATCTTACCCCAGTTAACAGCTGACACTTTGACCCATCCGACCCCAGTTAACAGCTGACACTTTGGCCCGTCCGGCCACTAGTTAACAGCTGACATTTTGACCCATCCGACCCCAGTTAACAGCTGACACTTTGGCCCGTCCGGCCACTAGTTAACAGCTGACACTTTGGCCTATCCGACCCGAGTTAACAGCTGACACTTTGGCCCATCCGTCCTGAGTTAACAGCTGACACTTTGGCCCATCCAACCCCAGTTAACAGCTGACACTTTGGCCCATCCGACCCCAGTTCACAACTGTCACTTTGGCCCATCTTACCCCAGTTAACAGCTGACGCTTTGGCCCATCTTACCCCAGTTAACAGCTGACACTTTGGCCCATCCGACCCCAGTTAACAGCTGACACTTTGGCCCATCCGACCCCAGTTAACAGCTGACACTTTAGCCCGTCCGACCCCTAGTTAACAGCTGACACTTTGGCATGTCCTACGACATCATCATGTCCAATTCTTAATGATGAAAGTGTGCTGAGGAATTCCGGTTAGAAATGGTTTGCATGTTGCATTGGCGTGCATGTTGCATTGAGAAAAGCAATTCGTAATTGAGGCATAAGAAGAAACATTTTGCATTGGAGAATCATTAAATGAACAGAGAACAATATCTATTGGTTAACGTTGTGATTGATTACCATGTCTAATACAATCTTCTTGATAGGTGTCATCATTGAAAGGTGTCATTCAGAGCATATATAGAAATAACTCAAACATCCCGAACATGGCACGATGAGTCACATTGGTCGTCGCTACCATTAGACAAAACGTTAATGTTTTCACGCTCTACTATTACATTTCCGACGGCCATCTTTTGTTTAACGTCAAGCCATTCATATACAGCTTCGTGGACGGTATAAAGCGTCTGTGAAAAAGACATCCATCTGTCAACGTTTATGAAAATCGTGAACTGCGAGTCATTTAAACTCTAATTTTTGTCTTGAACAACATATTTTTATCAGCGCATGATACATGCACATCGCCTTTGCCGGGGAAATAGGTCAGTTTTACCCCAATTGACAGTCCTTGTCATGCCTGCCTGACGACATATAAGGCCAGTGTAGGCCTGCTGCAGGCTGATGGAGCACGCACCAACTTCTGGCAAGCGATGAGTCACTGGGAGTCTGCCTCGTCCTTGCACCCAGTAATGTTTATAAACTGGGGCCAGATCCGAAACCAGTGAACCTGGGTCAAAAATTGACATCCCCTGGTTAGATCCGTCAATAACAAACAATATCGGCGTTTATATGTGTCAAACAGCCTCGTTCTCACTAGGTTGCGGGGTCGCCGTGCAAGGTCATGGAGGACATTTACGAGTGCTGCCATCCACTCGCCCGCTTCCCAACTTTAGTATTTGTGCGCATGTAAACAGACGACGCAAAAACTTTAATTAAGCCATAAATATGAGTAAGTTCCACATATGTGAAGATGATACCTTTTCGAAGAAAGCGTACCTAACTAATGTAAATATTTTGCAGCGCACGCAATGGAATATCTAAGTTTCGCAAAATATTTGCCCTTGAATGACGAGCGGGGAAAAACTTGGCGACTTTCATCCAAACGGTATCAAAACACTTGTATTCAGCTTCATTGCTTACGCCATAAAAGCTGCATATTGATACAGCAGTGTACAGGAGGAAGATATAATCCTTTGTGTTAACGTGCGCTCACACGGAGGCCATGGAGCTGTCAGGGACGCCATGTTAGAGCTTTAATGGCGCAGGTTACGTTAGATAGGCATTGTTGTACCCTTCAACGCTTTGGCGATTGCCTCACCCGGCAAACATGCACCCGTCTGAGGTCAGTGGGTGCTTTGACAACCAACCAGCAGCCTTCTAAAACACCGATTGTTGTCTTTGCAAATAGAAACCCTTTAGTAGAGCGGATACAGAGCGTGAGGCTGCAAATGGTAAGATAAGAAGGTTTTTTTTTTGTGCCATAACCACACACACTCATGCTCGATTATCGAAAAAAATGAGTTTTTATAACTTTATCCGCACGGAGTTAAATCTCAGCAAACATTGTTTTGTATAAAAGGGATGTGAGCGGAATAATGATAGCGATGATGGAGTAACCGCGAGGTAACTTATGACTCTTCTGGCCGGAGGAATAGCGCGAAATACCTCAATACGTCTGCAATATAGTTTGAGGCGCGTAATTCAGCGAGACCGAAAAACCGGATTCAAGGGGTTAAGGGCGCAGATTTAGAAGACGTAAATTCCCGTCATGAACAAATTCATAAAAGACAAAGTCAATTGGCAACAGGACACGACTTTTCTTTAAGCCAACTCATATTAAAGTACGATATGGTGGTAGTTTGTTGAACCGGGCAGAGTTGAACATCTCATCTTCGTGACAACATACAGGCCGGGGTAGAGTTTGACTAAAACATCTTCGTGACAACATACAGGCCGGGGTAGAGTTTGACTAAAACATCTTTGTGACAACATACAGGCCGGGGTGGTGTTTGACTAAAACATCTTCGTGACAACATACAGGCCGGGGTAGAGTTTGACTAAAACATCTTCGTGACAACATACAGGCCGGGGTGGTGTTTGACTAAAACATCTTCGTGACAACATACAAGCCGGGGTGGTGTTTGACTAAAACATCTTCGTGACAACATACAGGCCGGGGTGGTGTTTGACTAAAACATCTTCGTGACAACATACAGGAGTAGAGTCGACAGTACGCATTATGTAATAATATACAGTTGTAACACTACAATTGTTAGGATAATATACAGGGGAGCTGACAATACAAATGTTGCGATAATATACAGGGGTAGAATTTACAATACACATTGTTCGATAACATACATATGTAGAGTTGGCCATACACATTTTGTGACAACGTTCAAAGGTAAAGTTTGATAATGCACAATTTGTGATAACATACAGAGGTAGAGTCAACAATACGCATGTTGTAATAACATACAGGGGTAGAGTGGACAAAACACAGTGTGTGATAACATACAGGGGTAGAGTCAACAATACGCATGTTATAATAACATACAGGGGTAGAGTGGACAAAACACAGTGTGTGATAACATACAGAGGTAGAGTCAACAATACGCATGTTGTAATAACATACAGGGGTAGAGTGGACAAAACACAGTGTGTGATAACATACAGGGGTAGAGTCAACAATACGCATGTTGTAATAACATACAGGGGTAGAGTGGACAAAACACAGTGTGTGATAACATACAGGGGTAGAGTGGACAAAACACAGTGTGTGATAACATACAGGGGTAGAGTGGACAAAACACAGTGTGTGATAACATACAGAGGTAGAGTCAACAATACGCATGTTGTAAAAACATACAGGGGTAGAGTGGACAAAACACAGTGTGTGATAACATACAGAGGTAGAGTCAACAATACGCATGTTGTAATAACATACAGAGGTAGAGTGGACAAAACACAGTGTGTGATAACATACAGAGGTAGAGTCAACAATACGCATGTTGTAATAACATACAGGGGTAGAGTGGACAAAACACAGTGTGTGATAACTTACAGAGGTAGAGTCAACAATACGCATGTTGTAATAACATACAGGGGTAGAGTGGACAAAACACAGTGTGTGATAACATACAGAGGTAGAGTCAACAATACGCATGTTGTGATAACATACAGAGGTAGAGTCAACAATACGCATGTTGTAATAACATACAGGGGTAGAGTGGACAAAACACAGTGTGTGATAACATACAGAGGTAGAGTCAACAATACGCATGTTGTAATAACATACAGAGGTAGAGTGGACAAAACACAGTGTGTGATAACATACAGAGGTAGAGTCAACAATACGCATGTTGTAATAACATACAGGGGTAGAGTGGACAAAACACATTGTGTGATAACATACAGAGGTAGAGTCAACAATACGCATGTTGTAATAACATACAGGGGTAGAGTGGACAAAACACATTGTGTGATAACATACAGAGGTAGAGTCAACAATGCGCATGTTGTAATAACATACAGGGGTAGAGTGGACAAAACACAGTGTGTGATAACATACAGAGCGAGAGTTTAACAATACGCATGTTGTAATAACATACAGGGGTAGAGTGGACAAAACACAGTGTGTGATAACATACAGAGGTAGAGTCAACAATACGCATGTTGTAATAACATACAGGGGTAGAGTGGACAAAACACAGTGTGTGATAACATACAGAGGTAGATTTTAACAATACGCATTATGTGATAACATACAGAGCGAGAGTTTAACAATATACATTTCATAATAACATCAAGGATTGCATAGGCGCTCCGGAATCCTTGATGACATGCAAGAGTAGCGTGTGATATTACACAGTTTGCGATGACACACATGGGTTCTTCACGATTGCACATACTTGCGGGTATCTTGCCTTTTTTTTAAAGATACTTTGTTCGAGCAAGGCTTGCGGCTATTCTCGCCTCATAGTACTACAAAGTAAAATGGATGCTGTGGGGCCACCTCTATAGCTCAGTGGGTTATAGCGGTCGCCTTGAGTGCTCTGGCCACCTGAGAGCCTAACGGCACGTGGGTCGATGGTTCCGCCCCGCTGTGGCCATGTCTGAGTGGTCGTAGGATACTGATGCCATGTCTTTTTTTGCAAAGAACAGGGGGTTACCCCCGGGGACATGACTCCATTCTCCCTTCCTTCTCCCATTGACGCGATATGACCAAATGTGTATACAGCCAATCAACCGAACATGGAAGATGAACCCAAAATATATGTGGCACGACCATGTCTCACACAAGGACAAAGTCGTATTTGAAAATATTTAACCACAACAATATCTTTTATGATATCTTAACCGCTGTATTTACATTATGACATGAATTATATACAATTACAATTCTTATTACGATGTTGTAGTCTTTATTTTGATTTATATACAAATTTTAAAGTCTCTTATTATAAGCCAACTTTAGGCTGGGTGAAGTGTTCCGCTTGTGCTTGTTCTGTATTATAATTCCTGTATTCTTTCCAAACAATTGACTATAATAAACGAATATCTATCTAATATATCTATTTGTGTAATACATGCGGTTACTGTAGTGATTGCATCCATTCCGATAGACTCTTTCCCTTCGCCCTTGTCCATTAGATGACCAGCCGGCAGTCTGCGGTCAAGTTATGTTGCAGATAAACTAACAATTAAACGGATTAGTCGTGGCAAAATGTGAAGAAACAACGACTTTTTATTGAGCACTCTCTTTTCTCTCATGAGGTCCATTCAAACTGCGCGTTTGTTCGCCGGAGAGGCGCCCTGCAATTATAACTAATTGATGACTCAGTGGCGTGCCATCGCGCCGAGCTCAATATATTCATTAGCTTCACCATATAACTACATACAGAGCGGGCGTCACATTCTACCATTTCCTGACCGTGGGGCGGCCCACAAAGGCTCCATAACCCAGTACGTTTACGGCGTGAAAGGGGCCTGAAAATATCTCTTGTGCTAAATATCGACCTTGTTTGACCTACAAGACGACACTGTCGGGTGAACCCAGCCACCATCTCGTCTTCTATGCCTGATGCCGCAAGAGCTGGGGATTTTTAGGGGTGGCTCCTAATTTATGGCCGAGAATATAGTTGTTTTCGTGGGTACAACAATTCCTTGAAACCATGACTAACACAGAATATTTTTAGGCTGCCGTAAATGCTAACTGTAGCACAAATAAAATATAATAAATAATCTTCAAGCTAACATGCTTGTACAAGGCGAGTATAAATGTATCTATGTGTCTGTTTGTTAGATATTAAGAAATATCACCAGATATATATTGTAAAGAGTTTGATATCACGTGAATAAATGCTGCCAAAATCATGTTATTAGTATGATTTCATCCAGTTTAATTATATTAACATCTATGCCAAATCATTTAATGGAGCGCTTGTACTGTCAAATGATTTCATGGCATAATTGTCGATAAAAGAATATAAAAAAATCGGTGTGCGTTGTGTGTAAAATATTGAAATATGGGCTATTATCATTATATATGATGGTAATAATATAACATAACCAGGAAGGTTTTACCGCTACTTAATATTTTTCTTTAGGCATGAAATATTATGCAATATCGTGCACTATTAAATATAGCAAATAAGCAAAAATCACAGACGTCAACTTTTATTTGCAACCATTTTGTACCTATTTTCTGTTTTACGATTAAATATTCATCGAAAGTTATCCATCGAATGTCATTTGTAAATATAACGTCCGTATGAAGTACATTACAAATGCTCTGCAACAATACCATTAATGATTCTAGAATTAAAGAATAATGATATCGAAAACAGATGGCGCATGTTGTACGAGGCTCTCTCAAGGTACCTACAGGAAATTAGGTAATAATAACCTATATCGTGTCTTTTTGATATATCTAACTTGAAAAGTAATGTTTTTTTTACATTTTGCTCTTCCTTGTCTGTACAGTCTGTATTCGTGTTTGATAGCAATAGAAGATGCCAGGGGGGGGGGGGGGGTATTACTGGGCACAGCCTTCTGTACTGATGTGGCGTGGTGTCCTTGTACAGATAAGTGCGAAACCTTCTAATGACCCATATATATATTTGATATTTGATGGGGAGCAAATAAGCCTTGTCTTCTGATCGTTGCTAACCAGTTTTGTATTATTCTGGTATGTATACTTATGGCAATAAAGATCTTTACTTTTATTATGTGTAGGGATTCCCTCCCAATGCGCGACTGATCCGAGTCAAGTAATTTCTGACAGACTAGCTTGCTCCTAACGGACAAAATAAAGCATTTTCAGCTTAGTTACAATTAGTATGGATACCTCTCTGGTCTTGGAATACCAGGTGGACAATATAGTTACGTCTTATCGGGACACCACCAGTGTATTAAAAAGGAATGTTTGGGCTGTCCTGGGTCGTTTGATTAAGCCAATACAGCTCCAGGATATATATGTGGGCGGTGAGAATAAAACTGAAGATCTGGTAGTTGCAGTAATAGCATATTTAATATATAAAGAATGGCTGGTGTCTGTCAATGATGAAAAACTTGTAATACATTTTCTGGGGTTTGTTCATCATTCATAAAACAATAAAGGAGCAACTTATTTAATATGATATGAAATTGGCGGGAAATATTTGTAACTTTAAAAGACGTTATAGTGTGAAAATAAAACAAACATTTGTTTTCTTTGCAAGCTGGTTCATATGCCCCAGTATTTGTCCTATTTATTATTAAATTCCGGTGTTTTGCATCCAGATGTAGAGTGATATAGCCGACAATGAGACACAGCTGTTGGGTTATGATACTGTCGCAATTTTCGAGATGTGTGTTAGACATACGTACCTGTAGTACTAGCATTACAGTACTGTGTTAAGCGGCAACATCGGCTGCAAAGTCCCTGTTTTTCTATGATGCGGGCGGTACACAGAGCTTGCCGCTGGCAAATATATGTTAAAGATCATTCTGCTGTGTTTTCTTCAAAGAAACTGAATGTTACAAATGCTTGCGTTACAAACTCCAACGCACGGTTTCCACTTGTGTGAATGATTATACAGGTTTTGATCTGAGGATGTATACGCTGACATTACTTGGAACCAAAAAGTAATGTGGGGCTGAGCACCACCTCTATTTTGTTGTCGACCCGACCCCACATTCGGACTCCCC